>SJYT01017556.1:247851-268830 GCA_006410635.1 Cephalophus harveyi
TTTCTGTTTTGTAAATAAATTCATTTGCATCATTTTCTAGATTCTACATATGAGTGATATCATATGATATTTGTCTTTCTGCCTGACTTACCTGACTCATTATGATATCTCTGGGTGCATACATATTGTTGCAAATTCAACTTTCAGAATCTCAGGTTCTATCCAAATGTAAAGCTTCTCACTTGACTATCACATAACTCTTAAGGGGCCAGGGCAGGGAATCTGTTTTATACTGGAGTCCTAGCTCTTCCTCTTCCTCGCTGAGTTCAGTTTCTTCATTCGTGAAATGGGGTTAATAACAGCACATAGACTACAGCCTACAGCAGTGTTTTTAGAATAGGATTAACTACTAATTATCAGTACAAAGTGCAGGGCAGTGCTTGGCACAGGTAAGCACTACAAAAGTGCCTATCATCATTATGGAGCAATTGAAAAGTTTCTCAACATTCTATGCAACACAAAGAAATCCTTCAAAAAGATTGGTATTTCATTCTGTAAATCTAAATAATAGCTCTTTACTCTCACTCTGATGCCAACTTTTCCAAGCATTTACATGACCTTCCTGTAACCACAAGAATTGTGGAATCAGAAGAGAAATAGCAGGATCCCACAGGATGTATCTCCTGTAACTTATTCTTCTCATTCCAATCTCTTTCCCACAACAAAACCGCAGCTACCTTCCACCCCAAGCATGCACTAACATATTTACATGCCCCAGAGAATTCACTACTCACCTATGTCTCTCTGCTTTGATGTATACTGCCCTCTCTGCCTGGATTATTCCTCTCCAAAATAGTCCTTAATTAAAATTCTGCTCAGTCTTAACTCTACAATGGAAGCTTTTCTCATGTCTTCCTCTGGATTAGTGCCCTGAGTTGAAGCCACCACTATAATTTCTTCAGAGACTGTATCTCACTGCTACATGTTTTAAAAAATGTTATCATTTATTTGTTTGTTCTATGTCTCCATAGTTTAGGAAGCAAACAAAGACTACTTTCTTTGCTACCATCTCTCTCATGTACTGGAATCGTGATGAGGGTATGCTACAAGATTTCAGTTTAGTATAATTGAGTATACCATCACATCAGTGTGGGGTTCAGTTTTCTATAATATGATATCTCAAAATAAGGTATGGTAGAAGTGCATTTCTGTATTTCACAAAACAGTGTTCAGAGATGATCCACCCAGGCTAATTTGGAGTTCTACAATCATCAGCAATTCACTGTCTTTCTGTTTTTCTGCTCTGTCCTCCCAAAACATGGCATGAGTTTCCAAGGTGATTTCATATCTGAAGATGGCTGTGAGTACTCAGAAATCACAATTGCATTCCTTTGAGCAGTAAGAACATGACCCTATGCCTTTATGGTGATTTCCAAGAATTCCTGCATGTCTTCCCTAACGTTTATCTGGCAAAACCTTTTCCACGGTCACAGAAGCATCAGCTGAGTCTGGAAGAATGTGGGATTGATTTTGTATTAGAATAACACAACAGAAGAATGGATCACTGATACAGGAGGCAGCTAGTAGTCAACACCACATGATCAACTTAGCATGTCACTTGGGTTATTTTCCTACAGGAATCTTGCTTCCTAGACTATGAGGACCTTGAGGACACTATTTTTAGTGTCAGTAGAATCTAATTCAATGCCTTGGCACCTAGGAGACACTCCATTTACTGAAGGAGTGATTAAGGATGAATAAATAATTTAATCAACAAACATATGTTTGAAATTTAAAAAAAAGACACTTTGCAAATGTCCTTCAGTAGTCTCATTATACCTGAGTTTTTTTCAGTTATTGAATCTAATATTTATTACCATCAAAAGCTTAACAAATTGTTTAACAGAAGATCTGAGACTCTTCTGACATTTCAAATGAGAGAGATTTTTTTTTTTCTTTGCCACTATTATAGGGCTATAAATTTTCATTAGTTAAGTCTGCCCATTCCCTAATGTGAATGTGGCTTTTTTCATTTTCAAAGGTTAATTGTGTTTTCAAATATCTAGTTTTCCCCTCACTCACAGAGTACGATATTTAAGCACAGTGACCTCATTCTTTTTCATATTTTACTAGCATTTATTCTAATCTTGTTACTGAGAGTTAAACATAATGTTCCCCAAATCTAACTCAGCTGCTTTCAAATGATATTGACTTAGATTTGAGATTCTAAAGCTTTGCAAGAATATGCTATTTCCCTTCTAATATAAACAGGTGTGCTTTGTTGAAATTCTCAGCTATAATTAAAATGGTAAAGGCAAGTCACAAACTCTTCTAAATCTTTAGGTTTCTGAAAAATGCAAGTGTAAAGTGCCAAATTTCAAACATATTTTTTATTTGAAATTAATTGCTGATTTATATCCCAGTGCTTTTATCATCTGTGCATATTTAGCTGGAAATGCACTTGGAAATGTGACAAATTTCATGCATCATTAAGCACTTTAAATAATTAATAGTTGATTATTTTCTCTTTTAAGATGGCCTCATTTATAAATCTGCCTCAGCAATGAGATTGGCCTTTAGGTTAAAATGAAGCTGCATTTCTATTTAGAAAATCATCCTTTATTTAGAGAGGATAATGAATGACACTGTCAAGATTTATGCTTTGTCAAGGGCGAAAGGCTCAGCCAGTGTTATACAAACATTAAGTGAAGATATCAGTGATGATTGTAATAATGCAACGTTGAAATTGGTGTTTTTAGTGGCTGACCCCTGGGACTCTTTGCTAAGCCACCGATTATCATTTATAAACAAGACACACCCATTGCGATATCAGTGATGATTGTAATAATGCAACGTTGAAATTGGTGTTTCTAGTGGCTGACCCCTGGGACTCTTTGCTAAGCCACCGATTATCATTTATAAACAAGACACACCCATTGCGCAGTGTGCTCCTCTGAGCAGGATGATCGCAGTGGCCACTGAAAGTGGAGGACCGCCCTTCCACCCGCTGTCCATCAACACAAGGTTTGATTTCTTTTCTTTGTGCTGTCCTTCCTGGGGAGTTGAGTAAGACCTGGGGAGCTTTTAGAGCAGGATTTTGCTGGTGGTTCAGATGGTTAAGAATCTGCCTGCAATGCAGGAGACCCAGGTTTGATTCTTGGGTCTGGAAGATCCCCTGGAGAAAGGAATGGCAACCCCCTCCCACATTCTTGTCTAGAGAATTCCTTGGACAGAGGAGGGCTGAGCGACTTTCACTTTTTTGCTGAGAGGGGTTGACATTCTCCAGATTGTGAATACAATTCTCCAATTTCATGATAAACTTTCCAAGTTGTATCCATCTTGAAAGGAGTCTTCAATAAAACACCATGTAAGCTTCTGTGACTAATCAGGTTCATACTTCAGAGGAAAGGACAAGAAAGTAAGTTGTTCCTAGAAAGAAGTCCTAATGTCACAGTGCACATGTAGCTAAATAAGATTGTAGGAAGCCCCAAACCCAAGCCCCTCTCTACAGTAAGGCATTAAACAAAGTTTCCATTTAAGTAAGACACTAACCTCAGAAGTCCCCCAAGTTCATAGGACAAAAGGTCAAAACCCAATTCAGAACAGCCAAACCAACCTTCCACTAGATTAAGGAAAATAAAATGTTGCTTACTAGTCTGACCTCTAGTTCATCTCATAAAAACCTGCTCATCACCCTTTAAATGTATCTGAAAATGTAGAGTCCAGCATGAGTTGCTTCAGGGAACATTGTAGATGCTCAACAGGGTGGTGGTGGTTTAGGGTCCAGAAAAAGAGGAGAAACACCTGGCCTGGAATTGACATCCGCAGTTGTTGGACAGGCTTTCTCACAAGTGAAGGGAGAAAGAAACTGACTTGCAGATTTTGACAGTCCAAGCTCATTTGATCCTCTTAAAAATCCAATAGGGTAGATACGATCCTTTCCAATTTCCAAATTGGAGTATGGTGGCTTAGAAAAGTTTTAAATTAACAATTGCAGTATCTATCTAAGTAAATGGCAATGGCTGTGTAAGTCCAAGGATTTGGGAAAGATAGATGGAGAAGAAAGGGAAAAAATGTGACTAAAGAATTAAAACAATTACACAGACTGTATCAGTTGTAGTAAGGAGATGTTAAGATAGTGGAATAAAATATAGAAAGTCATGAAATGCCAATTTCAGCTTATGTTTCTTAAAGAAAATTTTTCAGTCTGGGAATCAGAAGTGGTCCCACCCATTTCTCAAAGAATCTGAAAGTATACTTCAACTTGCAAATTATGAAACACTGTTCTAATAATGTAGATGTTTTACTTTATTATAAAGCCTTCTTATAGAGATACTTAGCTGAAAGGCTAATAAAAATGTAGCTTGTGCCTAAAACCTTGGCCCTTCTGGACTTGTTCTGCTTTCTGAGTGGGTTGACTCTCCTCCAGTTATGTGAGAAATATATAAATCTTGGAGCAGTGAAAGTCTTCAGGGAGGTATTGACTTTTTATGGATGTAATTATTTTATGAATGATCACAATGTCTTAAGCCTTAGAGTGATATTTCACAGAGAGTTATGGTGTTTCACTGCATTTATATTTTCCTGGATCCTTCAGTCCCCAGAAAGTTCCAGACCAGAGAGAGCAGGCTTCATAATTTTAGGGCTGAGCCCAGGGAAACCTGATATTAAGTAAGTAGAGATGCCATTGGGAATGTGTATATGGAAAACCCAACTCAGGCCTGGAAATGCAAAATGGATGGATTTATTATAACGGTAAGAGTGTGTCTCAGAAGACCAGCAGCTGAAAGGCCACATGAACTCTAACAGCTTCCCCTCTCTTATCCTTACTTCCTCACCTCTGCTTCTTTCTGTGTATCTGATTATTCTCTCCTTAAGAATAGTTTTGTTCGTTTGTTTTTTATTTTAGTGAACAGTATTCTTTTGATCCACACCATTCCGTGGAAAATTTGATGGTTACATTTTATGCATTTCTATGCAAACAATAAAAAATGCCAACCCAGTCTGAGGTTGCAAGCTGCAGGCTACAAATCATGGTCCCAGGCAGAGATTCTGATGTGGCTACCTGCAGTGAGGAGTCCAGTCCTAAGCTTAACCCCCACTATGGACTTCGGAGGTGTGGGAGACTTGCAGTATCACACTGTATCCACTTATATCCCAGAAACAAACATTGTAACCACAAAGTGAGCTCATTACTCCAGAAGCTCACTTCAGTTCAGTTCAGTTCAGTCGCTCAGTCAAGTCCAACTCTTTGCAACCCCATGAATCGCAGCACACCAGGCCTCCCCTGTCCATCACCAACTCCCAGAGTTCACCCAAACTCACATCCATCGAGTCAGTGATGCTATCCAGCCATCTCATCCTCTGTTGTCCCCTTTTCCTCCTGCCTCCAATCCCTCCCAGCATCAGAGTCATTTCCAATGAGTCAGCTCTTCATATGATTGGCCAAAGTATTGGAGTTTCAGCTTTAGCATCATTCCCTCCAAAGAAAAATACAAATATAAATTGCTTCTGCAAAAGATGGAGACCTGTATGACAAGAATCATTTTTTCTCTTCTCCTCTAACATAACGCAATTGAAATGAAGAAAGAAAATCAGAAATAGGAGGAAGCTCACTAAGGACTGAAATGGTGAAAGGGAATGTTAAACATCATATATAATTTCCTCTGAGGGTAATCACAGACGTGACCATGGGACTAAGTTTTCATAGTGAATTTGGAGAGGAAATCCTGGTGAAATCCCAAGTTTCAAAGACCAGGATTGGAAACAGAAGACACGTTTAAAATGATTCTTTTACATGAACTCACTGTGTTCTCCTAAGACCATCAATAGTTAGAAATGGCCGTATGACATCAAGGTGCAGCTGAACCAACAGAAAGCATGTGAAAATGGAAGATATTCTCAGATAGAACCCCACCAGCACAGGGAGGCTCTTCTCAATTGAAAGGTGTCAAATATCGTGACAGTCCACCTGACTCCTGTGGCCAATGGCAGGAGCAGAAGCAGGCAGGTGAATAAAGATGATGTCCAAGAAGAACCCATCCATATGACAATGGGACCAATGGGACAGGGGACATGAAGAAAGAAGTACCTTTGTTTTAGTATTATTACTCCCAAAAAATTTCTTTATGGTATCTATGAAACCTGGGAATCATAAAAGAAAAATAAATAGATCATCATTATTACTTAATGAATGGCACAAAGAGCAGTAAAAAGAACTATGCCACATGTCATGGCTTAAACAGTAAGCATTTATTCTGCACATGAGTCCCATGGGTCAATGAGAAAGACGAGACTCTGTTTCTACATTTAGAGGGTGCATTCCGCAGATCTAGAAGTTGGTTGACTGTCATTTGGGATGACATATGCAACTTGCCGTGTATACCAAACCACCTGTGTGCTTAGTTGCTCAGCTCTGTCCTACTCTTTGCAACCCCATGGACTGTAGCCCACCAGGCTCCTCTGTCCATGAGAATTCTCCAGGCAAGAATACTGGAGTGGGTTGCCATGCCTTCCTCCAGGGGATCTTCCCAACCTAGGGATCAAACCCAGGTCTCCCACATTGCAGGTGGATTCTTTGCATCTGAGCCACCAGGGAACTACAATGAGCCTTTACCCTGGAAGAAGCAGAACTTCTGGGGGAGAAGTCCAGGGCCCTTTGGAGCATAGACTTAGAACAACACAAGCCACTTTGCTTTCCCTTCTACTCAGGAATGCAACTGACAGACTCAATCTGGATTCAAAGGGTAGAAAATATATCCATCTTTTAATGGTAAGACTTACAAGGTAATATTTCAAACTGTGTGGACACAGGAAGAGGTGGAAAATTGAAATGAGTTTTGCAATTAATATATCAGAACATACAAAAATTAAAGTAAAATTTTAAAAATAATTATTTTAAGAATTAATTGATAGAAAGTATCTACTTGTTCTCTGAAGCAATATTTAAAAATGTGAGAGTAAAAATAGGTGAATGAGATTTTAAGTCAAGAGAAAAGAGGAGGTTAACTTAAGAAAAAATAGGTGTTACCACACCATAATTTAATATGCCTGTAAAAATGATACAAGCTATAATTGGTGATGCAAACTGGTGAATCTGAAGGGGTCTGGGAGTTTTTTATTGAATAGAGATGAAGAGCAGATATGAATAGCAATTAGAGAAGAAATGATGAAAACGAGTCCTGAAGTCAGAGCTGTAAACTCCTCATGGTTTCTCTGAAAGTACATGACACAAATAGAGGGAAACACTAATAAAGATTTAATAAAAAGAAAATATTTTGAAGCTGAGGAAAGATCTAAACAGGTTAATCTAAACAAGTCATTGAGTGTCAAGAAAAATATAATAAAAGCAACAGAAACAAACTACTGTATAATATTTGATTGTATGTATATACAATTTTTTATCCATTTACCTGCTGACAGACACTCTCACTGTCTCCATATCTTGACTATCATGAATAATGCTGCAGTGAATGTAGGGGAACAAGTATCTCTTCCAAATACCGATTTCAATTCTATTGGATAAATAAAAGGAAGTGAGATTACAGGATCATATGGTAGTGCTATTTTTAATTTTTTAATCTCCATAATATTTTCCAAAGTGGCTGTGCCATTTTCTGTTCCCATCAGCAGTGCACAGAGCTTCAGTTTCTCCACACCCTCACCAACACTTATCTTTTCATTCCTTCTTAAAAAATAGTACCCATTCTAACAGATGAAATGGTATCCCAATGTGGTTTTGATGTGCATTTCTCTGATCATCAGTGATCTTGAACAACATTTTGTATATCTGTTGGCCATTTGTGTCTATTCAAGTTCTTTGCCCATTTTTAAATCAACCTATTTTTTATTTTTACTTTTTGCTGTTGAATCCTATGTGTTCTCTGTATTGGAGAAGGCAATGGCACCCCACTCCAGTACTCTTGCCTGGATAATCCCATGGATAGAGGAGCTGGTAGGCTGCAGTCCATGGGGTCGCTAGGAGTCAGATTGAGAGACTCCACTTTTTACTTTCCCTATATATTTTGGAAATTAACCCCTTATGAAACATTTGATTTGCAAATACTTTTTTTCCCTTCTGTAGGCTTCCTTTTACTCTATTGATTGCTTCCTTTGCTCTAAGGAAATCCTACAATCTGTGACAACATTGATGCATGTGGAGGAGGTTATGTTCAGAGCAATGTCAGTCACAAACGGATAAATACTGTGTAATTCCACTTATATGAGATATTTAATGTAGCTAAACTTATAGAAACAGAACACAGAATGATGGCTGCTAGGGAAAGGGCTGGGGAGCTGGGGGGAGGGGAGGAAATGGAGAATTGTTGTTCAGTGGGAACAGAGTTATAGTTACACCAGATAACTATAAGAATGACTCAAGAGGTCTGCTGTACAGCAGGGTGCCCAGAGTTAACTACAATATTGTACACTTCAAAATGTGTTAAAATGATAGATCCATGCTGTGTTCTTAGCAGAAAAATGTAGCAAAGGGACAAAGGAACTTTTTGGTCATGTTGGGGATATTTATTACCTTGATTGTGGAGATAATATTATGGGGGGATTGATTTATCCAGACTAACCAAACTTGCATACATTAAATATATGCAGTTTATCATATACCAATTATACCTCAATAAAGCTCTGAAAGATATTTCAATAAAATAGAACAACATGCAGCCGTAAAAGACAAATTAGAGAAAATATGAAATTAATGACTTTTAAAATTTAGAACATCCTAATTATCAAATTTCATTTATTTAAATAAACACTATAATATAAAAGCCAGGCTTCCCAGATGGCATTAGTGGTAAAGAACCTGCCTGCCAATACAGATGGCATAAGAGACCCAGGTTCGATTCCTGGATCGGGAAGATTCCCTGAGGAGGGGATGGCAACCCACTCCAGTATTCTTGTCTGGAGAATCCCATGGACAGAGGAGCCTGGTGGGTTATAGTCCATAGAGTTGCAAAGAGCTGGATAAAACTGAGGTGACTTAGCACACACACATAATCTTACAACAGTCACTAACAACAAAAAAAAAAAAAAATTGAACACAAATACATGAAAAGGCAGAAAATCTATAGTGAAGTTAAAGACAAGTCCTTTAAAACTTAGAAAGAATAGATGATTCTTATTCCAAATCATGAAAGGGAATTAAAAAATTAAAAGTTGAATGTCCTCCATTTGCTTTTATAAATCCAGCATAAGGCTGGGATTGAACTTAGTCAAAGCAATTCAAAGAACAGTATATCTTCAAATGTGCATACTGACATCCTGACTATAATTTAAACAGATTTATTTTAACTTTATTTAAAAACTTTTTATTGTGACCATGATATAATAATTCAAGAACATTTTAACATTAGCAGAAAACTAATACTATACACCATTAGACTGATAATTAGAGGGAGAAAAAGGTATATTAATGTTTTGAGTAATTCTAAAACAGATATCATAAAACTAGAAGTCTACTTGCAAATATTTACTAAATCAGTAATAAAATTATACAACCTGAACATGATAAATAAAACTCATGTAAAAACAATGGAAATTTTAATTAATAGAGGTGTCATGTACAAGTCTTAGAAAGCCCAAAAATATTTCTACCAATTCTGTTGACTAACACTGTTTGGGACATCTATCTCTCTAGAAGGCAAAATATAAATAAGAGGTGTAAATATTAAGAAAGATAAACAATAAGCATTACTTATGGATTTTTGCACATCAAAAGAACAAACAGAGGGCTCTTGAAATAATGGCAGTTCACTAATAAGGCAATATAAAAAGCAAATATTAAAGTAATTCTTCTTCTATAGCAAGATGCATTTTGCAAATGCAAAAGTTGCTTTTCAAAGTTTCCAAAAATTATAAAGTACTTACAAATATAATTCAATTGGAAATGTAGGAGCTTATGCAAGCAAATTTATATAACATTGCTGAGGGAAATAAAAGTAGATTAGATGGAGAGACATATCATGTTCCAAATTGGGATTTTTCCATAGAGTAAGGATTTTCAATGCTGTAATTTTAACAAAATTTTTATAAAATCATGTTAAGATCATTCTGGAATGTATCAAGGTTGTTCTCAATGTCATCTGGAAGAAAGATTGAAAGGGATGGAATAAGAGTCAGGTATTGTTTGTGTAGAATGGATCAGAGGTAGGCACAGAACTCCTTTGTTCCATAATAAAATCAACAACAACAATAGCAAGGACATAGGGCAAGTGATTAAAGCACCTACCTCAATCTTTCATTTAAATTGAAAGGAGGAATGTGTAGGGTGAGAAGCACTGTCTGTGCAAGTAGTAAAAGAATAAGAATCTCTTTCCTTCTCCAAAGTTAAGATTTATTAAAAATAGCCCACTATGCAATTATGCCAACATAAGTAACTTGGAGAAAGTTAACAAGGTTTCTACAGGGAAACATGGTGCATTAATCTACCTAGGATCTACCTGAAAATGAGTAAATAAGCATGGTGACAAAATTGTGTTTTCCTTTGGCAAAATTTCAACTGGAAAGCTATAAAATAAATTATCATTAAGGTTGGGAGCAACGTTTTATCATGAATAAGGAAATGGAAATTGAAATAAGCCCCTGCCACTAGATCAATCTTCTTGTGGTATTCGATTTTATTCCTCTACTCAAAAATCAATGCATTCCCAACACCTATCAAATATTATGTGAATTACTTAGTCAGATATTTAATGCCCATGATGTATTAATTCGAATTTCTCTCTGCTTAAAACCCCCTCTGCTCCCCTTGAGCACTGCTCAGTGGATATATAAGCTGCATATGTCATTTTTAACATTCTAGTAGGCACATTAAAAAAGTAAAGAGAAGCTGATTACATAAATTTTAAACATTTTTATTTAACCCAATATATTCAAGACAGAATTGCTTCATTATTGGATTAATATAGAAATTAATTTAAATTGCTTGTGGTAAATCTTCTATACCTCGTATGTACTTAACATTTAGAACACAGCTCAGTTAGACCAGTCACGTTGTGAGTATTCTGTAGCACATGTGTGCCAGTGGTCGCCATGTTGAGCAATGGAAACCTGGTTGAACTGTTACTGACAGTGGGTTCTGGCTGCTTGCCCCTCATAAACCAATAAAGAGGCAAGGTTGTTGGGGAAGACTCTTGTTCAATGGCCTACCCTCCCCACCTCTGGACAATCAATGGGCAGTAGCTGGGGGAGGAGCTACACGTGGGAACAGCTCTCAGCTCTGGTGGGCATCTTGGAAGTGGTCATGTGTAGTCTGACCAGAGTCATCTTGATTAAGTGCAGTCAGTCTTCAGTTGCAGGGTCAGTTTGTTCCCATTTGCTGGAGGCCACTTCTCAGAACTGCGGCAGCTTATGTCATGGCCAAAGCCTGGTCATCACATAGTTAATTTCTTCCACCTGGTGGCACTTTCAGTCTCTACAAAACATCGCAAATAACATAGCTTACAATATTATCTATAGCTCTCGAGAAGGAAATAAAGGCCCTTGGCTTTGCTTATCAACTAGTATTATTTTGTCCTGTTCAACATCTTTCCNCACATAGTTAATTTCTTCCACCTGGTGGCACTTTCAGTCTCTACAAAACATCGCAAATAACATAGCTTACAATATTATCTATAGCTCTCGAGAAGGAAATAAAGGCCCTTGGCTTTGCTTATCAACTAGTATTATTTTGTCCTGTTCAACATCTTTCCTTTGCCTCTATATTGTCTCACTTCTCTGATTAAAATTATTGGCTCAACTTTTTCTACTGACAAAAGGCAGATGGAGGACTTGGGAGAGGAAATCATAGGGAATTAAGTCACTAATTTGATTCTTCATTTCTCCAATATATGAGCTTCCCTCATAGCTCAGTCAGTAAAGAATCTGTGTGCAATGTGGGAGACCCCAGTTTGATTCCTGGGTTGGAAAGATCCCCTGGAGAAGGGATAGGCTACACACTCCAGTGTTCATGGGCTTTCCTTGTGGCTAAGCTGGTAAAGAAACTGCCTGTAATGCAAACCCAGAGTTTACTCAAATTCATGTCCATTGAGTTGGTGATGCCATCCAACCATCTCATCCTCTGTTGTCCACTTCTCACACCTTCAATCTTTCCCAGCATCAGGATGTTTTCAAATGAGTCAACTCTTCGCATCAGGTGGCCAAAGTATTGGAGTTTCAGCTTCAGCACCAGTCCTTCCAGTGAATATTCAGGACTGACTTCCTTTAGGATGGACTGGTTGGATCTCCTTGCAGTCCAAGGGACTCTTGTTGTCTATTTCATGTATAGTGGTGTGTATGTTTCAATCTCAACGTCCCAGTTTATCCCCTACCTTGCCAGAGAATGTGACTCTAGCACACTTTTCAAATATTCAGGACTGACTTCCTTTAGGATGGACTGGTTGGATCTCCTTGCAGTCCAAGGGACTCTTGTTGTCTATTTCATGTATAGTGGTGTGTATGTTTCAATCTCAACGTCCCAGTTTATCCCCTACCTTGCCAGAGAATGTGACTCTAGCACACTTTTCTTCACACGTCTCTTGCACACCTACTGTGTAGGGTGAGAAGCACTGTCTGTGCAAGTAGTAAAAGAATAAGAATCTCTTTCCTTCTCCAAAGTTAAGATTTATTCAAAAGAGCCCACTATGCAATTATGCCAGCATAAGTAATTTGGAGAAAGTTAACAAGGTTTCTAAATGGGAACATGGTGCATTAATCTACCTAAGATCTACCTGAAAATGAGTAAATAAGCATGGTGACAAAATTGTGTTTTCCTCTGGCAAAATTTCAACTGGAAAGCTATAAAATAAATTATCATTAAGGTTGGGAGCAACGTTTTATCATGAATAAGGAAATGGAAATTGAAATATGCCCCTGCCACTAGATCAATCTTCTTGTGGTATTCGATTTTATTCCTCTACTCAAAAATCAATGCATTCCCAACACCTATCAAATATTATGTGAATTACTTAGTCAGATATTTAATGCCCATGATGTGCTAACTCGAATTTCTCTCTGCTTAAAACCCCCTCTGCTCCCCTTGAGCACTGCTCAGTGGATATATAAGCCGTATATGTCATTTTTAACATTCTAGTAGGCACATTAAAAAAGTAAAAAGAAGCTGATTACATAAATTTTAAACATTTTTATTTAACCCAATATATTCAAAACAGAATTGCTTCATTATTGGATTAATATAAAAATTACTTTAAATTGCTTGTGGTAAATCTTCTATACCTCATATGTACTTAACATTTAGAACACAACTCAGTTAGACCAGTCACGTTGTGAGTATTCTGTAGCACATGTGCGCCAGTGGTTGCCATGTTGAGCAATGGAAACCTGGTTGAATTGTTACTGACAGTGGGTTCTGGCTGCTTGCCCCTCATAAACCAATAAAAAGGCAAGGTTGTTGCAGAAGACTTTTGTTCAGTGGCCTACCCTCCCCACCTCTGGACAATCAGTGGGCAGTAGCTAGGGGAGGAGCTACACGTGGGAACAGCTCTCAGCTCTGGTGGGCATCTTGGAAGTGGTCATGTGTAGTCTGACCAGAGTCATCCTGATTAAGTGCAGTCAGCCTTCAGTTGCAGGGTCAGTTTGTTCCCATTTGCTGGAGGCCACTTCTCAGAACTGCGGCAGCTTATGTCATGGCCAAAGCCTGGTCATTGCATAGTTAACTTCTTCCACCTGCTGGCATTTTCAGTCTCTAGAAAGCATCGCAAATAACACAGCTTAGAATATTATCTATAGCTCTTGAGAAGGAAATAAAGGCCCTTGGCTTTGCTTATTAACTATTATTATTTCGTCCTGTTCAACATCTTTCCTTTGCTTCTATATTGTCTCACTTCTCTGAGTAAAATTATTGGCTCAACTTTTTCTACTGACAAAAGGCAGATGGAGGACTTGGGAGAGGGAATCATAGGGAATTAAATCACTAATTTGATTCTTCGTTTCTCCAATATATGGGCTTCCCTCATAGCTCAGTCAGTAAAGAATCTGCCTGCAATGTGGGAGACCCTGGTTTGATTCCTGAGTTGGAAAGATCCCCTGAAGAAGGGATAGGCTACACACTCCAGTGTTCATGGGCTTTCCTTGTGGCTAAGCTGGTAAAGAAACTGCCTGTAATGCAAGAGACCTAGGTTGACCCTGGGTTGGGAAGATTCCCTGAAGAAGGGAAAGGCTACCCACTTCAGTATTCTGGCCTGGAGAATTCCATGGACTGTATAGTCCATGGGGTTGCAAAGAGTCAGACATGACTGAACGACTTTCACTTTCACTCATGCTCAATATATTAGTTGATGCTATGCATCCTGCGCCTTCAAGGGATATGTTATCTATGGTAGACCACCAACCAACATCTTCCACAGAATTCCCTTTGTATCATATTCAGTGGTCCCCCAACAAAAAGTCCTCGCCACACAGTGTGAGAGGTAGGGAAGGGCCTTTTCAATATTCTAGCTCATGTTGGCTCACAATCAGATGGATGATAACTGGCACAGCTGCCTCTGAGCTGTGCTCCCGCTGGTCATGCTAATCACCCCAAGTAAAGCAGCCATCACAGAGAGTGTTGGTACCTTCTCTTTCAGAGGCAGGAACTTTGGATCTTTCATCTTTATAATGATAGCTTTCACCATCCTTTCCTTACCACACACTCATTTAATATACCATGCATTTTTCACATTTTTAATATTTTTTCTTGGAACATCACGATAAATAAAAGTGAACAGTTTGCTCTCTCCCACAATGCTGCTAGGCCAAGCTTTCACACCTTTATAAATGATATAAAATGGAATATGCCATGAAATAGTCTATTTTGCAGATCTCAGAGGTAGTGAAATGCCAAGCAGACAGGGATAAATTGCAGGAAAAAGGAAACTCACAAGGCTCTGTGAGTGAGTGAAATCTCACAAATGATCTCTACTGGAAAGGAGGGAAAGAAAATGCATCTGAAAAGAAAATCTATGCTATTTATAAAATGATGCACTCTGAACTCTCATTTTCAGGGCAATAATGGAAGTAAAAAGAGACAAGCTGAATCTTAAGCACCACAGGGCCATGAGTTGCTAAGTTAGCTTAAGAAAGCCAGTAAAACTGACCCCAAATCAGCCAAGAATTAGAAAAGTGCTATTAATTACACGGTCCAAATTCTCAGTTTCAACTTAAGACCAGCCAGTTTCAAAGGGGTTAACAGATATAGTTCACAGGAGAGACTAGTAGTCATAAATTCAGAAACAGATGTGAGTTCTGGGATGGGGTCAACCCTGGAGAATGGAAGAGTGAACACAGATCGCAAAAAGTTGGCAAGTCCTGCAGAGAGAAAGCAGAAAAGTGGCCAGGAGCCGGGCTGATTTCCTGACAAGCAAAGTCATCAAGGCTCAGAGAAGATTTGAATGTGTGACACCTTCCACAAGGTTTGAGGCCCAGCAAAGTAGGTCTTGGGCTTGTTGGACATTGTTTGGTGCAGTGGGAAGAGCGGACAATGCCCTGTTCTCTTAACCAGATTATCATCCTAATTGTGGTCTTCGGGAGAAAGATAAAGTCCAAGGGAACAGAAGCAGCTCCAAAGTGGATGTTCAGACACAGAAATGAGAAGCCAAATCGTCAGGAAACAAGCAGAGCCAGAGGTCAGGGACTCATGTGGAGCCATCTCAGCCGATGGTGTACAGGCTCACACATCCACAGGGGTCTAGTGCCAGCCTGTGTCTGAAGCTGCTGGTGGCAGCTGTGTGGGTTTGCTTGTGAAGATGCATGATTTTTGAGATACAAGGGGTCAAACAATTTGGTAGTAAATGCCATCTATACCTAGACTACTTCAATTCTAACCAACTGAGTAGTATAGTAGATACAGTTAGAGGAAAAGGCAATAAAATACACGCAAGTCATCCTTTGGAGTGAAATTGCATCTCGGCACAGCCAATTAATTCCTCCTTGTCTGTTCCTCTTGCTAGTGGCAAAATCCCAATTCTCTACCCAGTTTTGAAGGCAAAATCAAAGCATAGTACATCTAAGTATAAGACAGCCAGAATTCTTCAAGCTTTTGGAATTGAAATAATCTGAAAGCAGCCATGCTGGAAGGCTCCACATCCCCTGAGGTAGCTACACCAAAAAGTCAGGTCATAGGTCTTCTTACCATCACATTAGGCATCTCGTATGCAAAAATGACCTTGGCTAGCTACACTGGAAGTAGCACATAAAAGCTAGTCTAAATATAAACTATGAACAGAAATCTAGCTTTCTAGATGCCTTCCACCATACCTGTGACAAAGAATAAACTACAGTAGTCCCTTGGGTCAGACACAACTGAGCAGCTTTGCTTTCACTTTTCACTTTCACTTTTCGCTTTCATGCATTGGAGAAGCTACACTGGAAGTAGCACATAAAAGCTAGTCTAAATATAAACTATGAACAGAAATCTAGCTTTCTAGATGCCTTCCACCATACCTGTGACAAAGAATAAACTACAGTAGTCCCTTGGGTCAGACACAACTGAGCAGCTTTGCTTTCACTTTTCACTTTCACTTTTCGCTTTCATGCATTGGAGAAGGAAGTGGCAACCCACTCCAGTGTTCTTGCCTGGAGAATCCCAGGGACGGGGGAACCTGGTGGGCTGCCATCTATGGGGTCGCACAGAGTTGGACACGAGCGAAGCGATTCAGCCGCAGCAGCAGCAGCAGTAGTCCCTTTGTATCCCTGGGGGATTAGTTCCAGGACATCAACAGATATCAAAGTATGTGGATGTTCAAATCATTTCTGTAAAACAGCATCAGTTCAGTTCAGTTCAGTTGCTCAATCGTGTCCTACTCTTTGCGACCCCATGAATCCCAGCACGCCAGGCCTCCCTATCCATCACCAAATCCCGGAGTTCACTCAGACTCGCATCCATTGAGTCAGTGATGCCATCCAGCCATCTCATTCTCGGTCGTCCCCTTCTCCTCCTGCCCCCAATCCCTCCCAGCATCAAAGTCTTTTCCAATGAGTCAACTCTTCACATGAGGTGGCCAAAGTACTGGAGTTTCAGCTTTAGCATCATTCCTTCCAAAAAAATCCCAGGGTTTACCTCCTTCAGAATGGACTGGTTGGATCTCCTTGCAGTCCAAGGGACTCTCAAGAGTCTTCTCCAACACCACAGTTCAAAAGCATCAATTCTTCGGCGCTCAGCCTTCTTCACAGTCCAACTCTCACATCCATACATGACTACTGGAAAAACCATAGCCTTGACTAGACGGACCTTCCGATGCACAGCCTCTGATATACTTTAACTCATCTCTAGGTTACAATGTCAATGCTATGTAAATAATGGCCAGCAGGCAGCAATTTTCTCAAATTTATGTTTCAAATATTTTGACCTACACTTGGTTGAACCCATGGATGCAGAACCTGCAGATAAAGAGGGTAGACTGTACATAATGTTTAAGTTACTCACTAGGAAAACCATTGTTTCTATATATATTCTCAATTCTGTAAGACTAAGAGAAGACTAAATTACATGAACCTAACTCAACTATCATTTTAACTGACATAGAAGAAAAGGTATAAAATAGAAATAAAGTTGACATGAAGAAATCCAAAAGAGTGTGCCCTCTCTTTTCATGATCATACAGAGTCTTTTATTCAAGAATAATTAATTTAAAAAATTAACTGCAACCAATATCTTTTGTTGAAGAAGGAAATGGCAACCCACTCCAGTATTCTTGCCTGGAGAATCCCAGGGACGGGGGAGCCTGGTGGGCTGCCATAACTGACGCGACTTAGCAGCAGCAGCAGCAGCAATATCTTAATGTATTTACAATATAAAATAGTTAAAACTCATACTTAATATATAAATTAAAATATGTTTCAGTCCTCCAAATGTCCAGAATACAAACCAAAATTATTTCACATACAAAGATGAAAATCTCAACTTACATGGGATAAGACAGCAAATCTCAAACAAAATTAAGACACTGAAATTATCTAACAATCAATTTTCAGAACTCTTAAACAAATGGAAATATAGAAAAGAAACAGAAGTTAGAAAGAAGAAACAAGCTAGAAAGAAAAGCCAGATGGAAAGACTGGAGCTGAAAAATACAAGAATCAAGATAAGAGTCAATTAATTAAAATACATAGATAAACAAGAGATATGAAAAATTACAATGAAGATAGATGAATCAAACTCTGATTTACTGTAAATCCACAATGTCTCATTTGGAAAGAGATAAAAATGGAATAGTGGAGCAGACTAGCACTCAGAAATTTTGAGTAAAACCTGTACACAACTGCTTTTAATAACTTTATTTGTGAAAGCTGAAAACTGGAAACTATTCACATTCCTTCATTAGGTGAATGGATAAAATATATGGGATATAACCATACAATGGAATAGTAGTCAGCAATAAAAATGAACCAACTACTACTGAATGTTGAAATATCCTTTAGATGTAAAGGAAATCTAGTTGATTATTGGTATTGTTCAACTATCAATACTGGTCTGCCCACTGGATCTATTATGGATGCAGAGATGTTGAGCTCTTCAACTGTATTAGTAGTTACAACTTCTTTATCATAGTGTCATGTCTCTCTATATCCTTGATAATTTTCCTTGGTCTTAATTCTGTTCTGTCTGAAATTAGTCTAACTCTCTTTCTGAGTATTATCATGCTATATTTTCCTCCAAACTTTTTCAGCTGAGTCTTTATATTTCAAATGAGACTTTTGCAGACAACATATAGTTTAAACTTGCTTTCTGAATTTATTCTGACAACCTTTATGTTTTAATTGATGTATTTAGACTCTTGATCTTTAAAGGAATAATTGATAAGAGTGGATTAATATCTAACATATTTATTACTTGCTTTAAATTATTTGCTTTTGGTTTTTGTTTCCATGTGTGTGTATGTTTGTGTGTTTCACTTTTTCTATATTCTCTAATTTTAGTTCAAAATTTTGTGTTTTTCCATCTTCTCTTCTATCTTAGCATATCAACTACTTAAAACAAAAACTTTTTAGTAGTTGTTTCTGAGTTTGATATATACATTTAAAACTAATCCAAACCCACTTTCAAATTACACTTTCCTACTTCCTGGGCAATTCAAGTACCTGATAATAAAGTACTCCCAATTCCACCCTCTCCTTTTCTATAATATTACTATAATTCATTTCACTTATCCATAAGCTATAATCACAGAAGATATTTTTGCTATTATTTTTAACAGAGTTATATTCTGCTCAGTTCAGTTCACTGGCTCAATCATATCCAACTATTTGCAACCCCATAGATTGCAGCATGCCCAGCTTCCCTGTCTGCCACCAACTCCCAGAACTTGGTCAAACTCATGTCCATCGAGTCAGTGATGCCATCCAACCATCTCATCCTCTGTCACCACATTCTCCTCCTGCCTTCAAATTTTCCCAACATCAGGGTTTTTTCCTTGGCCTCCGGAGGAGAAGAATTCAATGCAGGGCCAGAAATGAGGCTTGACCACTCAGAGCTTTTGTGTGATAAAGCTCTTTGCATCAGGTGGCCAAACTATTGGAGCTTCAGCTTCAGTCCTTCCAATGAACACCTAGGACTGATCTCCTTTAAGATGGACTGGTTGGATCTCCTTGAATTCCAAGGGACTCTCAAGAGTTTTCTCCAACATCACAGTTCAAAAGCATTAATTCTTCAGCATTCAGCCTTCTTTATGGTCCAACTCGCACATCCAATGAAAGGTTGTTGTTAAATCACGCAAAGACACCGGGATTCTTGGCCTCCAGAGGAGAAGAATTCAATATGGGGCCAGAGACAAGGCTTGACTGCTCAGAGCTTTTGTGTAATAAAGTTAGAACTAACACCCAAAAAAGATGTCCTTTTCATTATAGGGGAGTGGAATGCAAAAGTAGGAAGTCAAGAAACACCTGGAGTGACAGGCAAATTTGGCTTTGGAATGCAGAATGAAGCAGGGCAAAGGCTAATAGAGTTTTGCCAAGAGAATGCACTGGTCATAGCAAACACCCTCTTCCAACAACACAAGAGAAGACTCTACACATGGACATCACCAGATGTTCAACAACGAAATCATATTGATTATATTGTTTGCTGCTAAAGATGGAGAAGCTCTATACAGTCAACAAAAACAAGACCAGGAGCTGACTGTGACTCAGATCATGAACTCCTTATTGCCAAATTCAGACTTAACTTGAAGAAAGTAGGGAAAACCACTAGACCATTCAGGTATGACCTAAATCAAATCCCTTATGATTATACAGTGGATGTGAGAAATAGATTTAAGGGACTGGATCTGATAGATAGAGTGCCTGATGAACTACGGATGGAGGTTTGTGACATTGCACAGGAGACAGGGATCAAGACCATCCCCATGGAAAAGAAATGCAAAAAAGCAAAATGACTGTCTGAGGAGGCCTTACAAATAGCTGTGAAAAGAAGAGAAGCAAAAAGCAAAGGAAAAAAGGAAAAATATAAGCATCTGAATGCAGAGTTCCAAAGAATAGCAAGAAGAGATAAGAAAGCCTCCCTCAGTAACTAAGGCAAAGAAATAGACGAAAACAGAATGGGAAAGACTAGAGATCTCTTCAAGAAAATTAGAGATACCAAGGGAACATTTCATGAAAAGACGGGCTCAATAAAGGACAGAAATGGTATGGACCTAACAGAAGCAGAAGATATTAAGAAGGGGTGGCAAGAATACACAGAAGAACTGTACAAAAAAGATCTTCATGATGAAGATAATCATGATGGCGTGATCACTCACCCAGAGCCAGACATCCTGGAATGTGAAGTCAAGCGGGCCTTAGAAAGCAGCACTACGAACAAAGCTACTGGAGGTGATGGAATTCCAGTTGAGCTGTTTCAAATCCTGAAAGAAAGTGCTGCACTCAATCTGCCAGCAAATTTGGAAAACTCAGCAGTGGCCACAGGACTGGAAAAGGTCAGTTTTCAGTTCAATCCCAAAGGAAGGCAATGTCAAAGAATGCTCCAACTACAGTACAATTGCACTCCTCTCACACGCTAGTAAAGTATTGCTCAAAATTCTCCAAGCGAGGCTTTAGCAATGCATGAACCGTGAACTT
>SJYT01017556.1:269245-307342 GCA_006410635.1 Cephalophus harveyi
CCAAAAAGGAAAAGGTATACATCAAGGCTGTATATTGTCACCCTGATTATTTAACTTACATGCAAAGTACATCATGAGAAATGCTGGGCTGAAAGAAGCACAAGCTGGAATCAAGATTTCCAGAAGAAATATCAATAAGCTCAGATATGCAGATGACACCACCCTTATGGCAGAAAGTGAAGAGGAACTAAAAAGCCTCTTGATGAAAGTGAAAGAGGAGAGCGAAAAAGTTAGTTTAAAGCTCAACATTCAGAAAACTAAGATCATGGTATCGGGTCCCATCACTTCGTGGGAAATAGATTAGGAAACAGTGGAAATAGTGTCAGACCTTATTTTGGGGGGCTCCAAAATCACTGCAGATGGTGATTGCAGCCACGAAATTAAAAGACGCTTACTCCTTGGAAGGAAAGTTATGACCAACCTCAATACCATATTCAAAAGCAGAGACATTACTTTGCCAACAAATGTCTGTCTAGTCAAGGCTATGGTTTTGCCAGTGGTCATGTCTGGATGTGAGAGTCGGACTGTGAAGAAGGCTGAGCACCAAAGAATTGATGCTTTTGAACTGTGGTGTTGGAGAAGACTCTTGAGAGTCCCTTGGACTGCAAGGAGATCCAACCAGTCCATTCTGAAGGAGATCAGCCCTGGTGTTCTTTGGAAGGAATGATGCTGAAGCTGAAACTCCAGTACTTTGGCCACCTCATGTGAAGAGTTGACTCATTGGAAAAGACTCTGATGCTTGGAGGGATTGGGGGCAGGAGGAGAAGGGGTGGCAGAGGATGAGATGGCCGGATGGCATCACCAACTTGATGGATGTGAGTTTGAGTGCACTCCATGAGTTGGTGATGGACAGGGAGGCCTGGAGTCCTGCAATTCATTCGGTTGCAAAGAGTCAGATAGGAGTGAGCAGCTGAACTGACCTGAGCAAAAAAGATAAAGGAGATAAAGAAAGATTCTGACATAGACATCAGAAGGGTATAGAAAGAGTGCATCCTTGCTATTGTTAGCTGCTGCTGCTGCTAAGTCACTTCAGTCATGTCCAACTCTTTGCGACCCCATAGATGGCAGCCCACCAGGGTCCCCCCGTCCCTGGTATTCTCCAGGCAAGAATACTGGAGTGGGTTGCCATTTCCTTCTCCAATGCATGGAAGTGAAAAGTCAAAGTGAAGTCGCTCAGTCATGTCCAACTCTTAGCGACCCATGGACTGCAGCCTACCAGGCTCCTCCATCCATGGGATTCTCCAAGCAAGAGTACTGGAGTGGGGTGCCATTGCTAGTGTTAGCAATGGGGTTATATACTCTCCAATGAATCCAAAGAATGTCTGGAGGTTGTAAAGACCTCACCAGACCTATTCTCATAATTTACATTTTAAGATAACAGAATTAGCTAGAAGGTTTAATCCAGAAACTGTCCTCAGGCAGGATACATTATTGTTATATAATCCTAAGGAATGTAGAGGCAAAAAGGGTTTGTCTTTTCTTCCTCCTTGAGAATTCCAGACCCCTCTCTCCTTGGGGACTCCTAGACTTCTTATCAACCTGCCTTAGGAAATGACTCTCTCACATATATGACTACTGGAAAACCATATCTTCTACTATATAGACATTTTTTGGCAAAGTAATGTCTCTGCTTTTTAATATACTGTCTAGGTTGGTCATAGCTTTTCTTCCAAGGAGCAAATGTCTCAATTTCATGGCAGCAGTCACTATCTGCAGTGATTTTGGAGCCCTCCAAAAATAAAGCCTGTCACAGTTTCCCTTGTTTCCTCATCTATTTGACAGGAAGCGTAGGGACAAGATGCCATGATCTTAGTGTTTTGAATGTTGAGTTGTAAGCCAGCTTTCTCACTCTCCTCTCTCACTTTCATCAAGAGGCTCTTCACTTCCTCTTCACTTTTTGCCATAAGGATGGTAACCTCTGCATATCTGAGATGGGTGATATTTCTCCCGTCAATCTTGATTTCAGCTTGTGATTCATTCAGCCCGGCATTTCACATGATGTACTCTGCATATAAGATAAATAAGCAGGGTGACAATATACAGCCTTGCTATACTGCTTTCCCAATTTGGAACCAGACCGTTGTTCCATGTTCACTTCTAACTGTTGCTTCTTGACCTACATACAAATTTCTCAGGAGACAGGTAAGGTGGTCTGGTATTCCCATCTCTTGAAGAATTTTCCACAGTTTGTTGTGATGTGATCCACACAGTCAAAGGCTTTGATACATTCAATAATACAGAAGCAGATTTTTTTTGGAACTCTTTTGCCTTTTCTATAATCCAACAGATGTTGAAATTGGATCTCTGGTTCCTCTGCTTTTTCTAAATTCAGCTTAAACATATGGAAGTTCTCGGGCTATGTACTGTTGAAGCCTGGCTTGGAGAATTTTGAGCATTACTTTGCTAGCTTGTGAGATGAGTGCAATTGTGTGGTGGTTTGAACATTCTTTGGCATTGTCTTTCTTTGGGATTGGAATGAAAACTGACTTTCTCCAGTCCTGTGGCCACTGTTGAGTTTTCCAAATTTGCTGGCATATTGAGTGCAACACTTTCATGGCTTCATATTTTAGGATTTGAAATAGCTCAACTGGAATTCCAACACCTCCACTAGCTTTGCTTGTAGTGATACTTCCTAAGGCCCATTTGACTTTGCATCCCAGGATGTCTGGCTCTAGGTGGGTGATCACACCATGGTGGTTATGTGAATCATGAAGACCTTTTTTGTATAGTTAGTCTGTGTATTCTTGCCACCTCTTCTTATGTTCTGCTTCTGTTAGGTCCATACCATTTCTGCCCTTTACTGAGCCCATCTTTACATGAAATGTTCCCTTGGTACCTTTAATTTTCTTGAAGAGATCTCTAGTCTTTCCTATTCTATTATTTTCCTCTATTTCTTTGCACTGATCACTTAGGAAGGCGTTCTTATCTCCTTACTATTCTTTGGAAATTTGCATTCAGATGGATATATCTTTCCTTTACTCTTTTGCCTTTAGCTTCTCTTATTTTTCAGCTATTTGTAAGTCCTCCTCAGACAACCATTTTGCCATGTTGCATTTGTTTTTCTTGGGGATGCTCCTGAACACCACCTCCTGAACAATGTCATGAACCTCCATCCATAGTTCTTCAGGTACTCTATCAGATCTAACCCTTAAATCTATTTCTCACTTCCACTGTATAATCATAACGGATTTGATTTAGGTCATACCTGAATGACTTAGCAGCAGCAGCAGCAGCATACCTGAATGGTCTAGTGGTTTTCCCTACTTTCTTCAATTTAAGTCGGAATTTGGCAATAAGGAGTTCATGATCTGAGCCACAGGTCCTAGTCTTGTTTGTGCTTACTATATAGAGCTTCTCCATCTTTGGCTGAAAAGAATATAATTAGTCTGATTTCAGTGTTGACCATCTGGTGATGTCCATGTGCAGAGTCTTCTCTTACGTTGTTGGAAGAGGGTGTTTGCTATGACCAGTGCATTCTCTTGGCAAAGCTCTGTTAACCTTTGTCCTGCTTCATTCTGTAGCCAAGGCCAAATTTGCCTGTTACTCCAGGTATCTCTTGGCTTCCTACTTTTACATTCAAGTCCCCTATGATGAAAAGGACCTCTTTTTTGGGTGTTAGTTCTAGAAGGTCTTGTGAGTCACAATAGAATCATTCAACTTCAGCTTTTTCAGCATTAGTGGTTGCAGCATAGACTTAGATTACTATGATATTGAATGGTTTGCCTTGGAAATGAACAGAGATCATTCTGTTATTTTTGAGAATGCACCCAAATACTGCATTTCAGACCGTTTTATTCACTATGATGGTTACTCCATTTCTTCTAAAGGATTCTTGCCCACAGTAGTAGATATAATGGTCGTCTGAATTGAATTTGCCCTTTCTGGTCCATTTTATTTCACAAAGTGTCAATGTTTACTCTTGCCAACTCCTGTTTGACCATTTCCAATTTACCTTGATTCATGGACCTAACATTCCAGTTTCCTATGGGATATTGTTCTTTATAGCACTGAACTTTACTTCCATCACCAATCACATCCACAACTGGGCATTGTTTTCACTTTGGTTCTGTCTCTCCATTCTTTCTGGAGTTATTTCCCCACTCTCCAGTAGTATATTGGGCACCTACCAATCTGGGAAGTTCATCTTTCAGTGTTCTATCTTTTTTCCTTTTCATACTGTTCATGAGGTTCTCAAGGCAAGAACAGTGAAGTGGTTTCTCATTCCCTTCTCCAGTGGACCATGTTTTGTCAGAACTCTCCACCAAGACCCATCCATCTTGAGTGGCCCTATGTGGAGTAGCTCATAGTTTCATTGAGTTAGACAAGGCTGTGATCCAAGTGATAAGTTTGGTTAGTTTTCTGTGATTAGGGTTTTCATTCTGCCTGGTCTCTGATGGATAAGGAAAAGGAAAAAGTTATACTACATCAATTAATAAGAAAAATAGTTGTTTTATTGTCATTTATTTTTCTCTAACACTTCTACTTTATTATGTATATCTGATCTATAGTTTTCCTTCCTTCTGAAGAATTTATTTGAGAATTTTATTCAAATCAAGTCTATTGGTGACAAATTTTCTGGTTTTGTTCATCTGAGAAAGCCTCTATTTCTCCTTCACTTTTGAAGAATAATTTTGTTGGATATAAGCTTCTAGGCTGGTGGTTCTTTTCTTTCAACACATTAAATATTTTACTGCACTCTCTTATTGCTTACATAATTTCTAAAAAGAAGTCTTATGTAATTCTTATTAATTCTACTCTGTGGGTCCAGTGTTTTCCCTTCTGGATTTGTTGAGGAAATTATTTTTTATTTTATGCAGCTTGAATTTGGTATACTTCAGCATAGGTTTTTTTTTATATTTTTTATTTTTATTTTTTTTTGATGTATGGCAAAACCAATACAATATTGTAAAGTTAAAAAAATTAAATAAATAATAAAGCATAGGTTTTATATGTGTTTTTATCCTGTGGTGTTCTCTGAGCTTCTTGCATCTGTGTTTTTGTATCTATCATTTGTTTGGAAAAATTATCAATCATTATTATTCAAGTACGTTTCATGTTCCTTACTCTCTTCTCCTCGTATTCCCATTACGTGTAGTTCCACCTTTTGCTGCCATTCCACAGTTCTTGGATAGTCTATTATTTTTCATTCAATGCATCTCAATTTTGAAAGCTCCTATTGACACTCTTTCAAGCACTGATTCTTTCCTCTGTGTCCAATCCTAGAATGAGCCCACCTGAACCATTCTTCATTTCTTATCCTTGTAGCAGAGATTTTGATTTTTTATGAGTTCCTTTTGATTCTTTATTAGAGGTTACATCACTCTGCCTACATTACCCATCTGGTTCTTGCATGTTGTCCATTTTTTTACATTGTGTCCCTTAGCTTACAATAACAGCTGCTTTAAATTGCAATCTGATAATTCCAAAATCTCTGCCATATCTGAATCTGGTTTTCATACTTATTCCTTCCCTTCAAGCTGTGTGTTTGTTTTGTTTTGTTTTTTGTTTTTGTCTTTGTGTGTGTGTGTATCTTTTAGTGTGTTTTGCAATATTTGTTGTAATCTGAACATGAGTTACTGGGTAAGAGAAACTGAGGTCTAAAGGCATTTTGCATAAGGCTTTACTTTACTTTACTTTATTGAGCTTCCTTGGTGGCTCAGGTGGTAAAGAATCTGCCTGCAATGCAGGAGACCTGGGTTTGATCCCTGGGTTGGGAAGATCCCCTGGAGGTGGGCACAGAACCCACTCCGTTGTCCTTTCCTGGAGATTACTTTACATGGTGGGGGTAGGCTGTTTACTGCCTGGCCTGCCTATATGTGTTGGAGGCTAATGTTTCCCTTACACCCTTATCTTTATCTCTTTTGTTGTCCTCAGTTCAGTTCAGTTCAGTTCAGTCGCTCAGTCGTGTCTGACTCTTTGCGACCCCATGAACTGCAGCACACCAGGCCTCCATGTCCATCACCAACTCCTGGAGTTCACTCAAACTCACGCCCATCAAGTTGGTGATGCCATCCAGCCATCTCATCTTCTGTCATCCCCTTCTCCTCCTGCCCCCAATCCCTCCCAGCATCACAGTCTTTTCCAATGAGTCAACTCTTCACATGAAGTGGCCAAAGAACCGGAGTTTCAGTTTTAGCATCATTCCTTCCAAAGAAATCCCAGGGTTGATCTCCTTCAGAATGGACTGGTTGGATCTCCTTGCAGTCCAAGGGACTCTCAAGAGTCTTCTCCAACACCACAGTTCAAAGGCATCAATTCTTCGGCGCTCAACCTTCTTCACAGTCCAACTCTCACATCCATACATGACCACAGGAAAAACCATAGCCTTGACTAGATGGACCTTTGTTGTCCTCAGATTGCCTCTAAATACTTTCTTCTTTAAAGTGTTTGAGATACATAACTCTGCTCACTGTGTCACATGGGATCTATTTATATGCTGATATGGTAGGTTTTTTCCAAAGTCTTTTCAACCTTGTATCTTCCCTTTGGATTTGTTTTAAAAAAAAATCACTTCAACAATCACAAAATTCTTTTCCTCCAATGTTACAAATTGTGTTTCAAGTGAAAGAACTGGTACTGATGCTTATCAAAACAGACAAGATGATTGATGATGATTGATGTTTTATATAAAACCACTTTATATGTTAACTTGCCCTCCAAAACCATTTTTTTGGGAGGGGGGGGCAGGGGCTGGCTAAAGAAGGGCAATCGGGGACATATATTTCTATCACAGTGTGTCAGTCTTTTAGGGCGCCTTTGCTTTTCTTATTTAGGTTTTTGTTTGCTTATTTGTTTTTCTTAGTTGAGATAGGACATCTAGAACAGGCTGGGGCTGGAGATTTCCCTTCAGAAAGATGGTTAGGTTCTTGTGAAATAGTTTCTCCGAGATCAGTCCTTGTTAAGGATCTTATTTAGGTTTTGGTTTGCTTATTTGTTTTTCTTAGTTGAGATAGGACATCTAGAACAGGCTGGGGCTGGAGATTTCCCTTCAGAAAGATGGTTAGGTTCTTGTGAAATAGTTTCTCCGAGATCAGTCCTTGTTAAGGAAATCAGAATGTGCTTCAAAACAGCTACTTTTCCCACTCTCCATCCCCACCCCATCCTGCCCCCACGCCTGCCCCAAGCAAAAGGATGAAGGGAGTTTTCTTGGCCTCTTACTTGAAAAACCTGATTGAGTTCCTGAGATAAAAGCTCACCAAACTGTGGAGGCTCTCCTCACACTGGGCCTCTGGGTTTTCAGCCCAAACTTTCCCATGCAGCCTCCAGCAATTTATTAATCACAGTTTGTATTCTGCCCCTGGGCTTTTGTACTGTGAGTTGTGATTCTTTGTTCCATCAGCCAAACTCTGCAATTTCGAGGGCAGTCATCTGCCCTGTGTCCTTAGATCTCTAAAGATCTAAGAAGAGTTATTGATTTTCAGTTTGTTCAGCTTATTTTTTTTTCCTTTATTTTTTTCTTTTTTGTGGAATAGGAGTGATGACCAACAAGTTCCTTACATGTGGGACCAAGAACCAGAAATCCCCATGTACTTCTTTAAATGCAGGGAAAAGACAAGATGCCTGATATCATTGCTGTTCTGTGTAACAGGGGAAGTTCTGGATAATATTTACAGACCAGCAAAGGAAACAAGCCACATATTTTTAATTGAGTAGAATGTCCATCATTTATAGATTTTTATGGGCAAGTATACAAAATATATCAGAATTGTAATATATTACTAAATATAAAAAGAGTACAACAAATTTGCCAGCAAAGATTTTAAAATAATCAGGACCATCCCTCTACATCAGCAAGAGCAAATCAAAAATATATACCTAGAAATTAAGCTCACAAGAAAACAAACTACCCTCTAAAGAAACTTCTTAAAACCTTAAAGCACAAAAAAAGAAAAGAAAACTATATTATTTAACCACAAATTAGCATATAAATTTATAATTTATTGTAATCAAATTTAAAACTCTTAATTTTTTTCAAGGGTTTTTTGGAAAAGAATTCTTTAATAATTTATAGGAAACAATTAATTTTCATGAATAAATGTCTTGAGAAAATGGGAGAATTGCCATGTGAGAATTTAAGATAGAATAGGGCTCAGAGGTTAAAGCGTCTGCCTGGAATGCAGGAGACCCGGGTTTGATCCCTGGTTGGGAAGATCCCCTGGAGAAGGAAATGGCAACCCATTCCAGTACTCTTGCCTGGAGAATCCCATGGAGGGAGGAGCCCTGGCAGGCTACAGTCCATGGGGTCGCAAAGAGTCAGACACGACTGAGTGACTTCACTTTCACTTTATATAACAATGTAACAATAATACCACTAATGTTAGTAATACTAAAATAGTGTGATACTGTGGTACCAGTTAAAAATATAAATTCTTGGAACAGAAAAGCAAACTCAGAAATAAGCCCTCATAAAACAAATAAAATTTGATATATGTAAAAGTGGTACCAACAAATCAATAATAAAGGAAAATCATTAAATAACTTGCTTGGGGAAGACTGTTCACATGAAAATTAATCTATTTTACTGACTACAAGGTGAATGCAGGAGTAAGGACTTAAAAGTGAAAGACAACATAAAGCTAAGAGATGAAAATATAGAAGAATAACTTTTTGATCTGGAAGTAAGGAATTACCTCTTCAATAATATTAAAAATTCACAAACCATGAAGATCAAAAACCTACTGGAACTTCCTCTACCAACATTTGAAATTCCTGTTCAACCAAAAATATCAGGCCACCTGATAAATGGTAGACTGAGAGAAGATAAACTGAAATATAAAAACTTGAAAAGACTAATATTTTAAGAATACATGAGTCTTAAAAGTATAAGCAAATACAGGAAAATTAATAAAAATGCAATTCAGTAAAGGTAGAAAATAGGCAAATAATAAAAGGGAAATCCAAAAATTAACAAGTCCATGAAAGTGTTTAAATGTACTAGTAGGTAGACATTTTCAAAGAAAAGCAACAGTAAAATGTCATTCTACCAACCACTTAGATCATACCTTGGTAGCCAAAACAAGGTGGCTGCCTGTTTTTCTGCAGTGCACAAGCTAAGAATGATTTTGTGTTTTGGGAAAAATCAAATGAAGAATAATGCTTCATAATATGTGAAAACCACTGAAAGTCAATTTGCTGTGCCCATATTAAGTGGTATGAACATAAATTTTTAAAATATATATTTTTAAAATGTGTTTTATACCAATCAATTTAACAAAAGCAAGGGAGGAATTATAAATTTGATGGAATATATAGCAAAATGGAAGTATCCAAATACCTTAGGTGAGACTGCCAACTTGTACATTACTTTTGGGAAGCAGCTTGGCCATACTTATTATGTATAGATTATGTAGGTGTATAACCTATGATTCACAAGTTCTTCTCCTGAGTATACCCTCCCAGAGAAATTCACAGGTTCACAAGGTGAAATTCATGGAAATAATCTTGGTTTTATTATTTCTTGTATCCCAAGTTGGGAGCAACTTAAATGTTAATTCTATGAAAATAGGCAAATAAAATGTGATGCTTACATGAAGAGAATACCATGCAAAAATTAAAAGCAATATATTTTACCTACATATAGCAACACTGGTGGCCTTAAATACTTAGGGTTATGCTTAAAAAAAGAGAGAAGACCATCTGTAACACAATAGCATTTATATAATTTTGAAACACATACATCAAGACACTATGGCATTCATTCAAAAAAGCATTGAGTGACTATTATAGACCACACACTGTTCTAAGTGCTAGAGATTACCAAGGGACAAAAAAGAAAAAAGAAAATATCCTTGTCCTGGTAGAAACTGACAATAAACTAACTAAATTAGATAACAGAAAGTATAAGGATTACAGGAAGTAAAAGAAGAGGCAAGGGCTTAACAAGCAAAGGCGATTGAGCAGCAGCTGTCAATGTGATGAGAGGAAAACCAGAATTTGAGGAGAGCTTTTCATAAAGAAGGTTAGTGATGCCAAATGCTGCGGAATGAACAAGATTGAGGACCAAAGGACTGACATCAGCAGTGAACTCTGACATCACAGTAACACATCAAGAGCAGATTTCCTGGGGCTGTGGGGTCCAATGCCCAGAGGAGTGACTGTGAGGAGATGAGGTTAAGTGGATACAGCAAACAAGTACAACCCTTTCAAGGTGTGCTGTGCAGAGAAACAGAAAAAGGAGGCACCAGCAACTGAGGACCCTTGCTCAGGAGCAGGTGTGCCATGGAGTTTCAATGTAGAGTGTTACATCAGTGACTGCAAGAGAGAGAGGGAGCAGTGATGAAGGGGCAGACAGAAAAGTTGCAGCTGCAAAATATTCACCAAAATAAGCAGGATTGGTACCCAAGCAGGCATCACCTTTGCATGGAGAAGGCACTCTGCCATCGCCAGAATGGAGCATCCAGCCTGTGGATACAGATGTGTGGAGTAGGGGGACCTGATGGCAGGAAAATGAGCTTGTCCCCATCATTTCTTCTCTCCATAAAATGTGAGGCAGGACTCTCAGCTGCAACAGAGAATTTCTAAAAAGTTGTATTACAAGTAGTTTCACCCCCTTGAGCTGGGTTCAGAGCCCAAATGTGTTCAGATGAAGTTTTCAGAGGCTCCTTTTCCCCACCCCATCCCAGAAGGTGAACCTCGGAAGATGCAACTTAGATTTATCCACACATATGGCCCATGGACCTGCCCTTACTCGTGGACAGAGACAGTGGAATTCCAAAGATAAAGGTGGAAAATGTTTCTGATTCATGAAAGGGGGAAATGAACTTTAAAACGGGGAAAGAAAAGGAACCAAAAGCCAAATCATCACATGATCATTAATTTATGGTGAGCAGTAAATTTGTCAAAGTGGGCAGCATAGTAGTGGATTTTGAGATCAGTGTACTGGGGTCAAAATTAGCATTTTAAAAATGTAAGAAAATGGAAGAGAAGAGAAAAAAATTAAAATTTGGGCATGCATCTCATGGAGTCACATGTATGTATGAGCATTGTGTCATGCATGATGTAAGATATATTCACACTGTCCAGTTGTTCAAACAATGCTGTGGTAGGAGAAACAAACACTTAGAGAGGTGGTTTCTAATTTCTTGGAAAGACAGTGTCTCTTAGAGTGCTAGGCTGTGGATGAAATCAAATGTGGCATCCATAAGGTGTGAATTTTTTTATGCCTCCAATGGCTGGAAGCATTTATTTTATAATTCTCTTTATTGGTGTGTAATTGCTTTATAATATTGTGTTAGTTTCTTCTGTACAATGAATTGAATCAGCTATATGTATACATGCATCCCCTCCCTGTTGAACCTCCTTCCCTCTACTCTCCCCATTTCTAGGTCATCACAGAGCACCAAACTGAGCACCCTGAGCAATACAGCAGGTTCCTACCAGCTATCTATTTTAATCACGGTAGTGTATATATGTCAATCCCCATCTCTCAGTTCATCCTACGCGTCCATGCCCACAAATCCGTTCTCTACGTCTGCATTTCTATTCATGCCCTGCAGATAGTTTCATCCAAACCAAAAATGATACAGATGAGCATTTATTTTTACTTCTCATCCTATAAATATTGCATTTTCAGTTGTTTTTAAACCTTGTCTGAATTTTCTCTGAAATCCATTTTATGATTAGAAAATATTTGTTGAGATGTAGTATATGAGAGATTTTTCTTCTTCTTGCACATATTAGCTAACAGTCAACTTGTGCAAGCTGTGATGAGGTGAAAAGGCAGCCGTGAAGGATATTGTCTTGTACTGTCTACCTACAGGACACTGTGGGCTAGTTTTCTCATCACTCCACCACTTTCTTTGTTCTTCACTGTCCTTCAAACTGCACTTCAATATCCTCTGGGTTTGCCTGAATTGAAGTGGACATATTCACAAGTAAGATTTAGAAAAAGCTAGAACAAAATGTGCAGATCCTCAAAGACTTTTTGCCATTCAAAGTATTTCATAAGAGAGGCAATAGAAGTTTAGCCATCATTCCTCCCCTTTTGCAAGGTGATCATATTTTCTGGAGAACTATTATCTCTCTTTATATGCTCATATTTTCCATTTGGAACACTATAGAATTGTGTATATTGAATCACATTTATTATTGTCCTTAATTATATCTGAATTTTATTTCCTCCTTTTTGAGACAGAAAATGCAGAAGCTGTGTTCTGTAACCGATTTCTGCAAATCTCTATCTTGGTTACTCCTTCCAAGACATTTTAAAAGACTCCAATCACTTTTGTTGAGTTCTAAATTACTAAAAAATATGCAATGCAGATTTTAGTTTTATATCACAGCAGAAGCAAAGCACCCAGTCATTTACTCATGCCCACCCAGCCTGACACTGCCCAAGTACCCGACTGACTTACTCCCAGTGTTTTGGTGCCCAATGAACAGTCAGCCATGCAACATTCCCAGGCTCAGGACAGAGACTTATTTTAGCCACAACTGTCTTTGAAAGAGCATTGTCTTACTTAGAAATAGAAGTAATCTTGAGAGCAGCATGAGCACCATTGAAACAGGAAAAAAAAGAAGAAAAAAGCTTAGGTAAATTCTTGATGCTCTTCGAAAAGCAGAGAGAGAGAGACTCCTTCAGGAGATAAACTCATCCTAAGGGTATTATGTCCCGGGGACTGATGCTGGAATCCCAGTGCATTCAAATGCACTCTTGCCTCCTGCTAAACTTCACAAGAGGCTGCCTTTTGCCTGAGGAAGGTGGTTGCTAAACATTTGAAGAAGCAATTGATAAAAATTTTCCAAAATTAATGACAGACATGCAACAACACACCCAGGAAGTTCAGAGCACACCAAGCAAAATGCTGGAATCCCAGTGCATTCAAAAGCACTCTTGCCTCCTGCTAAACTGCACAAGAGGCTGCCTTTTGCCTGAGGAAGGTGGTTGCTAAACATTTGAAGAAGCAATTGATAAAAATTTTCCAAAATTAATGACAGACATGCAACAACACACCCAGGAAGTTCAGAGCACACCAAGCAAGATAAATACCAAAAAGATGTACACTGGGGCATATCATAGTCAAACTTCAGAAAACAAAAGCCAAGACAAAGTCTTGAAAGAAGCCCAAATGAAAAAAAAAATCTCACCTATAGAGGCTCAAGTGTAAGTACTAAAGCAGACTTCTCATCAGAACTTATGCAAACAAGAGGAGAATGGAGAGAAATATTTACTGTTGAAAGAAGAAAGCCAAAGCTGGAAAATTAGATTTCAAAAGAATATATTGATTCTACGGGAGGGGGAAGTGTTATTTTAACAAATTTTTAATATATAATTGGTCTGTAATAAACTGCACATGTCCAAATTGTATAATTTAATACATTTTGACATGTGTATACACCTGTGAAGCCATCACTGCAACCAAGATGATGAATATATCAGCCACCCTCCTGAAGACTTTTTGTGCCTCTCTGTAATTCCTGGGCCACCTTGCCCTTCCTCCCCAGGCCATCTGCACTCTGCTTTCCTCCTTCACTACTGTAACTTCATGTAAATGGATTCAAGCCGTATATCCTTTTATGTTTGGTTTTTTCCACTCAGCATAATTATTTTGAGAATTATCCATATTGTAGTATCAAAGTTGATTCCTCATTATTATGGTGGCAGATTTCATTCATGGATATTCCACAACTTGTTTACCTATTCACCTATTACCTGGCTATTGGGGTTGTTTCCAGTTTAGGGCTTTTATGAATAAAGGAGTTGTGGACGTTAAAAGAAGTAAAAAGAGTGAACCCCCACTTTCAAGTCCAGTGGTGAGGACTCTATCCATGCTTCCACTGTGGGTGGCCTGGGTTTGATCCATGGTCAAGGAACCAAGATCCCACAAGCTGCACTGTGTGGCCAAAACCACGAACAAATATAGAAGAGGAGGAGGAGGAGGGAAGTCATTCTCCCACAGACCCCTCCAGCTGAGCCAATAGGACTACAGAAAAGGGTTTTCAGACTACTGAAACATGATTTTCCCAGTTCTCTTTTTTCCTCTGCTGAGATTCATTACACAGACACATGCTTTCTCACTCCCTGGCCCCATCTCTCCCCACGCCCCTACTCCCAGCTTTCCTCTCTAGGCCTAGAGGTTAAAGCGTCTGCCTCTAACGCAGGAGATCCGGGTTCGATCCCTGGGTCGGGAAGATCCCCTGGAGAAGGAAATGGCAACCCACTCCAGTATTCTTGCCTGGAGAATCCCATGAACAGAGAAGCCTAGTAGGTTACAGTCCACGGGGTCGCAAAGAGTTGGACACGACTGAGTGACTTCACCTCACCTCACAACTCCCAAAATCACACTAGAAGGCTTTAAAATCTCTGCAAACTAGCACACCAGCTAACATGAGCACGGCTCCCTGCCACCATGTGCTCCAGCGACCCTCTGACACACAGCACAGTGGTCACCCAGCAGCTGGTGACTTGTCATCACCCACACTGGAGCACCATCTGGAGTCCCGAGACCCCGGGCTGTGCTCCCACACTCTGGCCTTCCAGCTTGTTCACTGGCATGTTCCCACAGCTCCTCCTCTCCAGGTTCACCATGTCTGCCAGCCCCTGACCCTTCCACGTTTGCAGTCTCTGCAGGCCTCACCAGCCTCACCTTGCCCTCATTGTCCGCGCTGTGAACAACTCTGGCTGACACTTAGCTGTTTTCCTCTTGTCCTCCCGCCTCATGCCTTCACCTTCATTGTTGAATCATCCACTGTTTGCCCTACAGCTCAGATGCTTGACTTGGTTGACACAGTTGCAAATGCTGCCATAAGACACCCTTTTCTTCCATCATTCATTGTATGTTCCTAATAAGGTACCACTCCACTATTTAACTCACTGGTTATTTTAAATAAACATTATTTCCCCCCAGTTGACTATCAATGTATTTACCTGAGAGGCAGATCCATATTTTTAATTTTAAAAATAAAATAGAGTTTCTAGGAGTTGCTACATACAGATGCTCGTATGTGCACTGCACTGCTGAGGGGCAGAATGTAAACCGATTGTCTGGACTGAGGCACATGGCTAATTTGGATAATTTACATTTTGGATAATTCGTTTTATGTAAGAAAAAGTGCTTTGGCAATTGGTCCACCCAGAGGAGATGTCTTTTTTTGTAATTTAAGCAATTCTGGTATAATTTTTTTTTCCAGCATGAATTTCTTCTCACCTCCCTCCAATACACACACATACACACAGACACTCACATACACACACACTTCATCATTTCCACCAGTCCCTTCTCTTCATCTCACAAGGGTCAAACTTCTCTTATTGTTTAGATTTTTCTACATTCATGCATTCTTCACCTAACCACCTTGATCTTTCTTTGGAATTTTCCACCAGCTTGCTCTCTCTTACAACAAGCTTTCTAGCATTACTAATCTGCAAAACAGTCAGAACAGGAAAAGACTTGCAGAGTAACTTTTGTAACAGAATGTAACTTTTCTAACAGAATGAATCCCTGAGCCAGGGATTTTCTGAATACCAACTAGGCTAGGGAAATTGAAAAACTAATTGGAATACATGTTATTACAAAGAAAAATATTGTCAATCAATTTGTTTTAAAAATATGTCAACATAATGGGCATAGTATATCATTCTGTTTCTTTGTTATACCATCAGGTTCTTTCATTAACGTCTTATAGTTTTCAGAATACAGGTCATTCACTTCCTTGGTTAAATTTATTCCTTAGTGAAAGTGAAAGTGAAGTCACTCATTTGTGTCTTACTCTTTGTGCCCCATGGACTGTAGCCTGCCAGGTTCCACCATCCATGGGATTTTCCATGTGAGAATACTGGAGTGGATTGCCATTTCCTTCTCCAGGAGATCTTCCCAACCCAGGGATTGAACCTGAGTCTCCCACATTGTAAGCAGACGCTTTACCGTCTGAGCCACTGGGGAAGTCTTTGCTCCTGCTGCTACTGCTAAGTTGCTTCAAGTCCTTAATATCTTATTATTTTTATGTAATTGTAAATGGATTTTTTTTTCTCAATTTCTCTTTCAGATAGTCCATTGTTAGTGTGTAGAAATGCAACAGATTTCTATATATTAATTTTGTGTCATTCAACTTTACTGAATTCATATGTTACTCCTAATAGTTTTCTGGCAGCATCTTTAGGATTTTCTATATATAGTATTCACTTGCAAACAGTGACAGTTTTATTTCTTCCCTTCCGGGTTGAATTATTTTTATTTCTTTTTCTTATCTGATTGCTGTGGCTAGGACTTTCAATACTATGAAAAAAAAAAAGTGGTGAGAGTGGGCATCCTATTTTTTTTTGTTTGTTTCAGTGATTGAATTCTTTACCTCTGTGTAGTTCTTTATATTTTCTCTTTGGCAAACTTCTCACTGTGTTTATCTGTTCTCTCAAATTCTCTGAGCACCCTTAAGATCATTATCTTGAACTCTTTATTGGGTAAGATTGCTTCTCTCCACCTCACTTAGTACTTCTTGCCTTGTTTCTTCATTTGAAACATATTGCTGTATCACCTCATTTTGCTTAATTATTTTTTGCTTTATTTTATTTTTATTAGATAGGGTGACTATAAAGATGACTGAGTGCCAAAGAACTGATGCTTTTGAATTTTGGTGCTAGAGAAGACTCTTGAGAGTTTCTTGGACTGCAAGGAGATCAAACCAGTCAATCAAAAAGGAAATCAGTCCTGAATACTTTTTGGAAGGGCTAATGCTGAAACTGATGCTCCAGTACTTTGGCCATCTGATGCAAAGAGCTGACTGATTGGAAAAGACCCTGATGCTGGGAAAGACTGAAGGCAGAAGGACCAGAGGGTAACAGAGGATGAGATGATTGGATGGCATCATCAACTCAGTGGACATAAGTTGGAGCAAACTCTGGGAAACAGTGGTGGACAGGGAAGCCTGGAGTGCTGCAGTCCATAGGATCACAAAAAGTTAGACACGACTGACCCACTGAACAACAGCAAAGGTGACTATGTTTCCCAACCTTAGAGAAGTAGCCTTACATAGGCGACATCCTGCAGATCACTCCCCTCTGCTTGCCAGAGCTATATCTGCTGAGGGTGCCTCCCATTTGGATTGCACGTACCCCTCTGTTGTGGCCGGGCTGACTACGGGCACACCGGTGGGCGGGGCCAATCCCTGGCCTGATTGGCTGCTAGGCCCTGCCTTGTACAGAGGTTACCGGCCCACTTCCTTGGCTGGCAGTCCTGGTGAGCCCAGGACTGGCACCATCCTTCTAAGCATGGAACCAGGTCCCAGAGAGGCTGCTTGAAGGACGAGGGAGCTCCAGAGCTGCCACCAGCACACTGTGGGTGTGACTGGGCGCCCATGTGGCTCGCTGTTCTGCCTGGTGTGTCCTGGACCTGGTACCAACTGCAGAATGAGAGGGTGAGCCCTCATCACTAATAGACTGAAAGGAGAATTCCAAAATGGTGCTAGCTAACTCCAGTGTCCTTGAGGTAAAATGAACTCCCAAATTTGGCTACCACTAGCGTCTACGTTCCCAGAGGGAGTCCCAGTTACCTCCTGCCTCTCCAGGAGGCTCTCCAAGATCAGCAAGTCTGATCCAGTTTTCTCTCAGATCACTGCCTCTCTACTGGATCTTGAAGCAGGTGAGATTCTGTGTGAGCCTTTCAAGAGCAAACTTTTGTTTCCTACAACCCTCTAGCTCTCCCATATGCAAATCTCACTGGCTTTCAAAGCCAAATGTTCTTGGTGCAGAATCCCCAGTCTAGGGAGCTCAGAGTGGGACTTAGACACTCACGCCTTAGGAAGAACCTCTCAAGTTTTGATTATCCTCCTGTGTGTGAGTTTCCCACCTGGGGATATGGAACTTTATTGCATCTCCATCACTCCTACTCATCTCATTGTCGTTCTTTCACTAAATCTTCAGTTGTGAAAAGACTTTTCTCTTAGTTTTCAGGTCATTCTTATAGTTGCTTTGTAATTACTGTGTAATTTTGATGTGTCTATGGGAGATAAGGTCAGGGCTTTCTTATTCCACCATCTTGGCCACACTCCCTCATCCCTGAATTTAGAGTAGCAAAAGAAAATGTTGGGTCAGTCCCTCTATACAGCTGAATCTGTGGTATAAATGCTCAAGTAAGCTGGAAATTGACACTGAATTAGGTCATCAACTTCATGAGTGTTACTTAAAGGATATTTAACACAGGACAGAAATAACGAATACTACCAGTTTTTGCTTCTGTGTTTAAAAAAAAAACAAACTTAAAATGGGACTGTTTCATCATTTTTTTAATCCTCATATGGTACCACATAATTGGTTATATTATAGATCACTTGCATCATCTCAGCATTTGCCTGGACATCAATGAGGTGGGAAACATCCATCATCACTTTCTAATTCCATTCCAATTGTTAATCTATAGTGTGCAAGGCACTGGAAGAACAGAGATGCATGGTACAAGTGTTTCATGCACAAGAAGTTTACAGTGTACAACTGGAAAGTTAAGACAATCATCCCTCCATTCCCTTCAGCATCTGGGTTCACCAAAGAATGGAATTTTCCTGGGGGGATCATGTCTGAAAAAAGTTATGCATTGGCAATTCCTATTTACCTGTTTCCTGTAGAAAGTTGGGCTTCCCTTGTAGCCCAGTTGGTAAAGAATCTGCCTACAGTGCAGGAGACCCAAGTTCGATCCCTGGGTTGGGAAGATCCCCAGGAAAAGGAAATGGCAACCCACTGCAGTATCCTTGCCTGGAAAATCTTATGGACAGAGGAGCCTGGTGGGCTGCAGTCCATGGGGTTACAAAGAGTCAGGCACGACTGAGCACCTAACACTTACTTACTTACTGTAGAAAGTTGAAAAGAAAAGAAAAAAATGGTATACAGGAAAAAGACAACAGCAAGGGTATCATGAATATTTCTGCCATCAATTGAAATTATTCAGTAACTCCAAACATCTGAAAGATCATATCCAATCTCAAGCTTTTAAAAATTCAAATATTTCTAATCGTCTAGTTTTTGATTCTTCATCTGCCTATGTGTGGCTATCTATCTGGAAACCAATTGAGGCAGAGCAGTGAAATGTTATACATTAATCTGCTGGGACAGCTGCAGGCCTGTTACTGCTTTATGAATTCTGATTTTCCCTCAGGAAAGTAGGCATCAAAACAAAAGGGAGAACTTTTGAACCAAAGCACCAACTCACATAGGACATGTTTAACTTCATAATTAAACATATTTTCTCCTCTTCCATTGATTCCCTCAGAGTAAAGAAGAGAGGAGAGATTTCCCTTTCTCTTCAGTTACCAGCTGTTTCTTTATCGTCTCTGATGACCAGCTCCAATTCATTTCACTGCCCTGACCTCTATGTTTAGCAGGGGTCCATCCAGGCATTGGTTCCTGGACAATTATCTACAGATAGGATAGCAGGACAGAGGGTTCTACAATGGAGATATGAGTACAACTGTGGCCTGTTAAAAATGCAAGATCAGAACACAGACCCCTTCCTGTGGGGTAACCACAGAGCTCCTGTAACGGTCCCTCCCGGGATCTTAGAAAGGATCCACCTCTATTTCAGAATGCAAGAGTGGGCTGTACGCACATTATACCCACATAGCTCCTGTGATGGGTGGTGACAGATGGAACAGATGCTAATGGGCAGAGCCATGGCCCAGCCAGGATCAAAGGAGAGAAAGGATTACATTCCAAGTAAGCACTTCTAATTATCTGCTTCCTTTAATATGGGTAATGTATCTGGTCTTCTAAATATTGAATATAAAGCATACTGTATTTCCATCTAGGACTTCAAGATGCTATCTATCTTGTGCCAAAAGACACCCACCATCTCAATTTCTACTGTTATTAGACTATTAATATCATTACAATGTGCTTGGTTCTAGAAAGTATGGTTAAAACTTATTCATTGCAATCATTTCTTCTGAAACTCTTGCTCCATAGATAAAACAGAAATACAATTTTGACTGTAAATCAACCGTACTTGAGTAAACTACATTTTAAAAATAGGAAAAAAGAAATGGAACTTTGAAAGAAACTGTTATTTTTCCAGGTGAATTTCGTTATTCCCTTGTATTTCACAGCATTATTCCTAATGCAAAGTAGAATAGTGGAAAAAAATCCAAAAGCAATGGATTTTTTTACCTTTTTTATTTTATATTGAACTATAGACAATTAACAATATAATAGTTTCAGATGCACAACAAAGCGACTCGGCCATCCAAATATATGTATCCTTTCTCCCCCAAACTCCCCTCCCATCCAGGCTGCCACATAGCATTTAGCAGAGTTACCTGGGCTGTACAGTAGGTCCTTACAGGTTATCCATTTTTAAATACAGCAGTGAGTACATGTGGATGCCAAACTCCCTGACTATCCCTTCCCCCACCCTTCTCCCCTGGCAACCATAAGAGAAAGCAATGAATTTTAAGCATAGCCCTGCTAGGTAATATTGAAGAACATTCATTTAACCTCTCTGAGATGCACTTTAAGAAAAAATCAAGGAATGGCATTAGTTCTCTTACAAACTTAATTTGAGGATTAAATACAATCATGATTAATGTTAACCTTCCAACGGTGAGACAGTTAACAAGTACTAAGTATTTGTCAAATGTAATGTATTTGTCAAATGTATTATATTTGTCAAATATAATAGATAACATTATTATCATTATAATGTTTATCATCTCTATTTGTATTAAGAGTGTTTTAGGAAATGGATGTGGCTCTTTCTTCACTGTACTCATTTTCCTCTCTGATGACTGAAGATCATGACACCATGAATTAGGTATGCAGCCAAGTTGGACCAAATTCAGCTCAAAACACTATCCCTGCAACATCTTGGCCTTGTAAATCCACTGCTCTGAGTTTCCATTTCCTTAAATGTTCTATGGGAATAGTAAGAACTACCACCGAAGTTTCTCAATGAATAATCTATATTAAAATTCTAAAGGGCTTCTGTGCTGGCCCAGTGGTTAAGACTTCACCTTCTAATGCAGGAGGTGTAGGTTTGATCCCTGGTTGAGGAGTGAAGATCCCACATGCCTTAGAGCCAAAAAAACAGAGCATAAAACAGAAGCAATATTGTAACAAATTCAATAAAGACCTTAAAAATGATCTACATCAAAACAATCTTTAATAAAAACAAATTCTAGCTTAAAGCCTAGTTTCCTAAGTCCGCATTCCATGCTAGTTACTGTTATTGCTGACTATGTTCATCTCAGGTGTGTGTGTGTGTGTGTGTGTGTGTATTGAAAATCAGTTTCACTGTAGGTCTTCCCCTTCTGTATCTACAGACACACCCTACAAGCACACACATGTACACACCCAGACACATCCCATATACAACATATACACCTAACACATGACAGTTTCACACCCAAGCTTTCTGTGAGCAAGTCTGGTATATTGAGCCACTCCATCAGACTAGGGCACATCCAAGCCATGTGCAAGGCCCAGCTCACAATGCCCCAGGAGACAAGGTCTGGGCACTCGTGTTCCCCCAAGCTGCAGACACTCTTCAGCATCTGAGCTGAGGCTATGACTCCCAGAGAACTGTGCCGTGTACCATCCATGCAGGTTTCCAGGTACTCCCACTTCTTCCAGGTCTGACAGTTTGTGGCTAAAACAGCCTGCTGCCATGTCAGAATTTTACTGGCTCTCCTCCAAACAGGAGCTTCACCTCTGTATCTCAACTTAGGGTTTGGAATCCTGCCCCCTTGGACAAACCCCCTGGGTGGAGATGTGATTAAGTCATGGGGATCTCACTCCCGGATTTCCCAAATATCCAATTGACTGTGGGCTGTGGGGATTCCAAATGACCCCATTATGAACTCTGGAGGTTGCATCTCAGATTCTTTTGTGGGACATGCTGAGCAGAAAACTTTGGCAGAGTGGATGAGGTTGTAGTATTTATATTGGTGGAACTATTTTTTTTTTAATGGGACTACTCAATTTGTCCCAAAGTTATGTCTATGAAAATATAAATTTTACTGAGATATTTGTTAATTGTATTTATTCACATATAACAAGTCTACTGAATATAAATGTCCCAGTATTTACCTAAACTTCTCTATCCCCAGAAGCAAGGGATTCTGCTTGGATTATAAAATATATACAGGTCCACCTTATTTTATTGTGCTGTACTTTATTGAGCTTCACAGATATTACATTCTTTACAAACTGAATTTGTGACAACACTTTTTAGGGCAAGTCCACCAGTATTTGCTCACTTCATGTCTGTGCATCACATTCCTGAAATTCTTTCAAAATCTCAAACTTTTTCATTATTATTATATTTTTATTGTGATCTGTGATTAGTGATCTTTGATGTTTCTTTATAATTTGGGAACTCCACAAACCACACCCATATAATTGTGCTAAGTCACTTCAGTTGTGTCCACCTCTTTGCGACCCCATGTACTGTAGCCCATCAGGCTCCTCTGTCCATGGGATTCTCCATGCCAGAATACTGGAGTGGGTTGTCATTTCCTTCTACAGGGGATCTTCCCAACCCAGGGATCAAATCCTCGTCTCTTATTTCTCCTGCATTGGCAGAAATGTTCTTTACCACTAGCGCCACCTGGGAAGTCCCATACAAGGCACTGAACTCAACTGATAAATGTTCTGACTACTCCACCCATCGGTTGCTTCCCAACCCTTTCTTTCTGTGGCCCTCCCTATTTCCCTGAGACACAACAAGATTGAAATTAGGCCAATTAATAACCCACGACATCCTCTAAGTTTTCAAGTGAAAGGCAGAGTCAAAAGCTAGAAATGACTAATCTTAGTGAGGAGGGCCTGTAGATAGCTGAGAGAGGCTGAAAGGGAGGATTCTTGCACCAAAGAGTTAGCCAAGCTGTGAATGCAAAGGGAAAGTTCTCGAGGGAAATTAAAAGTGTTACTCAAGTGATTACACTAATGGTAAGAAATCAAAACAGATTTATTGCTGATATGGAGAAAGTTGTTGTAGTCTGGATAGAAGATCAAATCAGCCACAACATTCTGTTAAGCCAAAGCTTAATCCAGAGCAAGGCCCTAACTCTCTTCAATTCTATGAAGTCTGAAAGATGAGGAAGTTGAAGAAGAAAAGTTTGAAATCAACAGAAGTTATTTCATAAAGTTTAAGGAAAGAAGTTGTCTGCGTAACAGCCGTCTGTGTAATAAAAGGGCAAGGGAAGGCAGCGAGTGCTGATACAGAAGCTGCAGCAAGTTATCCAGAAGGTCTAGCTCAGATCATTGATGAAACTGGCTACACTAAATAATAGATGCTCAGTGTAGAGAAAACAACCTTATTTTGGAAGAACATACCATCTAGGATTTTCAAAGCAAGAGGGGAAAAGTCCATGCCTGTCTTCAAAGCTTCAAAAGATAACCTTTCATGTTAGAGGTTAATGTAGCTGGTGATGTATGTAAAGTTGAAGCCAATGCTGACTCACTATTCTGAATTATGCTCTGACAGAGATATACTCAGAAACCAATGCTGCTTTCATGCTCTCCAGTATAACATTCATTTTGCAGCCCATGGATTAAGGAGTAATTTTGGCCTTCAAGTCTTATTATTAAGAAATGCATTTTACAAGGTTACAGCTGCCATATATAGTGATTCTTGTGATGGATCTTTGCAAAGTCAATTAAAAGCCTTCTAGAAAGGATTCACCATTCTAGACACTATTAAGAACATTCATGTTTTTGTAAGACTAGGTCAAAATATCAGCATGAGCAGGAGTTCACAAGAAGTTGATTCCAACACTCATGAGTGACTTTGAGGGATCCAAGACTTCAGTGGAGGAAGGAACTGCAGACATGGTGGAAATAGAAAAGAACTGGAATTAGAAGTGAAGTCACAACATGTGACTGAATATGCAATTTCATATTAAAAGTTGATCAAATGGGCCATTGATTCCTATGGATGAGCAAAGAAAGTATTTTCTTGAGATGGATTCTACTCCTAGTGAAGATGCTATGAAAATTACAGAAATGACATTGAAAGGATATAAAGTATGGCATAAGCTTAATTGGTAAAGTAGTGACAGAGTCTGAGAGGATTGATTCCACATTGCAAGAGTTTTAATGTAGGTAAAATGATGTCAGACAGCATTACATGCTGCAGAGAAATCATTAGTTAAAGCAGGAATCAATCAAAGCAGCAAACTTCATTGTTGTCTTATTTTAAGAAACTACCACAGACTCTCCAGCCTTCAGCAGCCATCACCATCAGCCTTCAGTAGCCATCAACACTGAGACAAGATCCTACACCGGTGAAAAGGTTACGACTCACTAAAAGCTCAGATGGTGGTTAGCAATCAGTTCAGTCACTCAGTCGTGTCCGACTCTTTGCGACCCCATGAATCGCAGCACGCCAGGCCTCCCTGTCCATCACCATCTCTCGGAGTTCACTCAGACTCACGTCCATCGAGTCCATGATGCCATCCAGCCATCTCATCCTCGGTCGTCCCCTTCTCCTCCTGCCCCCAATCCCTCCCAGCATCAGAGTCTTTTCCAATGAGTCAATTCTTCCAGTCCAGCGTTTCTCATGATGTACTCTGCATAGAAGTTAAATAAGCAGGGTGACAATATACAGCCTTGATTGGTTATTGGTTAGCAATAATTACCTTTAAAGTATTTTTTTAATTTAAGGTACTTACATTGTTTTTTTTAGACATAATGGCACTGTACACTCTATTAAAGGCTACAGTGTAGTGGGAATGAAACTTTTATAGGTACTGAGAAACCAAAAACTTCATTTTAGTCAGTTTATTGTGATATTCATTTTATTGCCATGGTCTAAGCCAAGCCTGAGATATCCCCCATCTGTGTCTATAATCACTTTTTAAACTCCTTCTCATTTTTTCTTTACTAAAAATGATACATAAGGTTTACATATTTACTATGTGCCATGCCCAGAAGAACTTAGCCTTACACGAATTACCACACTTACTCTTTATAAGAAATACTTGAGAGAAATATAATATAGTCCCCATTTTACAGATGAGCAAATCTTTGCTAACCCAAGGTTCAATTCTTTTGCTAATTATAATTTAATATATATCTATTCTACTTTGAGTTCACCACCTATAACAGGCATTCATTTAATTGATAAATTTTTATTTCTTCTAAAAGTTGATATTCACATGTATACAAATGACTATGCAGAAATGCATTCTGCTCTTAACACCAGAATTCCCATATTTTATACCTAAAGGCTGTTGAAAATGTAGGCTTGAAAAATGTATTGTTCAATAATTTTATGGCTACTGCTGCTGCTAAGTTGCCTCAGTCATGTCTGACTCTGTGCAACCCCAGAGACGGCAGCCCACCAGGCTTCCCCATCCCTGGGATTCTCCAGGCAAGAACACTGGAGTGGGTTGCCATTTCCTTCTCCAGTGCATGAAAGTGAAAAGTTAAAGTGAAGTCACTCAGTTGTGTCTGAATCCTAGCGACCCTATGGACGGCAGCCTACCAGGCTCCTCTGTCCATTGGATTTTCCAGGCAAGAGTATTGGAGTGGGGTGCCATTGCCTTCTCCAATTTTATGGCAGGGAAAGTGAAATGGACAAATTCTGGAGAGTAATAAAGGTATGAGTACAACTCTTTTTGGACCAAAAAGAGGTTTCATCTGGAAGCAGAGACTGTAAGTGCAGGACATGCAGGCAGTAAGTGGTAAAGCTGAGTTCAGGGACTTTTGCCTGCTCTGTGGGGCTTCCCTGGTGGCTCAGGGGTAAAGAAGCTGCCTGCAATGCCAGAGACTCAGGGGATGGGGGTTCAATCCCTGGGCTGGGAAGATCCCTTGGAGGAGGGCATGGAAACCCACACCAGTGTTCTTGCCTGGAGAATCTCCATGGACAGAGGAGCCTGATGGCTGCAGTCCATAGGGTCACAAAGAGTCAGTCTCCACTGATGCAACTTAGCACGCTTGTGTGCACACCTACTCTGTGGCTGGAAGCCCACCAAGCAAATCACACATACTCCCTGAAGCCAAGGAGATTTCCTGGTGGCAATTCACTCCAGTATTCTTGCCTGGAGAATTCCATGGATAGAGGAGCCTGGTGGATGCAATCCATAGGGATGCATAGAGTCAGACACGACTGAGCAACTAACAATTTCACCTTGCACCTGAAGCCAGACTCTACTGACCACGTGGGGACAGGATGACCATCACCTCAAGGAAAATACATTGAGAGAAGGAAGGATGGCAGGTCCCTGGCAATGTTTCCATTTCTTTTGGTTTCCAAAAAGATTCACAGTCTGGAGGAATAAAAAGGTAAAGGGAAGTGAACAGAGTTATAAATATTGTGTTACTGAAAGCTTTGTTTTTCAGGCTGATGCTTCAGATACAGCAATAAATGGCCTCTCATGGGCTGGCATCTCACACAAACAGAGCAAAGTTTGTTTACCTGGAGACCCCTTAATTTGATCAACTGATTTGAAAAATCAGCCTGGAGACAATAGGGGTGGGGAAGCTGCAACAAAACAACTAAGGCAGGCGAGATCGACTTTATCTTAGAAATTTAATTGAGATAGGAGAGATGCCCAGTATTCTAGACAAAAACATGAAAGACTGCTACAGAGGACTCCAAATGTCCATACAGCGTGGGGAAATAAGCACAGAGATCCCAGAGCTTCACAGAGATAATTAGACCACATCACCTAAGCAGTGAGAAGAGCTTTATAAATAGGAAAAAATGAGGGAGGAGGAGGGAGATTTTAAAGTCATAACCTTGTTGGATAAAAAGCAAATTGGTTCCATATTTCAAGAAATACATGAGCATGAAAATGGATGGCCTGAAAACATTTCTCAGTGTGGGCAGATGTAAGGACAGAGAAGCACAGAATCGATGGTTTGTTCTGCACACTGTCCCAGTGTGAGACACAGTGAGGATGCCAGAGTATCTGTGTAGCCCTGAGAGAGTAACATAAACTCCCATCAGCAGGTTTAATATGAAACACCTGATTTTTAAAAATGACACATTCCTTGCTTAAAATCATATGGGGAGTGCTTTGACTGCCCTGCCCATCATGCCATAGAAGCCCATCATTGTTTCCATCCACCTGCTCCAGCCACCTTACTCTCATAACATGGGAGGCACCCTCTGTGTATGCCTTGACACTCTGCAGATCCTCCAGGGAAGATAAATGCAGGACACTCTGGTGGAAAGCACTTCAGGAGTCCATTTCTTGAGCTTGGCATCCAGATGGACAAGAGTATTCACCAGAAGAGAAGCAGAACCAAGACCATTAAAAAAGGACAGATTGCATCGACTGAGGGGTGCCTCCAAATACAAAGCCTAAATACATTTGAAAACGAAAGTAGAGAATAAATCAATACACATGAACTTGTAGTTCAAGGTTATGCATTCAGCTGAAACCTCTTGAACATTTCAAGTTTCTTTTCTTTAAGTTCAAAGAGTTCGTGCATTTGAAATTTGAAGAAAAGATCAAACTTTACATTTTCACAAAAGATGGCATGTCTCTGGAGTAATTGTTATTCAGGATTTCATGTCTAGTACCATTTATTCAGAAAACTTTATTTTTATTTTACTTTGTCCCAGGACTGGTGGGAAGATGGAACTCTGATCCAGAGCTCATAATGTGATGCATGTTCGTCTCTCTGGGACACTTGAATCAAGTTTTTCTTGTATTAAGTGCAGTCTCACGTCATATTCCCTTTTGATTTATCTTGACTTGTTCTTTTATGTGAAAGGCAGCTTGAGCACAGAGGCAGGATAAATGTTTCTCTTTGGACAGAGTCAAAGACTCTCCAAGCCAAAACCTCTCCCCCGGCTGTGTTTCTGATAAATGCAAAAGCGCTTCCTGAGAAGATCATGTCTCTAGCATCTCTCATCCACTGTCATCTCACACAGGTGAGGTTGTCAGAACAGTGACACCTGAAGCAAGAGCATCTCAATAAGAAGCAGGGGTGAGGGTCTTTGGAAGGGAGAGGGGATCAGGGGATGCAGTGTGCATTTTACTCACTCATGAGAGGGCTGGCTCTGCAAGAAATCACAAAGTTTTTCTATTGAGAGTGAATGATCGAGGCTACACCTTCTGGAGATGGAATGCCTGTTTTCTCATCTGTAGAATGATTAATATTTCACCTCTCTTCAAGGGTTGTCTTGAGGAATAACTAAGTTGTAAAGCACTGAAAATCGTAACAGGCACATGATCAAAGGCTACCTAAAGACTGCCATCCTATCACCTTCATCCTCCTCATCCTCATTCACATTGAGATCAGTACATACACTCTTAAGAAGGTCCTTAATGTGAATATTAAAATCCAAAATGGTCAACTAATTCACAACCATAAAGAGAGCCAAAAAGAAAATGACAACGATTCCAGAGGGGTAAAGTGATGCAAAATCAACTGGAGACAGAAGTACCATTTTGAGAAACTAGATTTTTTTTTTTAACTTGAAAGACCACACATTGGGGTTTAGTAGACCTGCAGCGTCAGCCTGTGCTGCTAGAGCTCAATGCATAAGGGTGACCTAAGGCTCAACTTCTTGTCCTTAGTTTGTTCACCTCTGAAATGCTTTTCTGTTTCATAGACTCATCACAAGGGTTTACCAATATAATAAATGAGAGATACTCTGAAAATTGCAAAGCACTATGGAAATAATTATAATAACTTGCATTTATTGTGAGCTTAATATCCAAAGAGCTTGGTAATTTTCTAAACTCTTTTCCCATGTTAATTAATTTCATGTACACAACATCGTGATGAAACAGGACTGTTACTCTTCCCTTTAAACAGATGAACCCCAAGGGGTGAATGGCACATCCAAGGCCACAGCGGTAACAGGAGTTCCACCTGGACAATCAATGAAGTCAGTCTCCAGGCCCTGAACCACAAACACTGCACAAACTGCATGTAAAGTCAATTGGTTTGTTGACTGTCCAATAGATTAATTGATTCAACAGACGTGCACTGAAGCAGCATGTGCCGGGTACCATCACAGGCCCTGGGATTAAACAGTGGCCGTGAGTGACAAAGTTGCGGCCCCCAAGGATGCTGCTTTATAATGTAAGAAACTGACAGACAAATAGCTACAATGTCAGATGGCAAGAGTGGTAGGAAGGAAAATAAAGCAAGCAAAAGGGGTGAAATATTGTAGGTATAAGAAAGAGACAGGTCTGAAGAGGACTTCTAGGTGAGACGATCTGGTGACTCAGGTTGAACTGCCAGGGGTGGGAAGGGGAGAGGTCGGAAGACCATGAGGCTGACAATAACCACCTCTTTATGTGTATGTGGTCCCTGGGACGTAGTTGGATAAAACACAGAATAAGAAGAGCAAGGATGTTCTAGGGAGGGGAAGCAGCTAGTGAAGGTGCTAGCGGGTTAAGAAAGCCAGTGGAGCTGGAGTTTCATGAGCCAGAAATAAAGTGATGGTCAGAGGCAGCCAGGGTCCTGATTCAGCACAGTTCATACCAGCACCCAGGGTATCAGAGATAATGGATTCCAGTGTTAGCACCTTAAATAAAAGTTCATTAAAAAAAAAAGTCACTTAACCAAATCAATCCATCAGGAAGGACATCAGTCACAGAGGTTGGAGTTAGCAGACAGACACACTTAATACCAAACAAGACTGCTGAATCACCAGCCCATTTGACTGAAACCCCTTGCTGCCCCCAGTAGACACCATTCACCTACAAAAGGATCTACTGAAGTGTGATTTCAATATCCAAACAACTCTCAAAATGTATCAGTAAGCAAGCATTCACACCTTGATATGATTCTAAACAGCTTTGTACAGAAATACTCAGAGACACAGAAATTTAAGTTTGTTGGTGAATTAACAAACTTTTACCCATTTTTCTACTGTGTGCAGTTGTCAAGTGAAAATAGCTCATCATTTATCAAAGACTCAGAAAAACGTTTCCAATAAAATTGATTTACTTTCTCAGTAAGAAAGGTCAGTGTCCTTGGATTCTAATAACATCTGAAAGTATCCATCTAATTAGACCTTTAAAATCCATGAAAAGAATTCATTTTTCCCTACCTGTCATCTGAGTTTCAATTGTTGAACTTTCTAACAAATAAAGCAACTGATGAAGTTACTCGGCAAACAAGACAAACATAATGTCAAATGCTGACTCCATCACTTGGAAACAGCAGAAAGTATCAGCCAGAATTAATGCATCAATATAACAAAGGGCTTTACGCAGTGGGGGTCCAGGGTCTAAGCCTGCAGGGTGTGTACTACTCTGTGGGTTTCACTTTAGCACTTAGGCAAATGAGTCCAGCTTCACATTCTGGACCAAAATCACAACAAACGTGAAGCACACAGGCTGCTCAATTATACCATACCGTGTTCCATCAGGACTTCCTGGGCAAAGTGGTTACCTTCACAGCACAGGTTGAACAGAGGTTATCACGGTGAGCAGAGGACAGGAATTATCATGACAAGGGCTAAGTGCATCCTTGTGTGTGTGGTGTCTACTGGAAGTGTTGGGCAAAATCATTTACCCAACAGAAAAGGACACGAAGTCATAAAGAGCTTCAGAGCTTCATTATCATCCTATGGTCAGTGTGTGCCTGAGTGAGGTGGAGGCGAGCAGGGAGAGCACAGTCCATCGCCTCATTAATCTTCCCGGCTCTCTCTCGGCATTGAGGACCCAGTACTGTGTTCTGGCTCCAGGGCCAGAACAGGCTGCCTGGGTTCAAGTCTCAGCTCTGCCCCTTCTGAGCAGTGACTTTAAACACATAACTCACCTTTTTGCACCACAGCTTCCCCATCTATATAAGGCGTCAGTAAGAACTGTAAGCTTCTCAGGGTTGTTGGAAAAATTAGGTAAGTTAAAATATTTAAGTCCATCAGATTATTCCTGGCACATAGTAAATGCTCAATAAATGTTAGATTTGCAATCATATAAAAAGAAGCTACAGTCAAGCTGGCTGAAATAATAGCTACAATGCAAAACAAACTGCAAGAATATCATGAAAAAGATGAGTGGATATAATTAAGATCATTTTCCAGCTGAAGGTAGCAGAGACATCTTCAATATTTGAGCTAAGCCTTAAAGGATTTTTAGAGTTAGGCCATCTTAGGTAGAAGAAAGGCTTTCATGGGAGGGTACAGGGCACATTTTAGATCACATCTGGCTTGATTCAACTGTGGGATTTACTTTCACAGAAATAGGAAATAAAAACTGTCAGAGTGGTTGACAGGTCTTTTTCTAACTGCTTTACTTACATTAATCTGTTTAATCATCAAACTGCCCTGTATAGTGTTGGTGTTAGTCGCTCAGGCATGGCCCACTCTTTGCGACCTCGTGGACTGCAGCCCACCAGGCTCTACTGTCCAGGAGATTTTCCAGACAAGGATACTGGAGTGGGTTGCCATTTCCTTCGCCAGGCGATCTTCCCAAACCAGGGATCGAACCTAGGTCTTCTGCACTGCAGGCAGATTCTTTACCAACTGAGCTACAAGGGAAGCCCTGTTTTGATAACAGACCAGCAGTCAATTCTTTAAAAAAAAAAAAAAAAAACCCTCTGATCTGGGGCTCCCACTTCACCCCTCCTGCCTCCAGCTCTTTACAAACTCCCCTACTCACAGGCTTGACTATATTAACTAAATCCACCTCGTCTAAAGAGCAGTGAGTCACAAGCCCGAAGAAAGCCATGGGAAGGGGGGTAAAAACAAAAGCTGAGTCCCGGGTGGCGGCGGCAGCAGCAGCAACAGCAGCGGCAGCTTTTCAGGGGCCGGAACAGCTGACTCCTTGTGGCTGGGAACCCGAGCGGAAAGACCAGCAGACAAAGGCGCCTTCATTCCGGCTCTGCTCTCTTCTCTCCCCAGCTCCACCCCACTCCTTGTGCTCGGCGCTCCCCGCCTTTGTCTGCCCTGTATATGTATGTACAATTATTATCTCCATTTTATTCATTAGGAACTAGAACACAGAGAGATTTAATGAATTACCAAAAATTACAAATAACATTGGGCAGAGCTGGAATTCTAAGGAAGGGAGGCCTAATCCAGCCTCTGTGTTCTTCCCCATTATACTCAACTGCCTCTGAAAAAGCAAGTGGCAACACTGAAATTCTCCACAATCTGCATCTTCTGATCATTTGTCTACCAAGACCCTCTTATCTGGGATGGAAAAAAAGGATACAAAAAATCCCCTGGAAAAGTACTGAGAATGGAGTGTATGTTTGTTTAGACTTTGAAATGAGGGCGTGGCTCCTAAAATTTTGTCTTTCTTCTTACCCAGATCTATTCTGCATAAAGAGTAATGATTAAGAAAGGATGCATGCACCCCAATGTTCTCTGCAGCACAGTTTACAATAGCCAAGATATGGAAGCAACCTAAATGTCAATCAACAGAGAATAGATAAAGAAGATGTGGTACATATACACATTGGAATATTACCCAGCCATCAAAAAGAATGACATCGTGCCATTCACAGCAGCGTGAATGGACAAGGAGATTGTCATACCGAGTAAAGAAAATCAGGCAGAGGGGAAATATTGTATGACATCCCTTACATGTAAAATCTAAATATAAATGATACAAATGAACTTACAAAGCAGAAAGAGACTCACAGACTTAAAGAATGAACTTATGATTGTCAGGGGAAAGGATGGGGAGGAGATAGTTACAGAGTTGTAGATGACGTGTACACACTACTATATTTAAAATGGATAACCATCAAAGAACTACTGTATAGCCCATGGAGTTCTGCCTAACATTATGTGGAAGCCTGGACAGAAGGGGAGTTTGGGAGAGAATGGACACATGTTTATGTATGGCTGACTCCCTTTGCTATGTACCTGAAACTGTCACAACATTGTTAATCGGCTATCAGTTCAGTTCTGTTCAGTCGCTCAGTAGTGTCCTACTCTTTGCAACCCCATGAATCACAGCACACCAGGCCTCCCTGTCCATCACCAACTCCCGGAGTTCACTCAGACTCACGTCCATTGAGTCCATGATGCCATCCAGCCATCTCATCCTCTGTCGTCCCCTTCTCCTCCTGCCCCCAATCCCTCCCAGCATCAGAGTCTTTTCCAATGAGTCAACTCTGTGCATGAGGTGGCCAAAGTACTGGAGTTTCAGCTTTCGCATCATTCCTTCCAAAGAAATCCCAGGGCTGATCTCCTTCAGAATGGACTGGTTGGATCTCCTTGCAGTCCAAGGGACTCTCAAGAGTCTTCTCCAACACCACAGTTCAAAAGCATCAATTATTCAGTGAAAAAAAAAAAAAAAAAAACCTTCTGATCTGGGGCTCTCACTTCACCCCTCCTGCCTCCAGCTCTTTACAAACACCCCTACTCACAGGCTTGACTATATTAACTAAATCCACCTCGTCTAAAGAGCAGTGAGTCACAAGCCCGAAGAAAGCCATGGGAGGGGGGGTGAAAACAAAAGCTGAGTCCTGGGTGGCGGCGGCAGCAGCAGCAACAGCAGCGGCAGCTTTTCAGGGGCCGGAACAGCTGACTCCTTGCGGCTGGGAACCCGAGCGGAAAGACCAGCAGACAAAGGCGCCTTCATTCCGGCTCCGCTCTCTTCTCTCCCCAGCTCCACCCCACTCCTTGTGCTCGGCGCTCCCCGCCTTTGTCTGCCCTGTATATGTATGTACAATTATTATCTCCATTTTATTCATTAGGAACTAGAACACAGAGAGATTTAATGAATTACCAAAAATTACAAATAACATTGGGCAGAGCTGGAATTCTAAGGAAGGGAGGCCTAATCCAGCCTCTGTGTTCTTCCCCATTACACTCAACTACCTCTGAAAAAGCAAGGAGCAACACTGAAATTCTCCACAATTTGCATCTTCTGATCATTTGTCTACCAAGACCCTCTTATCTGGGATGGAAAAAAAGTCCATCTGGGATGGACAAATAATTCCCTGGAAAAGTACTGAGAATGGAGTGTATGTTTCTTTAGACTTTGAAATGAGGGTGTGGCTCCTAAAATTTTGTCTTTCTTCTTACCCAGATCTATTCTGCATAAAGAGTAATGATTAAGAAAGGATGCATGCACCCCAATGTTCTCTGCAGCACAGTTTACAATAGCCAAGATATGGAAACAACCTCAATGTCAATTAATAGAGAATAGATAAAGAAGATGTGGTACATATACACATTGGAATATTACCCAGCCACCAAAAAGAATGACATCATGCCATTCACAGCAGCATGAATGGACAAGGAGATTGTCATACCGAGTAAAGACAATCAGGCAGAACAACCTCAATGTCAATTAATAGAGAATAGATAAAGAAGATGTGGTACATATACACATTGGAATATTACCCAGCCACCAAAAAGAATGACATCATGCCATTCACAGCAGCATGAATGGACAAGGAGATTGTCATACCGAGTAAAGACAATCAGGCAGAGGGGAAATATTGTATGACATCCCTTACATGTAAAATCTAAATATAAATGATACAAGTGAACTTACAAAGCAGAAAGAGATTCACAGACTTAAAGAATGAACTTATGATTGTCAGGGGAGAGGATGAGGGAGGGGATAGTTACAGAGTTTTAGATGACATGTACACACTACTATATTTAAAATGGATAACCATCAAAGAACTACTATATAGCCCATGGAGTTCTGCCTAACATTATGTGGAAGCCTGGACAGAAGGGGAGTTTGGGAGAGAATGGACACATGTTTAAAAAAAAAAAAAAGTTTTAGAAAAATAAATATTGAATATCATGTGTTCTTGTACTTAGAGGATATATTGTGCTCAGTGCTCAATCATGTCCAACAATTTGCAGCCCCCTGGACTCTAGCTTGCCAGAATCCTCTGTCCATGTAATTTTCCAGGCAAGAATATTGGAGTGGGTTGCCATTTCTACTCCTGGTGATCTTCCCAACCCAGCGATCAAATCCACCATCTCTTGTGTTTTCTGTATTGGCAGGTTGACTCTTTTCCAATAGTGCCACTTGGAAAACAAAGGTTATATTATTGTGGTCAAACTGAGGGGTGCTGAAAGATCACTGACTGAGTTATATTAAGGTTCAAATAAATAGTACTACCTTCCACCAATCCAGGCTATTTATTTATGGGAAAGACTGCCCAACTGCACTACAAAATGACCCACATCCTGGAGCTCTTAAAATTTTATGCTGATGTTCTTTAACTTGTTTTTATGTTTTTGTCTTTTATATTATGCTGTTAACTGAAAGCTACTTCTGAAGACTTGGCTAATTCATTTATATATTTTATGAAGAATCTTCATTGAAGGAGATATCCAGTTCATTTGTGTCACTCAGGAGACGTATAGTAGCATTAGGTCACTGATGATGATGGTGAGATTAAGCTCTGAGTTAAACTGATGACAGACAGATCCCTTCATTGAAGTTACACTGCAGATCTTGGGACCAGTAGTGATAATGTGAAGTGATAATTTTGCATAATGTGAATTTTAATTTCTGATAAACTTTTAGATACTGATTCTATCACCCTTTGATAAGGATTATCTGAATCACTTATTCCACAAGAATTTGTAAACTGGCCATGATTAAAATTCAATAATTCCTTTCACATAAAGAGCTTTTGCTTTAGAAATGAACATGTTCAATTACCTCGAAATATAGCTATATTGAAAAGGCAGTTTAATACTTATTTCTTTCTTTTAATCTATTTTCAAAGAAAGTATTCAGTATAACTTTCATCCCCAATAATACCAAATATATTTTGCTAATTTATTTGTGTGTGTGGCTCTTCACTTAGTGAATATAATTATAGAATGAAGAAATACCCATATTTTTACTGTTTACATCAATTGCAGTCATCATTTTGAGGGAGAATACTCTACATGTTCTAATTTGTCCTACTGAATCTCCTTTAAATTAATCCCCAGGCCCTTTTGCTAGAACCTTATTCCATTTTGAGAACTTCTCTGCATTCCAGTATGGCAAGATTCTTCTCTAAATTAAGAGGCAGAAGAGGCTATTGCTTCTGGAAAAAAAAAAATGGAGCAGACATAGTTTTCCCTATCCCTCGACAGAATTTTTTCATTAACCTTAAGTGAAACTATTAATAAAAGTCCTGGGCATCACCTACAAAACAAACATGCATGTGTGTGCATGCTCAGTCATGTCCAACTCTTTGTGACACCATGGACTGTAGCCCACCAGGCTCCTCTGTCCATGGGATTTTCCAGGCAAGAATCCCCTTCTCCAGGGGATCTTCCTGACCCAGGGATTGAACCCAAGTCTCTCATGTCTCCTTCATTGGCAGGAGAGTTCTTTACCACTAGTGCTACCTGGGTAGCCCAAAAAGACTCTAAAGGTGTAGAGAAGGCAGAGTGGCCAAAGATCTTGGAATTCAATCAGCAGTGGTGATTTCTTTGGGCTTTCTTCCTGCCTCATATATGTCAGACTCAGAGCTAGAGAAGACAGAAAACCAGAAATGGTAAAATGCATGAGCAAAAAATGAAAATATGCTCCTTAAGAAAAATGTGCTCTCTGCATCCAAAGGAGTGGAAAAATGGCAACAAAGAACATTCTTACATAATAAACATTCTACCACAGAAATATGAAAAAAGCTGTGCCCACCCCCATCCACATCAGCAAAGGCCACGTGGGGGTTCTGGATGCCTGTCCTTGCGAGGCTGCAATGAGATTCCCAACATCCAGGCCAGGATGGAGTCAGAAAGAGTCAAGTAGGGAGTCAGGGTTTTCAAAGCCCCACCTGATGGCAAGAAAGAAAAAAGCTGTGCCCACCCCCATCCACATCAGCAAAGGCCACGTGGGGGTTCTGGATGCCTGTCCTTGCGAGGCTGCAATGAGATTCCCAACATCCAGGCCAGGATGGAGTCAGAAAGAGTCAAGTAGGGAGTCAGGGTTTTCAAAGCCCCACCTGATGGCAAGAAATGCTCTCTTCTCATGGTGTTGGTGGAGACTACATGGGGAGACCTGATTTCCACATCCTTCCACATTGGGATAGTGGCAGAGTAGGCTGAAGAGAATGAGCTTTTGCCATCATCCAGTACTAAAAGTGTGAGTGGAGCCTACATGGAGAACAAGGACTCTCACCTGGCAGGAATAAGAAGAGACCCCCTTGGATACAATGGAGGTTAATTTAGGAGCCTGGAATTCACTTACACATGGCAGCAATGAGGTAGCACCCTGTACCCCACAGAGCCAAATAAAGCCATCTAAAACAGAAAGCTTAAATAAAATTCAGCCTCTCATAACATAATATGAGAATGTCCAAGTTTCGACTTAAAAATATCACACATCATGCAAGAAACAGAAGATCTCAAATTGGATAAAAAATAAAAAGCAAATTAATATATGCCAACAGCAAGATGACTGAGATGGTGGAAATATTTAACATAGCAGCTATCAGAAATAGCTTCAAAAATTGCAAACATGCTTAAATGCAAAAGACAAAAGTTCAGCAAAGAAATAGAAAATGTAAAGAAAGGTCAAATGAAAAATTTAGAGTTGAAAAATACTAACAATAAAAGAAAAAGCTCTGTGGATGAACTAAACAACATAATGGATGGGGACACAGAAGAAAAATCGATGAAATGAAAAATAAACAAGAGAAATTATCAAGTCCAAACAACAGAGGAAAAATCTATCATTTAAAAAGAAGAAAAAAGATTGTGAGAAGAATCTTAGGGACTTCTGGGACTATAGGTAAAGATGTAATGTTTGTATCATCAGATTCCCAGAAAGAGAGGAGAAAAAAGTGAGGCTGAAAATAATACTCAAGGAAATATTGACTGAAAAATTTCCCAAGTTTGTTGAGTCATAAAACTACAGATTCAACAATATACAAAAACCTCAAAGAGAATAAACCCAAAGAAATATACGCCTTGACACCTCATAATCAAAATTCTGCAAAATAAAGACAACAAAACTATTTAAAGTAGCAATGAAACAAATAGCACTTTTCCACATGGAAAAACAATTCAAATAACAGTGAATTTATCAGAAACTATGGGGGCCAGAAGACACAATCTTTTCAAAAGCTGAAAGAAAAGAACTCATACCTAGCAAAATATGCTTCAGGAAATCAATTCATTCTAAGATGAAAGAAAACTAAGAAAGTCTGTCATCAGCAGAACTAATGTAAAAGAATGGTTAAAGGGAGTTGTTTAAACAGAGGTAATAATGAAAGGAAGAATCTTGACAATCAAGAAAGAAGAAAGATTCTGGTAAGCAAATAAAATATAGGTAAAT
>SJYT01017563.1:0-10314 GCA_006410635.1 Cephalophus harveyi
CATGTCTTTGTTTCTCCTTCAAAAATGAGTTAAATAGTCATTTAACCAGTCCCAATTCTTTATGGACCATTACCATATTTTGTTTAGCCTTTTTAGAAACTTTTGTTAACTTACCTTTGACAAATATTGATTCTTCCATCGTTTGTGGATCCTTAGTAAAAAATGAATTTCTTGATGTTGCCTCTGGGTACAAATTGCCTTAAAATGGCTCCTTCTTTTGTATAGAAATATATATGCATGTCTATAAATGGAAATGTATTTTAAAAATTCAAATTTTAAAACCAATTGCTAGTGTATACCTTTGTACAATAAATTTCAAAAAAAAGAAAAGAACTCCTTATTGCCAAATTCAGACTTAAATTGAAGAAAGTAGGGAAAACCACTAGACCATTCAGGTGTGATCTAAATCAAATCCCTTATGATTATACAGTGGAAGTGAGAAGAAGATTTAAGGGACTAGATCTGATAGCTGGAGTGCCTGATGAACTATGGGCGGAGGTTCATGACATTGCATAGGAGACAGGGATCAAGACCATCCCCATGGAAAAGAAATGCAAAAAAGCAAAATGGCTGTCTGAGGAGGCCTTACAAATAGCTGTGAAAAGAAGAGAAACAAAAAGCAAAGGAGAAAACGAAAGATATAAGCATCTGAATGCAGAGTTCCAAAAAATAGCAAGGAGAGATAACAAAGCCTTCCTCAGCGATCAATGCAAAGAAATAGAGGAAAAGAACAGAATGGGAAAGACTAGAGATCTCTTCAAGAAAATTAGAGATACCAAGGGAACATTTCATGCAAAGATGGGCTCAATGAAGAACAGAAATGGTATGGACCTAATAGAAGCAGAAGATATTCTGAAGAGATGGCAAGAATACACAGAAGAAGTGTACAAAAAAGATCTTCATGACTAAGATAATGATGAATTATATGCAAAGAATGCATTTACTAGTGTGTGAGATGAATGCAATTGTGTGGTAGTTTGAGCCTTCTTTGGCATTGCCTGTCTTTGGGATTGGAATGAAAACTGACCTTTTCCAGTCCTGTGGCCACTGCTGAGTTTTCCAAATTTGCTGGCATATTGAGTGCAGCACTTTCACAGCATCATCTTTCAGGATTTGAAATAGTTCCACCAGGATTCCATCACCTCCACTTGCTTTGTTCATAGTGATGCCTTCTAAGGCCCACTTGACTTCACATTCCAGGATGTCTGGCTCTAGGTGAGTGATCACACCATCGTGTTTATCTGGGTCGTGAAGACCTTTTTTGTACAGTTCTTCTGTGTATTCTTGGCTACAGTCAATGGGGTCACAAAGAGTCAGACACGACTGAAGTGACTTAGCACCGCACACACCAAAAAGGAGTACTTATTTACTGAATCTTTAAAGGCTATTTGGGAATAAGGACCTATGAAGACCTTTTTTGTACAGTTCTTCTGTGTATTCTTGGCTACAGTCAATGGGGTCACAAAGAGTCAGACACGACTGAAGTGACTTAGCACCGCACACACCAAAAAGGAGTACTTATTTACTGAATCTTTAAAGGCTATTTGGGAATAAGGACCTACTAAGCAGAGGTAGAACATGAACAAAAGAGAAGAAATCTCTAGTATAAGTAAAGAACAATACGGCAGTTTGTAGTTATTTAACAGAAGGTGTGACACTGTGCCATCAGATAATTTAATGAATGTTTATTAAGCATACAATATGTTGCAGGGACAGTTATGGGCAAAAGAATATAACAAAACAAAACAGAGAAAAAAGTTCCCCATGGAATATACAAATCATTGTTAAAGTTGTTTCAAATCTGTGGATTAATACATACTGATTTAATTTTGTAACCAAAGGCTGACCTTCACAAGACTTTGAACTCAGCCTTAAAATGTAGACTTTGCAGAAGAGAAAAGAGAAGCAGCATAAGTCCTCATTCACATGGTGCTCTAAATCTTAAAGGACCTATTTTTTGTAGAATTGCAATTAAATGAACTTACTTGATCGGTGCACCTCTGTGATGAAAGTAAATATCCGCCACAGACCTCTGCAGTACCTTTAACATTTTCATCATTTAGAAATACAGCTGTTATCTCCCAGGTTGCTTTTTTTCAACAGCTTTAATGGGGTTGGTAATGTCAGGATGTGACATTATTTCTCACCCAGGCTATGCACTGATGATTCCATTTTTTCTCATAACAGTGAGGTCCTTAGTAATCTTTGGGGACCACTTAAAAAATCTTATACATCTGCAAAAGCATTGCAATTTGTGAGACATCTGTTACCCTAGGCTCTAGTGTTGACTGCGGTCTCCTCAGAATAGAATACATTTTTATTAACTCAAGAAGTTTTCAAGATAGTTTAACAAATTTGCTTCCTTATTCTGATATAAACAAAATATATATGTAAGTGATAAGATTCTTAAAGCACTGTTAACTAAGGCTAAAGTACTTAATAGGAATAAAGTCTGGAAAATACATATAATAGCAATTTTCCCTCCATCCAACACCTAGCAAAGGAACGTTTTCTTAGCTTTTCTATTCTGGGGAGGTAACCATTTCTTTCTAGTGCTTGTTCTACCACTAGCTTCCTGGATGACCATAATAAAGAAAACTGAATGTATTTCCTAACTTGGAGATGGAAGGAATTGAATTACAAGGTTCTCTCTAGCAAGGTGATTGTGGATTTTATAATTGTTAGAAACAATTTAAAACCAGACATTGAATTCCATTTAGAAAGAGGACGTTAATGAAAATAAATAAATATTTAAAGCCAATTAAAATATCTAAACGAGACAAAATACATTCCAAAGTAATGAGATGACTGGATGTAAATTTTCAATCTTATGGATAATAAATATTGCTGCCAGAACACTGTAGACATGCAAAGTCCTTGTTTTTAAAAATAGTTGATGGAGATGAAGGTAGTGGTTCTTTGACAAATGTCTAATTTTCTCTAAGATTATTGGGTGTTTATATTTTCTTTCCCTTTAGGAGTTAATTTGGAGAACATATGTCTTGAAAAAATCATCCATTCAAGGAACATGTCATAAATACTAGCATAGAATTTTTAACACGATTTTCTTGTAGCTCTATCATTTCTGTCCTGGTGGATTATCCCTTGTTCTCACACTTAAATTTATTTACTTGCGCTTTAGCTTTTTCCCATCTACCCCTTTGACCAAGCCAAGTGAAAGTTAACTATTTAGAAGGTATTGTTACTATTGCTTAGATCTCCTAGTGATATCAATTCTACTGTTTCTCTAATTTGTTAATCAGTGCTTTTATCTTATTGGTTTATTGCTTTCACTTTCTTAGGACATATTAGTTCAGCATCCTATACTGAATGTGAAGTTATTTTTATCTTCTTTCCTTTGGTTTATCTTCTTTCCTTCTTTCCTTTCCTCAGCCTTATTTTCAAACATTCTATAATTTCAGTTTTTTTAAATTTTCTTCTTGACTTGAAAGTTGGTAAATTAAAGTTATTGTTTTATGTTTTACTTTTGTTAGGTATATCTGTTTTCACTAAATTGTATTCAGAGATTATGCTTTTCTATTTTCAAGAATTTATTGAGATTTTCTTTGTGAGTTCACAGGAACTTATAAAATGGTAGAGCCTCTACAGCTTTCTCTTATACACATCTCTCTTCTCTTCTCCATGTAACTCAGTGAACCTCTCAATAACTAAATAAGTATTAAAATTAATGATTGTAATTATATTTTTTGATTTATTTTTTAAAGTTTTAAAAAATATATTTAGCACCTACATAATTCATGTCATCTAAAAATGGTGAAAAAAATTGTACAATTTTACCACCCTCTTTCTTTTTATCTTTCAGTTATGGTGACTAGTCTGGGACATTTTCCTTGATATATTATAACTGAATTATTAATAATTCTCAATTATTTCATTATATGGCTTTGCTGTTGAGTTAAAATCATAAAGCATTTTGTAAACATGATTTAAATTTTTAAACAGCAGTAATTATGCTTTTTTAAATCAATATTTACCACCAGGATTTCTTTCCACAGTTTCAATCTTTTGCTTGATAGATTATCTAGTCAAGTAGATTTTTCACAAAGAGTACATAGGACATATAGTTGACAAGCCTTTGTATATTTTNTGTAAACATGATTTAAATTTTTAAACAGCAGTAATTATGCTTTTTTAAATCAATATTTACCACCAGGATTTCTTTCCACAGTTTCAATCTTTTGCTTGATAGATTATCTAGTCAAGTAGATTTTTCACAAAGAGTACATAGGACATATAGTTGACAAGCCTTTGTATATTTTGAATACTTTTCTGTTGCCTTGAAATGTTAATAACAATTTAGTTGGTTGTTCCCACTGTTTCTGAAATCTATTTCTTCCTGCAAATTCTGGAGATACTGTTTCTTGTTCTTTTGCATATGAAGTTTATAAAATTAAATTAATTTCCCTTATTTGATGAACTGTTTCTTCTCTTTGTATATTTATGTGACTCCCACTTTAACGCTGAAATTCAGTTTTACTATGTGTATCTTCAGTTCAGTTCAGAGGTTCGGTAATGTCTGACTCTTTGCAAAACCATGGACTGCAGCAAGCCAGACTTCCCTGTATATCACCAACTCTCAGGGCTTGCTCAAACTCACATCCATCGAGTCAGTGATGCCATCCAACCATCTCATCCTCTGTCATACCCTTCTCCTCCTACCTTCGATCTTTCCCAGCATCAGGGTCTTTTCCAATGAGCCAGTTTTTTTTGCATCAGGTGGCCAAAGTATTGGAGCTTCAGCTTCATCATCAGTCCTTCCAATGAATATTCAGGATTGATTTCATTTAGAATTGACTGGTTTTATCTCCTTTAAATCCAACGGACTTAGCTGCTCCATGGTATGTGGCATCTTTCTGGATCAGGGATCAAACCCATTCCTCTCGCATTGGCAGGCAGATTATTTAGTACCATAGGAGCCTTTAGAGTTTGTGGAGGAGCTAGAAGGCTTTAAGAAAATACTGAAAATGTATTTGCTCCACTCATGACGAAGGTTGGAAGCTGGGATGGGCATAACAAAGGGTTATGAGTGTTTACTGAGTGCCCAAGGCTGGGAACGGATGACGAAGGGTCAATATGCCTGGCCTTGAGGTGTCCGAAGGCTTCCTTCTGACCACCTGTTTCTGAGAGCAAGGACTGTTGTTTCATGATAAGACTCCCTTTAGAGTTTCACCAAAGCTATGTTATGGCTTGGGCGGTGGGAACTGTATTTTATGCTTGAATGCTTTAATGTTTATCTGGAATGGCTACATGCAAGTCAGCCTTATGCTCTATTCCCTGAAAATTATAAAACTACACAATTAGATAATAAACTTTGTCAGTCCACTAGAGGCTGTCCCTGAGTGCCCTTTTCAGAGTGCGGTTCTCTGAGCCTTACAAGAGTTGATTTCTAATCTCATTAACATTTTGGTTGGAAAGGGTGTTTGATATGAATTCAATTTTTTTAGTCTTGTTTTATGGCCTAGCATGTGATCTACTTTAGAGAATGTTCCATGTGCACTTACAAAGAATGTGTATCCTCGCTGCTTTCAGATAAAATGCTTTATAAATATGTCCATTTGGTCTAATGTTATTATTAAATTCCTGTGTTTCTTATTGACTTTTTCTGGGTGATATGTCCTTTGATGTAAGGGAAAGTGAAGTCGCTTAGTTGTGTCCAACTCTTTGTGATCCTAGGGACTGTAGCCCACCAAGCTCTGCTGTCTATGGGATTTTCCAGGGAAGAATACTGGAGTGGGTTGTCATTTTCTTCTCCAGGGGATTTTCCTGACCCAGGGATTGAAATCAGGTCTCCCACATTGCAGGCATACTCTTTACCCTCTGAGACTGTAAGTGGAGTGTTAAATTTCCCCACTTTTTTTGTTCTACTGTTGATTTCTTCTTTTATGACTGTTAACATTTGCCTTATATATTGGGCTGCTCCTATGTTGGGGCATATATACTTACAATTGTTATATCTTTACCTTGGATTGATCTCTTGATCATATAATTCAGTTTGGAAGAGTAAAGCCTATTATGTGGGTAACTTAGAAATATCATATGAGAAAGACAAATTAGTAGGAGCAGAGACTTAACTATATAGGAAAATGTGAGTGTTACAACAATGTGAGTGGTTAAATGTGGGTAGACTATAAGTATATTTTAAAGGAGTAGTAAATAATGAGGCTGGAATACAAAGTAGGGTTCATATCATGCTTCAGTTCAGTTCAGTTCAGTCGCTCAGTCTTGTCCGACTCTTTGCGACCCCATGAATCGCAGCACGCCAGGCCTCCCTGTTCATCACCATCTCTCGGAGTTCACTCAGACTCACGTCCATCGAGTCAGTGATGCCATCCAGCCATCTCATCCTCGGTCATCCCCTTCTCCTCCTGCAATCCCTCCCAGCATCACAGTCTTTTCCAGTGAGTCAACTCTTCGCATGAGGGGGCCAAAGTACTGGAGTTTCAGCTTTAGCATCATTCCTTCCAAAGAAATCCCAGGGCTGATCTTCAGAATGGACTGGTTGGATCTCCTTGCAGTCCAAGGGACTCTCAAGAGTCTTCTCTAACACCACAGTTCAAAAGCATCAATTCTTCGGTGCTCAGCCTTCTTCACAGTCCAACTCTCACATCCATACATGACCACAGGAAAAACCATAGCCTTGACTAGACGGACCTTAGTCGGCAAAGTAATGTCTCTGCTTTTGAAAATGCTATCTAGGTTGGACATAACTTTTCTTCCAAGGAGTAAGCATCTTCTAATTTCATGGCTGCAGTAACCATCTGCAGTGATTTTGGAGCCCATCCTCATTTATTTTCTCTTAATAATTTCTTACTGTATGCCTCTTACTGTATTCCAGGTATATGTATAAAAGACACACAGTGTCTTACTTATGCTATGGGGATATTTTGACACTACTTATTATTTTTTAAAAATTTGTATTTCTAATGGAGAGCTCATGTATAGGTTCATAAAATTTTATTTCAGTTTCAAATACTTAAGCCATTCAGAGATAGTTATATGACATTTCCAAGAAAAAAAAATCCAGAATGTTTGAGATGTATAGTTATTTTTTGAAAGAAGAATACAACTCTATATCCTGAATACATTCTGATCAGCTAAGTGATTTTATTAAAATTTTAAACAGTTACAATAATTATTTTGTCAGGTGGCATTTGTTATTTTGGTGTTCTTTCCAATTATCTATCTTACTTTTTAGATTATCAAAATCACTTGCATCTGTTAAGATTTCAAACCATGATTCTTTATATAACTGACATTTAAAAGTTTTATAATTTCATTTGCTGTTTTATTTGCATTTTCCTCTTCTTATTGTCTAACTGTTCATTTTTTTATTTGCAAGTCTAGAGTCTCCTTCCTACTACTAAGATGTAGTTTGCATTTTTACATCCCTAAGATGAAGAAACTACTAAAAATATTTTTTATTTTCCAAAATATCCCAAGACAACTTGAGTTCAGTTTCTCAGTGCTTTTGTATTACTACATTTCAACTCCAGGAGGCTTCTGAATTAAAAGGCAGCTTTATAAACATGGGAAGATGGTTTTGCTGATCTTTTTTATTCTTGGAGGAAACTTCATGGTACAGTCACTTGAGATGAGTACAGTCACTTGAGATGAGGTTCTGAATATACTTGCTGAAGTATTTCTCCCTTTTTTAGAACTTCTTCCTGCATCTAAAATAATTTGAGGATATCAGTAGACATTTAAAGCATACTGGGTAATTAAATAATTGACATACACAAATATTTTCCTATTATTTGCCTACTAGCTTTCTCTGTCATATTTCAAACTGCTCACAGGCTTCCCTGGTGGCTCAGATGGTAAAGAATCCACTTGCAGTGGGGGAGACCTGGTTTTGATCCCTAGGTTGGGAAGATCCCCTTGAGAAGGGAACAGTTAGTTACTCACTTCAGTATTCTGGCCTGGAGAATTCCATGGAATATATAGTCCATGGGGTCGCAAAGAGTTGGACATGACTGAGAAACTCACAAATTTAAGAAACCTATCCTAAACTGAATTATTTCTACCTAAAACATAACCAGACTCTCCAAATTTGCTTCTAATTTTATATGAGACATTTGTAGTGATATCATCTGGGAAGTTTTTTCTATTCCTACTTTTTTTTACTGCTTTTTTCTAGGGTTGTGTGTTGAAGGTAACACTAAGAAAATCAAAACATGTTCCTTTTTCGTAGGCTAAGTCACTCAGTCGTGTCTGACTCTGCAACCCAATGGACTGTGGCCTGTCAGACTCCTCTGTCCATGGGATTTTTCAGGGAAGAATACTGGAGTGAGTTCCCATGCCCTCCTCCAGGGGCATGTCTCTTACATCTGCATTGCAGGCAGACTTTTTTTTTGCCACTAGCACCAACCTGGGAAGCCATGTTCCTTCTTCAAGGAATTTCAAATTGACTAGAAACCTGTAAGACAGGTAAAGATGAAGCTGAGTAATGCAAATAAAATAAAAAAATATATAGGTTGTGGTTCGAGTGAGAAAAAGATCACTTAAAAAGGGGATCAGGAAAAATATGGGATTGTTATGTATAGATTGTGTGGGTGGCATCTTCCTATGCATTGGAAATGAAAAGTTAATAAAATAAAGAAATTATAGGGACTCCTAGTGAAGGAGGAAACCGACAGAAAAGGCTCCATCTTGAAATCAAGACTCCATCTTGGGCTGGACTGTGGACTTTGAGCTATATGCCCAGTATCTATGGAAATGACATGCCAATTGGAAAACCAGACCCCATGGATGGAAGAGCCCCAGGGCTCGTATTTAGACTCTCTGTAGCCTAAAAGAATATTCTAATTATTTGTAAATGAATAGAATCATAAATTCTATTATGTTTATTGGGGTATGACCACAGGCCTATTGATAATTGTCCACTGTTAACTACCTAGGCTTAAAGCATACGAATTACGGGTTAGCTTTGATTGTATCTTTTTTTTTTTTTTTTTCCTTTGTTCAGACTAGTTTCAGGGAATTTTGGGAGGTGGGTTTGGGCATGTACACTTAGGGTATATAAGATTTTCACAAAAACTGGTCAGGGTCCTTGGCTAAGAGGAGACTGCCTTGTGTCTGCTGGTGTAATAAACTGCACTCCACTATCTGCATTGTCCTTCTGAGTGAGTTTGTTTCCCAGACGTCTGGCTACAACACTAACAAGGACAGAATTAATTTGGCTGGAATATCTAATTAACTGAATATTTAATTAACTGAAGGTGGAAAATTGAACTGGAATGACAGTTTGGGGCTAGATAGTAGGGAATTTAGAAAGCCAGACTTAGAAGTTAAGACTTAACAAGTAAAGGAATAGCATGGACAAATAATTGTATTAAGAAAGTTTTGCAGCAATGTGTCTCCTGACTAAGGTAGGAGAGACTCCTGAATTGAAGGGCCAGCTAGAAGGTGTCTGTGTCAGTAGGAACTAATGAAGCTGTGAATCAGAATAATGGAAATGCATTCTGGAGACAGTGGTTAGTGGGGTGCTGGAGAGGAAGGAAATTTTTTTCTACCCTTCTAGGTCCTTCTGGCTGCTCTAAGAATTAAATTGACATTGTAGGCAAAAATTTGGTCTCCATTTTGTATGCTAAATGAGAATAAACCATACTCACAGAAAACTAGTCAAGTTAATCACACTAGGACAACAGCCTTGTCTAACTCAATGAAACTAAGCCATGCCCGTGGGGCAACCCAAGAGGGGCAGGTCATGGTGGAGAGGTCTGACAGAATGTGGTCCACTGGAGAAGGGAATGGCAAACCACTTCAGTATTCTTGCCTTGAGAACCCCATGAACAGTATGAAAAGGCAAAAAGATAGGATACTGAAAGAGGAACTCCCAAGGTCAGTGCTGCTGCTGCTGCTGCTAAGTCGCTTCAGTCGTGTCCGACTCTGTGCGACCCCATAGATGGCAGCCCACCGGGCTCCCCCATCCAGTATTCTCCAGGCAAGAATACTGGAGTGGGTTGCCATTTCCTTCTCCAATGCATGAAAGCGAAAAGTGAAAGTGAAGTCGCTCAGTCGTGTCCGACTCCCAGCGACCCCATGGACTGCAGCCCACCAGGCTCCGCCGTCCATGGGATTTTCCAGGCAAGAGTACTGGGGTGGGGCGCCATTGCCTTCCCCCCCAAGGTCAGTAGGTGCCCAATATGCTACTGGAGATCGGTGGAGAAATGACTCCAGAAAGAATGAAAGGATGGAGCCAAAGCAAAAACAATACCCATCTGTGGATGTGACTGGTGATAGAAGCAAGGTCCGATGCTATAAAGAGCAATATTGCATAGGAACCTGGAATGT
>SJYT01017563.1:11946-51363 GCA_006410635.1 Cephalophus harveyi
TACTCCTTGGAAGGAAAGTTATGACCAACCTAGATAGCATATTCAAAAGCAGAGACATTACTTTGCCGACTAAGGTCCGTCTAGTCAAGGCTATGGCTTTTCCAGTGGTCATGTATGGATGTGAGAGCTGGATTGTGAAGAAGGCTGAACACAGAAGAATTGATACTTTTGAACCGTGGTGTTGGAGAAGACTCTTGAGAGTCCCTTGGACTGCAAAGAGATCCAACCAGTCCATTCTGAAGGAGATCAACCCTGGAATTTCTTTGGAAGGAATGATGCTAAAGGTGAAACTCCAATACTTTGGCCACCTCATGTGAAGAGTTGACTCATTGGAAAAGACTCTGATGCTGGGAGGGATTGGGGGCAGGAGGAGAAGGGGATGACCGAGGATGAGATGGCTGGATGGCATCACTGACTCGATGGACATGAGTCTGAGTGAACTTCGGGAGTTGGCGATGGACAGGGAGGCCTGGCGTGCTGTGATTCATAGGGTCGCAAAGAGTCGGACACAACTGAGTGACTGAACTGAACTGAACTGAAAGGAAAGAGAATTAATTTGCCAGCAAATGGGGAGTGTAGCAGACTCATGTCTTGAAAACTATCATACGGAGAATTTTGAGAGTGGGAGTTGCAGGACTAATGTGACTGAGACCTTCCTGGGCTGGCACAGCTTGTTTTGATATTTAAGTGATTCATGGCCATTGTGGTTGTGTGAATCTGGTCAAGATGTTCTTACTCTTTTCCTGCTGACTGCTTGATCCTATCACCTGTGAATCAAAATAAGACTAACCAGCTAAACAGGGTAGAAATTATTGGCATAATTAGCAGAGAAAAAAGCATGTGTACATTATTTAATTCAATGTATAAATTAAAAGAGAAAATAAGTTGTTAGATTTTTAACTTTATGGTAAGCCATAACATAAAACATTAACAGAAGATGATCAAGAAAAAGTTTAATAACATGTATAAATGAGAGAGTCCCAGGAAAATGGATTAACTCACCAAAATGACCAAAGCCTTCACTTTAAATACCTCAGTTAGGGAAGAAAGAGGATGTTGTGGGTAGTGGGATGGGACTGTAAAAGGGAGGAAGGCAATTCACAATGAGATGGAAAAGCAAATGTTTGGTGAACAAATATTTGCAGAGCCATCAGAGACAATGGGACAGAGTCCACTCTGATCTCTATTCTCTGCTGAGTTTTGCCCAACACAGCTAGCCCATATTCTTTGCAGATATCTCTGGTGGTAGCTCTATTCTGGAAATAGGCCTTTTATCTAAAAATTTTTTAGGCAGTTAGAAGGAAGGTCACAGTTTCTTCTGAATCTTTTGGGTCTTACTTGCTTTCATCTTGAAATAATCCTGATCCCAAAGAGATATTTTGGAATGACAAATTTTGCTTCCCTACTGGTTTATGTTTAATCTGGGTGGTAAGAGGAAAGGAGAGAACAAAAGTAAATTTAAAATTTCCTTTGTAACCAAGAGGAGAGTGAAGCTATTTTAAAAATGAGGTGTCAGGAGGAGGACTAGGTTTGAAAAGATAGGATGACAAGTTTAGTTTTGTATATTTTAATGTGGAGAATTCTAGCAAGTTTTAGATATAGAATTAGGAGCTATCTGCATAGATAGTTGAAAGCATAGAAAATTATAAGACTCTTTAGAGAGAGCAAGTAAGTAAGTTAAAAAAAAAAGAATGTCAAAAAGGAAAAAAAAGAATAAGCATATATCCTGGAAATGAAATACATTGTGGTGAGACCAGCTATAATGGTATAAGAGAGTGTCACAGACATCTATCAGGGTTTTTCAGAGTCAGGTAAATATTTTCAAAGGAAGGGAAGTCTAGGTTAATATCTGAAGTGCTTCACTCAAAATACCAGTAAATTTGGAAAACTCATCAGTGGCCACAGGACTGGAAAAGGTCATTTCCATTTCAATCCCAAAGAAAGGCAATGCCAAAGAATTTTCAGTTACCATACAATTGCACTCATTTCACTTGCTAACAAGATTAGGCTCAAAATCCTTAAAGTTAAGATTCAGTAGTACATGAACCACGTACTTTCAGATGTACAAGCTGAATTTAGAAAAGGCAAAGGAAACAGATCAAATTCCCAACATCCACTGGATGATAGAAAAAGCAAGGAAATTAAAAAAAAAAGAAATCTGCTTCTGCTTTATTAACTATGGTAAAGCCTTTGACTGTGTGGATCACAACAAACTTTGGAAAACTCTTAAAGAAATGGGAATACCAGACCACCTTACCTGCCTCCTGAGAAACTTGTATGCAGGTCCAGAAGCAACAGTTACAGCCCTGACATGGAACAACAGAGTAGTTCAAAATTGGGAAAGGAGTAAGTCAAGGCTGTATATTGTCACTCTGCTTCTTTAACTTATATGCAGAGTACATCAGCAAAGTGCCAGGCTGGATGACCCACAAGCTGAAATCAAGATTGCTGGGAGAAATATCAACAACCTCAGATGTGCAAGTGACACCATCCTAATGGCAAAGGTGAAGAGGAACTAAAGAGCCTCTTGATGAGGTGAAAGAGGAGAGTGAGAAAGCTGGCTTGAAACTTAACATTCAAAACAATAAAATCATGGCATCTAGTCCCATCACTTCATGGCAAATAGATGAGGAAAAAGTGGAAAGGGTGACAGACTTTATTTTCTTGGGCTTCAAAATCACTGCTGATAGTGACTGCAGCCATGAAATTAAAAGACACTTGCTCCTTGGAAGAAAAGTTTTGACAAACCTAGCATATTAGGAAACAGAGAAATCACTTTGCCAACAAAGGTCCATAGAGTCAAAGCTGTGGTTTTTCCAGTAGTCATGTACGGATATGAGAGTTGGACCATAAAGAAGGCTGAGCACCGAAGAATTGATGCTTTTGAACTGTGGTGCTGGAGAAGATTCTTGAAAGTTCCTTGGACAGGAAGGAGATTAAATTAGTCAATCCTAAATGAAATCAACTCTGAATATTCATTGGAAGGACTGATGCTGAAGCTGAATCTCCAATAGTTTGATCACCTGATACAAAAATCTGCCTCATTGATAAAGACCCTGGTGCTGGGAAAGACTGAGGACAAGAGGAGAAGGGGGCAACAGAAGATGAGATGTTTGGATGGCATCACTGACTCAATGGACATGACTTTGAGCAAACTCTGGGAGATGGTGAAGGACAGGAACACCTGTCATGCTGCAGTTCATGGGACTGCAGAGTCATACATGACTTAGCGACTAAACAACAGCAACAATAGAAAGAGATTGGGGTGAGTGAAAGATTGCTTTGTGGAGTCAGGGAAGTGGAGTTAGGGAAGTGGAGTCAACCAACCTGTCATAGCCTAGAAGTTGAGATTTGTTTTATTTGGTGGGAATTTTTTGGACTTCAAGCCCAGGAGACAGCCTCTCAAAAGAACTGAGAGAATTGCTCTGAGGAGGTAAGGGAGGAGTCAGGTTATATACAAGCTTAAAACAAGGAGTGGGCTTCCCCAGTGGCTCAGTGGTAAAGAATCCTCCTGCAATGCAGGAGATACAGGAAACATGGGTTAAATCCCTGGGTCAGGAAGGTCCCCTGCAGGAAGGCATGTCAGCCCACTGCAGTATTTTTGCCTGGAGAATCCCATGGACAGAGGACCCTGGTGGGTACAGTCCATAGGGTTGACAGAGTCAGACAGGACTGGAGGAACTTTAAATGCATGCATGCATGCAACAAGGAGCAGGTATTCTGAACATCAAAAGACTATTGTTAATTTAAAATTTTTATTTATTTATTTATTTTTTAAATTTTACTTTATTTTACTTTACAATACTGTATTGGTTTTGCCATATATCAACATGAATCCGCCACGGGTGTACATGAGTTCCCAATCCTGAACCCCCCTTGCATCTCCCTCCCTATACCATCTCTCTGGGCCATCCCAGTGCGCCAGTCCCAAGCATCCTGTATCTTGCATCGAACCTAGACTGGCGATTCATTTCTTACATGATATTATACATGCTTCAATGCCATTCTCCCAAATCATCCCACCCTCTCCCTCTCCCTCTCCCACAGAGTCCAAAAGGCTGTTCTATACATCTGTGTCTCTTTTGCTGTCTCGCATACAGGGTTATCATTACCATCTTTAATATCTCAATTTAAGGAATTTAGTGCTTTTCTATGCATAGGAAGATGGGAGAGTATGGACTCACTGAAATCATTCTTTCATATGAGTCTCAGCTATCTGGGACCAGCATCTTGTGATTTTATTTTTCAGAGTCTTAGTTCTTTCTCCCTGCAGCCTCCTCAGAACCGTTCTCTCAAGGTCACTTTACTTCCTCCTGGGCTTAAAGTACTGAAAATTCAAACCTAATAAAACATAGCTTTCAACTTCTAGGTTGTGACTATTTTTTAAGTTGACAGGGGATATCTATATTAGTGACATTAATACATACATTTCAATCTAAAGTTTACCTCCAATCATTTGACATTTCTGAATTAAAATATCAAAGTTAGTTTAACATTTGTTTCAGAGATGTCTCAGAAGTGTTTCTTCAAAGCATCCCAGATTTTTATAAATGAAGTTGTTATTTCATTTACATTTACTTTAAAGTTTAATCACGTTGAGTTGTTTTTCTTACAAATTATCTAGTAAGATCTTATTTATTAAATGTAGGTACAATAAATTTAACAACATGCCATATTAATTAGATCAACAGACTTAAACATTAATATCAGGTGTCAACTTAATATTGAATATTTCTCAGTTCATGTAAGCCTGAAAGTCATCTTTGCCAGTGTTGACTAAAAAATATAGTCATAACCTGAAAGTAGAGAGTTATTTTATTTGGTGGGAGTGTTTAGGACTCTGAGCCTTGGCGCCAGCATCTCAGTAGCTCTGAGAAAACTGCTCCAAGGAGCTAGAAGGGGAAGTCAGACTATATACAAGTTTGCAACAAAGGGAGCAGGGAGTCTGAACACTGAAGATCAGGTATGAAGTTAAAGAATTTAGCATCTTATGCATGGGAAGATGCAAGCCTCTGGGCACATTGAATTCATCCCTTTCTTATGCACCTCAGCTCTCTGGGGCCAATCCGGTTTCCATGTTCACCTTGCTTCTTGCATTGCCCTAGCTCCTCAGCAATCCTTGGGTGGTGGCAGCATCCGCTGGATCACAGTTTGGGGAGCCTCATTCACATTTGGAGGCCAGAAATCACCGATGACTGTGACATTTCTTGTTTATTAATATGGCAGGAGATATATTCATTTCACACCTGTTTCCTTGAAATATAAGAACTTTTTATTAAAATTAAATAGAGCTCTTTATAAATTCAATTCTACAAATAATTTAGAAGTAGAGATGTCTCATGTGTATAATGTGCACACAGACATAAACAGGCAAACTAGAGATCTCATGGCTTCATTTAAAAGCTTAGCTAAGAATCAGATATTACAATATAAACTTACAAGTTTACAAACAGTTGGGACACATTAATGTTGCTTGCTTAGAGGACTAAAAATTATTATCTGTAAAGCTTGACTTGAGGAAACATTCTCACCAGTTTGTTCAGTTTAGTTTGGTTCAATTGCTCAGTCGTGTCCGACTCTTTGTGACCCCATGAACTGCAGCATGCCTGGCCTCCCTGTCCATCACCAACTCCTGGAGTTTATCCAAACTCATGTCCATTGAATCAGTGATGCCATCCGACCACCTCATCGTCTATTATCCCCTTCTCCTCCTGCCCTCAATTTTTCCCAGCATCAGGGTCTTTTCAAATGAGTCAGCTCTTCACATCAGATGGCCAAAGTATTGGAGTTTCAGCCTCAGCATCAGTCCTTCCAATGAACACCCAGGACTGATCTCCTTTAGGATGGACTGGTTGGATCGCCTTGCAGTCCAAGGGACTCTCAAGAGTCTTCTCCAACACCACAGTTCAAAAGCATCAATTCTTTGGCACTCAGCTTTCTTTACAGTCCAACTCTCACATCCATACATGACCACTGGAAAAACCATAGCCTTGACTAGATGGACCTTTGTTGACAAAATAATGTCTCTGCTTTTTAATATGCTATATAGGTTGGTCATAATTTTCCTTTCAAGGAGTAAGTGTCTTTTAATTTCATGGCTACAATCACCATCTGTAGTAATTTTGGAACCCCTCAAAATAAAGTCAGCTACGGTTTCCCCATCTATTTGCCATGAAAGTTTGTTACTCCAATTTTAAAAAGATCTTTGGCCACCAATAAAATATATCTCAACAGAGACTTGAACCATTAAGATACAAAATGCCTCCCTATAAGAAAGTGGAGGAAGATATAACTTAAATTCAGAAAGCCTACTCTCAAGGCCAAGTTTTCAAAAATGCAAACAAACAAAACACAGAATCAGAAAAACCTAGGAAGGCCAGGTAGAATATTTATACCTCTAAGACACTGAGAAATGCAAATTTACTCCCTAGAGGCCTTTGCTTAAATCAGATTTCTGAAGATATTTTTATCAAGCCAGCTTTTTTAACCTTAATTTAAGTTGGTTACCCATGGAGAGATTTCCTCTAGTATAATTTCTCCATTTAGCTAGGTACTGCAAATATAATTATGAACTCTTTATATTTTGTACTTGAATTTGACTGGGGTGTTCATTGGAGATTGACTTTCTGATGCCCCTTGTTTTTATTTTTTGAGAGATTCTGCTTCCCATTTTAAGTTTGTCATGGATAAAATTTACTAGTGAAACTGTGTGGTGGGACTGTGTGCCACTTGTGAGCTTAATTCCTCCAGGAGTCACCCTAGAGTCATTTCAGCTCATCTTCTGTGTCTTGGTTTCTCCCTTCAGCAAAGACCACCATAGGTGCTCAGATCACTGAATAGCCAATTCTTATTTGTGACACCTGGGTGATTGAAGTTTTAATTAATGAATGGATTTCCCTATGGGACCACTGAACAATATGAGGACTCAGCCTCCACCACTCCTGTAAATTTCTGTCACCTGAGAAAGCTACAACCAACCATGAGGAATCTTGTTCCTTTTCTTTGAAGTAAATGTAATATCTTCACTTTTGTCCTGACAAATTCTATTAAGGCAGCTGAGTTGCAGAAAAGTATCAGATCAGGCTCTTACCTAACTACTCAGCACAGACCACTTAGCTTCCTAAAAAGGAGCAACTTTGTTATCTTTCAACAGAGTCCTGTGTATTCCTCAGTATCTTTCAACCAAGCCCCATCCAGTATCCAGACCCTGGGTGGGTACATATTGCTGTCTTTCAATCATTCCCCCCTCTCCCCATCCCCATATCTTTCAACTGAGAAGGGGCAGGCACCTGCCATACCCCGCCAAATAAAACTCAGGATCATCAGTCAATATGGGAGAGCTGAGAATCAGGAGAGACTCACTCAAATCTGTCTGGACTCCCCAGGGAGGCAAATGAGTATAAGTGGCCTCTGCTGGAACCAAGGCTCCAGTTCCTTATAGGGACCAAGCAGAGGACAGGAATCTGCTCTGGTTCTCTTCATGATGGTTGCCAAAACTATCGACTTAAAAAATAGTCACAACCTAGAAGCTGAGAGTTATGTTTCATTTGGTGGGAATTTTGAGAACTTCAGGGAACAGTTCTCTCCAGGTCATTTGACATGCTGTCTCCCTGGCTTGAAGTCATAAAAATTCCCACCAAATAAATATAACTCTCAACTTCTAGGTTGTGACTATTCTTTAAGTTGACAAGCCTTAGGAAGGCTCACTCCCTTGGAATCTGGCAATAAAATCTACATAGTCCTTTAAAACTTCAGGCTAACTTTTATTCTTCAAAGAAAAAAGTTCCTCCCTGACTTATAAAATAATTTTGTTCTAGAAAGTCTTGTACAGAGTTAACCCTGATTTTGCTTAATTCAAAACTGTACATCTAAGTTGCCTTACTAAGACTTTTACATTTATCTGGATTTTCTGGAAAATAAACAGAGGTTTTAGATAACACTTCCCACTATATTGGCTATGAACAAAAATTTAAACCTATGTTTTAGAGTCTTATATTTTGCCTTTAAAAAACTTTTTCTTGAAATATATAATCTATCTGAAATTTTCCTCATTCTATATCATTTTTCCCCTTTGAATATTTGTTGTGCTCTTTGATAATTTTCTTCTGTAGTTTTTCCTAAGATATTAAAATTCATATCAACTTTTATTTTTATTAGTTTTTGTTCCATCATTGGAAGACTTTATATTCAGTAAATTAGAAAGGGATTTTAAATTATTTTATAATTCGACACACTAGGGAAGAGAAATTTTACCTTCTACTTCTCTTGAGTTCTTGTGGTTGGACTAATTGTAAAATTAACATAAGGTAGATTAACAGGAGAAAAAGAAGTACATTTTAGTTCATAAACATTGAGGTACCATAGAAATGGGACCTAAAAAATGAACAAAACAGGCAGTTATTTTTTTAGTTTCTAGACAAAGAAACAATGAATTTGTGAAGACTGGACAGAACAAAGAAACTTAGTTTTGGAGTACTCAGTTAGTAAAAAAATTACACAGAATTTGAACTTGGGGTAGCAAATTAAATTAGGATATTTTTTATACAGGATGTTCCACTTGAATTTTTTATCTTTTATGATAAGAATGTCCTTCTACCTTTAGATGCAGGAAGGATGGCCTTCACATGGGAGATTAATTTCCTGCTTTCAGGGACACAGAAAGGAAGGTCAGAGTGTTCCTCTTGTGCCATCTCTTTCTTCAGTAACTTTAATCCCAAATGATCAATATGCCACTGTGGCGTATTTTGGAGTGACTTGTGCTGAGTCCCAACATATGAATAGTTATAAACACTGCTTGGGATTATTGTCAGAATATTACAATGGCAATAGTAATTCCAGTATTGCTATAACAATTAATACTAATAAATATTTGTTGAGTGTTAACCACATCCTAGCTCTGCCTTGTTCAGTACAGTTGGCACTAGTCACATGTGGCTATGGAATATTGAAATGGGGTTAAACTAAACTGAGATGTACTCTAAGCACAAAAGATGCCTCATATATAAAATATATTGTAGAAATAATGTAAAATATATTAATACATTTTATATTGATTGCTTGCTAAAATGATATTTTGGACATATAGGATTTATAAAATATGTAAAATTAATTTCCCCTTAACCTTTTAAAAAATATAAAGACTGGAATATGTGTTTTGTAGCTAGTATTATACATATATTGGATAGACCTTTTTTCTAGGGCATGCTAATAAAAGCTTTATACAAATTGTCCTTTAAACTCTACAGACTATTCCAGTGGGATTGATATTCTTATTCTATCCATATTATGGATGAGGAAATAAGTCTCATTACAGCTAATTAGTGGTAGAGAAGAAATTTATTCACTTCTTGGCTTGAACAGAAGCTTGGTTGTCAGACAAAGGCTAGAAGTTGTTGTTAGGCTAAGGAGGATATACTTGAGAATTTATTTCCTTCTGCTTTGATAGTAACTTTCCCATTTCATACATGACACCTGAAGTTGCATTTATTACCACTGTCAGTTTTAAAAGTATAAAACTTTTCATGTACGTGTGCAATATCTAAGCATTATGTATACCAAAATGTTTATTGTACACAACAGTGTGAAATATATATAAAACTAGATTAAAATGTAAGGGTAAGTAACTTACCTGGACTTGAAAGCTGTTACAGATGCTAAATTAAAGGACCTCTTTTAGATTCTGCACCAGCTATATGCTTCATTGTTAGAATCTAGGTCCTACGTGTGGTCAAGAGTATTGCTTATATCCTTGTAATTTATTGGGATAAAATTCAATTACCAACTGGGTTTCTAGCATTTTCTAGTTTCTAAATGGACCTCAGAATTCTCATTTCCCAACAGACTCCTAGAAGGTGTAAAGAATAAAAACTTAAAGTGGTCCATTTTCAAGGGTGGCTGGCTTGGAATGGAAAAATTATTACCAGCCTAACTTGCCTAACAGCAAAACTGAAAAGTCTGGGCAAACAAGGGGAGGGTGAGATGCTTAGGATATTCAGGCAGGCTCATTCTACTGGTGAGTTCAAAACATAGTATCAGGAATAGGTGTGAAGGAAAAGAGAAAACAATGTGTCAGGGAAGGGCCAGCCCATAAAGAGGGAGAGAATAAACCTAGGTGATGTCCAGGAAGATTGTTCACCCCATAGTACTCAGCCAATGAGGAACTGGGGGAGGGACTCGCATGCTAGAGGATAAATTGCTTCTTGTAACTGCCCTCTGTGTGCCTGCCTACCAGACACCCACTCTTACAAGATGGTCAGTAAAGCCTCGCTTCTTGCTACCCCTTGTGTCTCCAAGTCCATTCTTTGGGTTTGGGCTGGTGGGCTTTATTTCCCACAGAGGTGTTCCTTTTTAACGAATTATAGAAAGCACCTTTGGATCTCATTTTGACAGTGGTTCTACCCCTCCAGAACCTGAGAGAGATTACACTTCAATTTCTTTCTTTTTTTTTTTGTATGAAACCACTTATTTCTTCTTCAGTCAAATATTATCATGTCTGTAGCTATCCCTTAAGATGGGAGAATTTGGAGAATACTCTCTGAATAATACTGATTCCTTTCTATTCTTTCACCCTTAGGCTCCTAGCATAACAGCTATTATATCCAGAGTCCAAGAGATTTTGTGTCCTCTTTTTCTTTGTGCTACATTTACTTCTTTGAGTTTTAAGACTGTCATAATATTTAGTAAAATTATGAACCTACTTATGTATTATTAATACCTACATGTGCTGTTGCACATTGTGTACTGGCTCTGTACTAATCTTTGGTGGTCAGAATGAACCAGTTTTTTCACATTTCAGAGTCAGTAAGAGGTGTTTTGAAATTTCTCTTGGGATGTGTTCCACTGATGCTAGTTTTATCCTAAGGAACATTTTTGTTTTAAATGTTAATATTAAAACACAAAAGAGGCAATGACGCTTTGTTGAAATTTTATTTGAAGGATTTTAAAAAGTGAAAGTGAAGTGACTTAAACAATATTTACCTTTTTTTGTTGGAATACTTGTATTTGTCTCAGTTAACCAAATTCAACTATATGTGTGTGTGTGTGTGTGTATATATATGTATGAGTATATATATATATATATGTAAAATACATAAAATATATTTTTTTCTGCAAATTACAAAGGATATGTCCCAATTTATGTATAACAGGTATATGTTATGTATCTACATACAAGTATATGACTCAGCACAAGCTCTATATATAACTCATAATGAGGATGGTAGTAAGTTCTTTACTTTTTTCTTGTGTTTGTATGTGTATTGTTTTTCTAATAGCATATAAGGATATCTAAAAAAGTGAAAGTTTTTCCAAAAAAGAAAGTAGAGAAACAGCCATTAAGAGATAGTGAGAAAGCAGAAGATGGCAGAGGAATAAGATGGGGAGATAGGCTGCCTCCCCACAAATACATCAAAAGCTCAAAAATACAGAACAACTCCTACAGAGCAACTTCTAAATGACAACAGAAGACCCCAGGCCTCCAAAAAGGCAACTTGTGGAATGAGGTAGGATAAAAGATAAATATGTTAAAAGAAAAACAAGAGGATTTCAGAATGGGAACTAGTGCCCCAAGAGAGGGAGGGAGTCGTGAAGGAGGAAAAGTTTCCATGCACTAGGAAACCCCCACACAGGTGGGACCAAAGGGGAGCTGCAGAACCTCAGGGTGCTGTGCAACAGCGGGGACTCAGAAGGCAAAATACAGAGAAAGCTGCTGAACAGCAATTCTCAGCCCTTAAGCAGCTCGCAAGCCTCAGCTCGGATGAGAGGGTGAAGGCTGGGAGACAAGAGAAGCAGTTAACAAGCCCCAGCCAGAACCAGAAGGAGGGGGCAGGAAGCCAAGAAAAGCAGCACAGAAGCCTCCACCAGAGCAGAGTGGGGACAGGTTGCTGTGAGAGTGGCTAGCAAGCTTTCGCCTGCAGCAGAGGGTGGGACTGGGAGTGGAGGCTCTGCCAAAGACCCCTGGGAGAGGTAGGGGGCTGGTGGTTGTTAGGATGTGCTGAGAGGGCTACTTCGACACTGTTGCAGAAATAGATGTGATTGCCACTGCCAAAGCTGGGAGGCTTGCCGGAGGCAGTGGACAAAACACCACTGATGCAGTGCCGATCCCAGAGATTAAAGCTGCCACCAGACTGTGAGCAAGCCCAGGTTACTGCCCACACCTTGTTGGGAGCTTGAACAGCTGAACTCTTTCTAGGGACCCACGAACTGGGACCTTTTCCTCTGGTAGAACTCATGATCCACCTCAGACCATAACAACATCCAACAGGTCATTATTGCCATAAGCACTCCGCCTGCACAACCCAAGCACTCCCCCGTATGTGGGCTGACATGTGCTCCCTTCTCCCCAGCCCAACAGAACAAGTGAGCCCTCATGACCTTGGCCTTCACCCCCCTCATGTTCAGGTGGGGAACATACTATGGACTTTAGGGAAAACTGTGAACATTAGGAGCAACTACAAGCTAGAAAAAGGTCAGATTTGAGACTGAACTGAACCCTCACTGCCCACAACAGGTCCAGAGACCTTCCTAGAAATATTAAGGACTTTAGTGTAAGCTTCTCTTGGTGATTTGGGCTGTTGAGTGTAGGCTTCACCAAGAGTATTGCGAACTTGTCTTTTGTGCTCTGTGGCTTGTGAGGTCTTACAGCTTCAGTAGGCACCAAGCCTGAACCCCTGAGGTGAGAGACCCAAGCCCAAGACTTTGAATCACCAGAGAACTCCTGACCCCAGGGAATATTAGTAAACAAAACCCTCCCAAATACCTCCATCTCAACACCAAAAGGAAGAGCAGCCAAAGGTCAGCAAGCACCAGTGCCCAGATACCCCATGCCAATCCTTCAACAAAACAGAAACACAACATTGCACACCAGCAGACAGGATGCCCAAAGCTATACCAAACCCATAGACACCCCAAAACCTACTACTGGATATGGTGCTGCCCTTCAAAGAGATGAGATCCAGCTCCATCGACCAGAACACACTCCAGAACAAGTTTCCCCCAACAGGAAACCATCACAGGGTACTAGTCCAACCCCACTCATGGGTGGCAGACACCGCAACTAAGAACTATGACCTTGAGAACTTTTCTCTTTTTTAAAAATCACACTTTTTATTCTTACATACTTCTATGTTGGCTTTTTCAGGTGCTGCAAAATTTTCCTTTTTCTTTTTAATAATTAAAAATTTTTTTCTTTGATTTTTTAAAAATTTGTTTTTGTTTTTCTCCTGTTTGACTGTTTCTCTTATTGTTCGTTTCCTGCTGCAGTTGCTGCTGCTGCTGCTGCTAAGTCGCTTCAGTCATGTCCAACTCTGTGCGACCCCAGAGAGGGCAGCCCATCAGGCTCCGCCATCCCTGGGATTCTCCAGGCAAGAACACTGGAGTGGGTTGCCATTTCCTTCTCCAATGCATGAAAGTGAAAAGTGAAAGTGAAGTCACTGAGTCGTGTCCAACTCTCAGTGACCCCATGGACTGCAGCCTACCAGGCTCCTCTGTCCATGGGATTTTCCAGGCAAGAGTACTGGAGTGGGGTGCCATTGCCTTCTCCTTCCTGCTGCAGTTATTCCCTAATATATATAAACCTTTTCTACATACTTCCATTTAACTTTACTTTTCTATTTTTCCTTTTTCTCTTTTCTTCCTTCCCTTCCTTTTTACTCCTTTCCTTTCCTTCTTCTTTTTTTGTTTCACTGTTTCTTTTGGCACCATGCTTGTTATTTGTTATGTTTTCTTTGCTTTATTCCCCAACTGGCGCTCTGCTTTGGCTCAGCTTTCCAGTTTAAGTTTTAGTTAGTTCTGTTATTAATTGGTTGATATCACTTTTGGTTTCCATTGCTCACCAAAGCAATCTCTTGTACCTTTTTTCCTTTGGAACATTTTGCTTATATTTGTATGTGTTTAAATGTACGTATTAATGCAGTCACTAGGAGTCGGACATGACTGATTGACTGAACTGAACTGAAATGTGTGTATATATATATATGCCCCATTGTTTTTGTAATTTTCTGTCTGATCTACTTACCACTTGTTTAGGTTCATCTTTTGTTTCTTATTATGTTTTACTTTTTATCTTGGTGTGTTTGTTTCAATACATTTTAATCAAATAACAAACAACTTGTGGAGTCTCAGTCTCCTGATGAGGGGTTGGGCCTGAGTCATTGAAGTGGAAGCCGTGAGTCCAGGATCCCAGACTGCCAAAGAATTCATAATCCCAAGGAGTATTAATTAGTGACAACTTCCATCCTGCATTGCAGGAGGAATCTTTACTGTCTGGGACACCAGGGAAGCCCATGAAGGCTAAAACCTGTATACAAAGCCTGGTATTCTTCATCTCCTGATGGCACCCAGTGTAGGATGCTTCACTCAAACAAGCAAGACAAAAACACAAAACCAGCTATCAGCAGACAGAATTCTCACAGACACCCCAAAGTATAGAACCTCACACAGCCCTGCCCATCAGAGGGGGAAATTAACTCACTTCCTCCCACTAGAACAAAGGCACATCACCCCCAACATGAAACCAACACAAACCACTAGACCAACCTTGCCCACTGAAGGAAGAAACCAAAAGTAAGAAGGAATATGACCTTAAAGCCTGGGAACTGGTGACCTAAAATGGAGTAAGTTAGGAAAAAAAAAAAAGAAAAGACAGAGAAATATAGTGTAAATGAATGAACAAGGAAGAAACTCACAAGACCAAACAAATGAAGAGGAAATAGGCAAACTACCTGGAAAAGAATTCAGAGTAATGATAGTAACAATGTTACAAAGCTCAAAAATAGAATGGAGAAAATGTGAGAATCAATTAACACAAATGAGGACCTAGAATAAATAAAGAATACAAAAAAAGGATGAATAACACTATTACTGAAATTAAACATACTCTAACAGGAACCAACAGTAGAATAATGAGATAGAAGAACATATAAGTGAGTTGGAAGATAGAATGTTGGAAATAACTGCTGAAGAGCAGAATAAAGGGAAAAGAATAAAAAGAATTGAGGATGGCCTCAGAGACCTCTGGGACAATATTAAATGCACGATTGTTTGAGTATAGGGGTCTGAGAGGAAGAAGGAAAAACAAAAGAGTCTGAGAAAATTTTTGAAGTACAAAACTTCCCCAACATGAGAAGGGAAATAGTCCATCAAATCCAATAAGTGCAGAGAGTCCCATACAGGATAAACTTAAGGAGAAATACATTGAGACACATACTAATCAAGCTAACAGAGAGTAAACACAAAGAAAGAATATTAAAAAACAGGAAGGGAAAAGCAACAAGTAACATACAAGGGAAAACCCATACAATTAACAGCTGATCTTTCAGCACAAATTCTACAGGCAAGAAGGGAATGGCAGGATATATTTAGAGTACTGAAAAAAAAAATTCTACAACCAAGATTATTCTACCTGGCGGGGCACCACCAAAGCAGCTTTACAACAAATATTAAAGGGACTTCTATAGGTAGGAATCACAAGAGAAGGAAAAAACCTACAAAAACAAACCCAAAACAATTAAGAAAATGCAAATAGGAACATATATATCAATAATTATTTTAAATGTAAATGGATTAAATGCTCCAACCTAAAGAAACAGCTAGCTGAATAGATACAAAAACAAGACCATATACATGCTGTCTACAAGAGACCCACTTCAGACCTAGAGACACATACAGATTGGAAATAAGAAGATAGAAAAAGATACTCCATGAAAATAGAAATAAAAAGAAAGCTGGAGTGGCAATTCTCATTTCAGGCAACATAGGCCTTAAAATAAAGAATATTACAGGAGATCAATAAGGACACTACAGAATGATCAGCAGATCAATCCAAGAAGATATAATAATAGTAAATATTTATGCAATCAACATAGGTGCACCTCCATACATAAGGGAAATACTAACAGACCTAAAAGGGGAAATTGACAGTGACACAACAATAGTAGGGGACTTTAACACCCCACTTACACCAATGGACAGGTCATTAAAACAGAAAATTAATAAAGAAACACACACCTTCAATGAAACATTAGAGCAAATGGACCTAATTGATATCTTTAGGACTTTCCATCCAAATGCAGAAGATTACACTTTCTTCTCAAGTGCACATGGAACATTCTCCAGGATACACCACATCTTGGGTCACTTATAAAACCTAAGTGAGTTTAGGAAAATTGAATCATATCAAGCATATTTTCTGACCACAACAATTTGAGACTTTTTCATTTACAGGAAAAAGCTATTAAAAAACACACACACATGGAGATTAAACAACACACTTCTACTAATGAACAAGTTACTCAGGAAATAAGACGGGAAATTTAAAAATTCCTAGAGACAAATGATAATGAAAGCACAATGACCCAGAACCTATGGGATGAAGCAAAAGCAGTTCTAAGAGGAAAGTTTATAGCAATTCAATCCTACCTCGAGAAACAAGAGAACCATATAGCTGTGCTTATAGTTCACATAAAATAATGATTAACTTCTACAGTTTGAGGTAATTTTTTTCATAAGAAGATTCAAAATTGAATTATCAATTCCATAAAACATGGCCATTAACATTTTTTTCTATCTTAGACAGTAGAAATAAATTTGGACATTTTAATTTTGAATTGCAAATCAAGTTTAAATTGAAATTAAATATAAAAGAAATAAGAAATGATAGAAATTTAGAATACTTGAAGGGTGTCTGGCCTACTGAAAAACTAATGTTGGATTTGTGAAGATTAATGACAGAGGATGAGAATCTCTATGCAACAGAAATCTAGATTATTTGATTATAGTATAAAACATTGTTTTCTTTATTTCATTTACTTATAACTAAGACACAATGGTTTATTTGCAAAATAAGAGATTACCTTGTATTACCAAAAGTCACTCTGGGTTTGCCTTTATTTGTATAATATTTTAAAGGCATAAAACTCTTTACTGATTTGAAATATGTAGGACATCTGCTTGTATTCTTATTTTACAGATGAGGAATCTGAATAGTAATGAGTACACTTAGCTCACATATTTTAGAGCTAAACATTGAAACTATGCATTTGGATTCCAAATTTGGTTTTCTTTTCAGGGATTTTAAAGTCCTTGCCAAATAGTAGATCTAAAATCTAATTATTATCTTATATTGTGCTCCAAGCCAGGTCTTTTGACAAAAGTATAAATTCTGAATTTTTATCCACTATGCTACACATCTGGCATCCTCACATGATACTAAAAGCTTAGTTGTGTGACTTGGAATAAGTTAATATGCTTCTGTTTGTAAAGTGTTAGGTTTTTCTTGGGTAAAATCACTACAGTGGGACTTTTTATTTTTTAAGTTTCTTCCAGTGATCTGTTACAAACTACACTTGAATAAAAGTAATTGAGAAAACATATACTGATAACATAAGAATCATATATGATGAATGTGAAAAGAAATTAAAGAGAAGTTTTCAAATAAATAAGAAAAAATATGCACAATGAAAGTGTGTAAAGTATACAAATAGGCAATTCATAGAAGCATTACAAAAATGATCAATAAACATATGAAGAAGCACACAACCTCTCTAGCAATCAATAATAAGATTTCCCCAATAGATTAGCAAATATTAAAAATTGTCTTGCTAATAATAACTATTGACAAATATGTAGAGGAAACAAGTTTTCCTTATACAGTTAGTAGAAACATGAAATGGTCAGTTGACTTAAAGGGAAATTGGTAGGATTTACAAAAAATAAGAATGTCATCTTTCAAGTTTTTAATTCCTAATAGCTGTTCATGGAAATATTTGTAGGTGTACATGAAGATACATGTATGAGTGCCTTTACAGAATTGTTTGGAATAGCAAAAGGTTAGAAACAGTCCAAGTGTTTATCAACTTAAAAACTGTTACATAATTAATGCTTCATATATATAATGGAATATTAATCATCAGATAAAGAATGAGCTACACTGGGGCAACCCTGAGGGATGGGGTGGGGAGGGATGCGGGAGGGAGGTTTAGGATGGGGGACACATGTACACCAATGGCTGATTTATGTCAATGTATAGCAAAAACCATTACAATATTGTAAAGTAATTAGCCTCCAATTAAAATTAATTAAATAATTTAAAAAAGAATGAGCTGTGAGCCCTCATGAAAAATATTCTAAAGTATATTAAGTGAATCAAATGAACTATAAGACAAAATATGTCGTATTATTCTACTTAGGCAACTTCAACCAACACCCCTCAAAATCACCCTGAATACAGATCTTCCTTGACTTAACTTGGGGTTGCGTTCTCAGTTGCTCAGTTGTGTTCAACTCTTTGAGATCCCATGAACTGTAGCCCACCTTGCTCCACCATCCACGGAATTTTCCAGACAGGAATACTGGAGTGGGTTGTCATTTTCTATACCAGTCTATCTTCCTGACCCATGGATTGAACCCATGTCTCTTAGGTCTCCTGCACTGGCAGGAGAATTCTTTACCACTACAACATCTGGGAAGCCCTATCATAAAGCTGAGTGCATGCTAAGTTTCTACAGTCATGTCCGACTCTTTGCAATTCTATGGACTGTAACCTGCCAGGCTTCTCTGTCCATAGGATCTCCAGGCAAGAATACTGGAGTAGGTTTCCATGCCCTCCGTCCAACCCAGGTACCGAACCTGCATCTCTTAGGTCTCCTGCATTGGCAGGCAGGTTCTTTACCACTAGCACCACCATCCCGATAAATCTATCATAAATCAAAAATACATTTAGTATAGCTAATCTACTGAACATTATAGCTTAGCCCAGCCTACCTTAAATGTGCCCAGAACACATACATTAACTTACAATGGGGAAAAATCCAACATAAATCCTATATTATTATAAAGTGTTGAGTATTTCCCATGTTATAATGAATACTATGTGGATACAGAATAGTTGTAACTGTAAGGTTTGTTTACATTTGTGATCATGTGGCAGACTGGGAGCTGTGGCTGGCTGGCTAGCTGTTATTGCTCAGCATAATGAGAGATTATTGTAACTTGTATTGCTAGCTAAAGAAAAAATTAAAATTCAAAATTTGAAGTACAGTTTCTGCTGAATGCATATCATTTCACATCACTGTAAAGTTGAAAAATTATAAGTTGGACTACCAAAAGTCGTGGACTGCCTGTATACTTTTTATACATATGTAAACTCACAGAAAGAGATGTTAGAAATGTCCACAAACGATTAACAGCACTTTCCTATGAGGAAAAAATGAACTTGGGGGTTGAGATAATAGTATGACAGGAAGTTTACTTTTACTATGAAACGTCTTTATTTAAAAAAGCATAGCAAAGAATGTATTTATACTTTATATCAGATATAGACTTCAAAATTTGAGTTTATTATTCTCCATTTGTTACATGAAGAGAAACATGGTATCAGTTTATCCCATTACTACTGATTTTAATTTGATCACTTAGTTAAGATGGTGTATCTGCTATTCTTGTCAAATAAACATAACCTGTGTATAAGGGAAACATCAGACATATCCAATTGTTGAAGGAAATCATTGAGCAAATCATCCTTTTAGTTGACTCCTGAGCTAGGCCCAGCAATCAAAGTCTCTTCATTTCCTCCTCTGCCCTTGGAACGCACATTCCATCCATCATTCCCATACTAGGAGTTGCTTCAAGAACATGATCTTGAAAGAGTAAGGTGTTGCTGAGGCCATCTGAATGGTATATATGAATGAACTCAGTTAAGGCCTCCATATAAACTTTTAAGATTCTGGTGTGTGAGGACAGAGATCTACTTGTCTTTCACCTGTTCATATGTAAGTTCTCTTACATATTAAACCTGTCACCTGGTCGCTCAGAGGTTAAAGCGTCTGCCTGCAAGGTGGGAGACCCGGGTTCAATCCCTGGGTCAGGAAGATCCCCTGGAGAAGGAAATGGCAACCCACTCCAGTATTCTTGCCTGGAGAATCCCATGGACGGAGGAGCCTGGTAGGTTACAGTCTACGGGGTTGCAAAGAGTTGGACATGACTGAGCGACTTCACTTTCACTTTTACCAACCTGGAGTGGTCTGACTTTTTCTTCCACCTCTCCTTGGGTGTAGGTTTTTGAACCAATTTAGAGAACTTTTGAAGCTGAACCTCCAATACTTTGGCCACCTCATGCGAAGAGTTGACTCATTGGAAAAGACCCTGATGCTGGGAGGGGTTGGGGGCAGGAGGAGAAGGGGACGACAGAGGTTGAGATGGCTGGATGGCATCACCGACTTGATGGACATGAATTTGAGTGAACTCCGGGAGTTGGTGATGGACAGGGAGGCCTGGTGTTCCTTGATTCATGGGGTCACAAAGAGTCGGACACAACTGAGCAACTGAACTGAACTGAGAGAACTTTTCTTTGAAAAAGGCAATGTAAAGAAATGTGTAAAAAAAAAAAAAAAAGATGGTGGCACTGATTAGATTAAAGAAAACTGAAAATTAATAACAATGAAATACAGTTGACTCTTGAATAACATGGGATTAGGGGTGACAACCTTCCAAGCAGTTGAAAATTTCAGAATAATTTATAGTTGGTCCTCAGTACTCATGGTTCCTCTGTATCCCCATGGTTCCTTTGTATACATGATTCTAAAACTGAATTTAACCCATTGAGAACTGTGTAGTACTGTAGAATTTACTATTTAAAAAAATCCACAGCTAACTAGACTTATGCAATTTAAATCTGTTTTCAAGGGGCAACTGTACAATACATGATTTGGGATTTTCTTTTGCAATAAAAAGAAATATATTGGAATTGAAGATGTCCAAATAAAGTCTGTGGATTAAACATATTAATTAATACTTGACTAGGTATTAAATTCCAGGGTCACTCTTTCTTCTTTTTAAAATTTAACTGTATCATTACACTATCATCTAGCAAGAGAGCTTTCATAGATATTCTGAGGTCAACCTAGCATGCAAATTCTTGTTTTCCTACCTATATATCTGTGTGATTTTTTTCTGTGTCCTTGTGGTTCAGCAACTTCCCGAGGTTATACCTCAGTGATGATATTATTGCATTAACTTTTCCTGGAACATGATATATTTCCTTGAACTGCAAACTAAAGACATCATTTCAAGACTGTTTCCTTCTATTTTTTATTTTTTCTGGATTTGTTCAGTTATTTTCTTAAGGAAAACATACCAAAGATACATTTGTTAAATTTTGTTACTTTGGCTCCATGTCTATACTCAGTTTTAAATGATTTTCCTTTACATTTTGTTTTCTGTGAAATGCAAAATCCTATTTACTAAGTTCCTGATTGTGCTTTCAATTGTGTGTGTGTTTGGCCATTGGAAGGACTGATGCTGAAGTTGAAGTGCCAATACTTTGGCCACCTGATGTGATGAACTGACTCACTGGAAAAGACGCTGATGCTGGGAAAGATTGAAGGCAGGAGAAGGGGATGACAGAGGATGAGATGATTGGATGGCATCATCGACTTGATGGACATGGGTTTGGGTGGACTGGGGAGTTGTTTATGGACAGGGAAGCCTGACCTGCTGTATACATTGAGTCACAAAGAGTTGGACAGGACTGAGCAACTGAACTGAACTGAACTGATAGCTTTTGTCTCTATTGAGCTATTTTTCCTTTTTCTGTTCTGTTCTGAGCTCTAAAGTTTCCTTTTCACCTCTTCTTTGAAACTCTGAACTTGCTAATTGGCCTCTGTTTTAAATCAGAAAGAGTTCAGAGCTGTAATTTGTATGCAAGAATAAAAATTCTCAGCCTGAATTTTTGCATGTTTTAATGGGTAAATTTCCATTTGATTTGTGTTTCTCATTTGCCTCCTCTCATTCTGCACCCCGCCCACCCCCACCACCCCACCCCACCCACAGATTTTAGGCATATTTTATATTGGTTTCTTTCTGATTATAACTTATCCTAAAATGGAATTGCTTACTGGAGGAATGGAATAAAAGTAGAAGAGGAACTGAAAGAGTTAATTTACCAATGTATTTTCTTTGTCTTTCATTTCTTTGCTGTGTTTAATGAGGTTTCTGTTGCTTGATGGAAGGATGTAGGGATAAATAAAAATGACTTTGTTCAACAATGCAAACATAAAATGATTTGGGAGGTAAACTGTTATTTTCTGTATCCTTACCTTTTTAAAATTTAATGGAATCTATGGAAGGAAAGCTATGACCAACCTAGGTAGCATATTGAAAAGCAGAGACATTGCTTTGCCAACAAAGGCCCATCTAGTCAAGGTTGTGGCTTTTCCAGTGGTCATATATGTATGTGAGAGTTGGACTGTGAAGAAAGCTGAGTGCCAAAGAATTGATGCTTTTGAACTGTGGTGTTGGAGAAGACTCTTGAGAGTCCCTTGGACTGCAAGGAGATCCAACCAGTCCATTCTGAAGGAGATCAGCTCTGGGATTTCTTTGGAAGAAATGATGCTAAAGCTGAAACTCCAGTACTTTGGCCACCTCATGTGAAGAGTTAATTCACTGGAAAAGATTCTGATGCTGGGAGGGATTGGGGGCAGGAGGAGAAGGGGATGACAGAGGATGAGATGGCTGGATGGCATCAGTGACTCGATGGACGTGAGTCTGAGTGAACTCCGAGAGTTGGTGATGGACAGGGAGGCCTGGCGTGCTGCAATTCACAGGGTCGCAAAGAGTCGGACACTACTGAGCAACTGAACTGAACTGAACTGATGACATATTATGGGGCTTTCTGCAATGCAAGAGGTCTGGGCTTGATCCCTGGGTCAGAAAGATCCCCTGGAGGAGGGCATGGCAACCCACTCCAGTATTCTTGCTGGAAAAATCCCATGGACAGTGGAGCCTGGTGGGCTACAGTCCATGAGGCACCAGAGTCAGACATGACTGAAGTGACTGAGCATGCATGCACGACAAATTATGGAAAGCAAAATGTGACTTTTAACAAGTAAAATTTAATAGTTTGATATCAGAGGAAACAAAAGTAGATCTTCTATGTAACCTTTAGAATCTCATTTGGGTTTATGGGCAATATACTACATGCTTATGAATATATATTAACTACAATACAGAATTTGCTTGAAAATTTAAACTTAATTTTATAGTAGCAAACATCCTAAATCTATAATTATGCAAACCATTTTCTGTTATGTAAAATTACACTTGATGCTAATTATACTTAATGCTTTAGTCCTTAACTGTAATTGTAGTAGAAAATCTGTAAAGCAGAATATTCTTTACTTATTTGGTAGCTTGAGTGCTTTGTAAGAAAAAGAGGTCTAAAACTTTAGCAATATAGATGTCCTGGCCATAATTACGCTTAACACATTAATAATAACCAGACATAATCAAATCAGTGTTACATTAGAATTGTATTAGATTTTAATATGAGCTCTATATGCCTTCCCTTGTCAACATTATTTTATTTTATAAGGTAATGACTCTTACAGCTCTAAAATTAAACCAAAATTAAAGCCTTAACTTGAATTGTACCTTTGGTAGTGGCAGCTTACACAATTCAGACCATTCATCTGCCAAAGGAAACAAGCCTGGGGAAAATAATTATTTAGAAACTACTTAGACTTAAACATCAGACCTGATATTGTAAAATGCCTAGAAAAAAATCATGGAAGAAACTCTTTGATGTTTTGACATTGATTTTTTTGGATATGACAAAAAACAAAAAAAGCAAATTTAACAAGCAAAACTAGATCAAACCCAAGAGCCACTGCATAGCAAAAGAAAGAATCAACAAAATGAAAAGGCAACCTAGAGAATGGGAGAAAATATTTCCAAACTGCATACTGAAGAAGGAGTTTATATCCAAAATATATAAAGAAGTTATACAATTCAATAAAAATAAAAACCTCAAGCAATCCAATTAAAAATTGGGCAGAGGGCTAAATAAACATTTTTCCAAAGAAGACAAACAGATGGCTAATAAGTACATGAAAAGGTGCTCACTAATTATTAAAGAAATGCAAATCAGAACCACAGTGCAGTTAGGAATTTGGGATTAACATATACATACTATTATATATTGGAGAAGGAAATGGCAACCCACTCCAGTATTCTTGCCTGGAGAATCCCACGGACGGAGGAGCCTGCTGGGCTACAGTCCACAGGGTCACAAAGAGTCGGACATGACTGAGCGACTTCACTTTCACTTTCACTATTATATATAAAATAGATAGCAACAAGGACCTACTACATAGCACAAAGAACTATACTCAGTGAATTATAATATCTATAAGGGGAAAGAATCTGAAAAAAGAATATATAAATATATAGCTAAAGATTGCTGGGAGAAATGTCAATAACCTCAGATATGCAGATGACAACACCCTTATGGCAGAAAGTGAAGAGGAACTAAAAAGCCTCTTGATGAAAGTGAAAGTGGAGAGTGAAAAAGTTGGCTTAAAGCTCAACATTCAGAAAATGAAGATCATGGCATCCGGTCCCATCACTTCATGGGAAGTAGATAGGGAAACAGTGGAAACAGTGTCAGACTTTATTTTTGGGGGCTCCAAAATCACTGCAGATGGTGACTGCAGCCATGAAATTAAAAGACACTTACTCCTTGGAAGAAAAGTTATGACCAACCTAGATAGCATTTTCAAAAGCAGAGACATTACTTTGCCAACTAAGGTCTGTCTAGTCAAGGCTATGGTTTTTCCTGTGGTCATGTATGGATGTGAGAGTTGGACTGTGAAGAAAGCTGAGCGCCGAAGAATTGATGCTTTTGAACTGTGGTGTTGGAGAAGACTCTTGATTGAGAGTCCCTTGGACTGCAAGGAGATCCAACCAGTCCATTCTGAAGGAGATCAGCCCTGGGATTTCTTTGGAATAAATGATGCTAAAGCTGAAACTCTAGTACTTTGGCCACCTCATGCAAAGAGTTGACTCATTGGAAAAGACTCTGATGCTGGGAGGGATTAGGGGCAGGAGGAGAAGGGGACGACAGAGGATGAGATGGCTGGATGGCATCAGTGACTCGATGGATGTGAGTCTGAGTGAACTCCAGGAGTTGGTGTTGGACAGGGAGGCCTGGTGTGTTGCAATTCATGGGGTCGAAAAGAGTTGGACAGGACTGAGCGACTAAACTGAACTGATAACTAAACCACTTTGCAGTACACCTGAAACTGATACAATGATGTAAATCAATTATACTTCAATTAGAAAAACCCACAATGAGACATAACCACACAGCTGTTAGAATGACTATTATCAAGAAGACAAGAGATAAATATTGGAAAGGACATAGAGAAAAGGATACCCTTGTGCACTGTTGGTAGAAATGTAAACTGATAGATCCATTACAAAAGACAGTATAGAGGTTCCTCAAGAAATAAAAACAGAACTACCATATGATTCAGCAATTCTGCTTCTGGGTATATATCTAAAAGTAATGAAAACATGATATTGAAGAGATAATACACACTTCCATGTTTATTGCATCATTATTCATACTAGCAATGATCTGGAAACAACCTCAATGCCTGTCAGTAGATAAATGGGTAAAGAAGATACATGCACACACACACACACAGAGGAATAGTATTCATCCATGGCAGAATCTGCCTGCAATGCAGGAGATCTGGGTTTGATCCCTGGGTTGGGAAGATTGCCTGGAGAAGGAAATGTCAACCCACTCCAGTATTCTTGCCTGGTGAATCCCATGGACAGAGGAGCCTGTTAGGCTACAGTTCATGGTGTCACAAGAGTTGGACAAGATCTAGTGACTAAACCACCATGATAAATTGATAAACAAAGAAATCCTGTCATTTGTGACAGCAGAAATGGACCTTGAGGACATTATGCTAAGTGAAATGTCAGACACAGAAAAACTAATACTGTATAATATTGCTTATATAAGGAATCTAAAAAAGTCAAACTTGTAAAAACAGAAAATAGAATTGTGGTTCTGAGGGACCAGGATATAGCAGAACTGGAGAGAAGTAGTTTAAGGGTACAAAGTTGCAACTAGCAGATAAAAAAGTCCCAGAGATCTAATGCACAGTATAGTGATTATAGACAAAAACATTGTATTATAAACGTCAAATCTGCTAAGAAAGTAAATGCTAAACATGCCAAATCCCCAAAGAAATAATAATTTGTGACTAATAGAAAAGAAAAGCTATGACCAACCTAGACAGCATATTAAGAAGCAGAGACATTACTTTGCCAACAAAGGTCCATCTTGTCAAAGCTATGGATTTTCCAATAATCATGAATGGACTTGAGAGCTGGACTATAAAGAAAGCTGAGCACTGAAGAACTAATGCTTTTGAACTGTGGTGTTGGAGAGGACTCTTGAGAGTCCCTTGGACTGCAAGGAGATCAAACCAGTCCATCCTAAAGAAAATCAGTCCTGAATCTGAATATTCATTGGAAGGACTGATGTTGAAGCTGAAACTCCAATACTTTGGCTACCTGATGAGAAGAACTGACTCCTTGGAAAAGACCCTGATGAAGCCTGGCATGCTGCAGTCCATGGGTTCACAAAGAGTTGGACATGACTGAGTGACTGAACTGAACTGACTAATACTACAATGGCAATCATATTTCATTAAGCAAATGTATCAAATAAACATGTGTACATCTTAAACTTACCAATGTTATATGATAAATGTATTTCAATTAAAAAAAAAAAAAACTATTTAAAGGCATTGGAAAACAGTGTTGCACAGAATGAATGGGATAAAACAGAGAAGGACAGAAACCCAAAGTGTAAGATGAGCATTTGTGGTCTCCTTTCCTCTGGGTTCTGCACGTGGTGAAAGACCAATAGGCTGAGCATATGTGTGACAGTCTCACTAAAGTCAGTGGATTGCAGGTGGTGTTTAGGATCCCTGGGGGGAAGAATTGCAAAAGTCTTTGAGTGCAATGGCCCCAGAAAAGGTGAACGAAAAGTAACCATGGTTCTTTCAAAGGACTCAGTTTCAGTTCAGTTCAGTTCAGTCACTCGGTCCTGTCCAATTCTTTGTGACCCCATGAATCACAGCACGCCAGGGCTCCCTGGCATATATATATATGCTCTTTTTGATCGGAGAAGGAAATGGCATCCCACTTCAGTACTCTAGCCTGGAAAATCCCATGGACGGAGGAGCCTGGTAGGCTGCAATCCGTGGGGTCACTGAGTCAGACACGACTGAGTGGCTTCACTTTCACTTTTCACTTTCATGCATTGGAGAAGGAAATGGCAACCCACTCCAGCGTTCTTGCCTGGAGAATCCCAGGGATGGCAGAGCCCAGTGGGCTGTCGTCTGTGGGGTCGCACAGAGTTGGACACAAGTGAAGCGACTTAGCGGCAGCAGCAGCAGCTCTTTTTTATATTCTTTTCTCATATAAATCATTGCAAACTTTCTAGTAGAGTTCCCTATGCTATACCCTAGGTTCTTATTAATTGTCTGTTTTATATATAGCAGTGCATGTATATAATCCCAATCTGCCAGTTTATCCCTAACCTCCCCTCCCTTGGTAACTGTAAATTTCTTTTCTACATCTGTGAGTTTATTTCTGTTTGGTAAATAATTTCCTTTGTACCATTTTTTTAGATTCCACTTACAAGACATATCAAATGATATTTGTTTTTGTCTGATCAGTGCTGAGTGAAATTCTTGCATGTCAGCTCAGTAAACCTACAGTTACTATAATCCTTCAGGTTAATTGGTAAATATGGCAAACAGTGCTCCTAGGATGGCTATTAGACTATTTTTCTCTGATGATCTAGTCTCTTGCCAAGAATTGGTTTAGATAAATGGATGTGATTGATTTGGAGTATATGTATGAAGAAGCAAGGTGATAACCAAATCTGAGTGGGAAGACATACACCTGTTTTTGAAATTTGGCTTATTGAAGCAGGAATAGCAGCATTGGCTAGATGAGAGGGGAGATATTTAGGAAATTTTGTAATCTAAGGATCAACTGCTATAACATCATGGGCAGTTGACTTGTTGGCTAGGAAATCTCTAAAATATATCTTAATGCTAATTTAATTGATTATTTTAAAAGGCTAAACTAGTAAAAATTTGATTTGGAGCTTCATAAAACATTGGTTTTTTAGAATATCATTAATACATAGTTGAACAGAACATATTTTCCTATGATGAGTAACAAAAGACTTTTCAATCAAGGAGAATAAGCATTAGATTGATTGAGTTCTTGTGCTAAAGAACCATTTTCCTTATTAGAGTGCAGGATCAGTAATTGTGACTTTCATTATACCAGCTCTGACTATAAACAGCAACTCACAATATATCAATATTCAATCTTTTTAATTTTTATTTTTTAATTAATACATTGTTGATGTACCATATTATTTGTTATAGGTGTGCAACACAGTGATTAACAATTTTTAAAAGTTATACTTCATTTATATATAAAATATTGGCTATATTTCTTGTGTTATACAATGCATCATGGTATCTTATTTATTTTATACATATTTTTGTATAAAATTTTAGGTATTAAATTTTGTATAAAATTTTTTGTATTTCTTAATCCCCTAAACATATTTTGCCTTTCTCCCTTCTCTCTCCCCATTTATAACTGCTAGTTGATTCTCTATCTGTGATTCCATTTCATTTTGATATATTCATTATTTTGTTGTATTTTTTAGTTTCCACATATAAGTGATATCATACAGTATTTGCTTTTCTCTTTCAGGCTTAATTCACTTAGCATAATAACCTCCAAGTCCATCTATGTTGGTGCAAAAGGCAAAATTTTATTTTTTATGGCTGAGTAGTATTCCATTGTATATTTCTATCACATCTTCTTTATCTGTTCACCTGTTGATGGATACTTAGGTTGCTTCCATATCTTGGCAATTGTAAATAATGCTGTTGTTAGCATCAGGGTGGATGTATCCTTTTTATTGTTTTTTTTTTTTTCCATATATATACACACACACACACACACACATATATATATATATATATATATATATATATACACATAGTTGGAATTAATGGGTTATATGGCAGTTCTATTTTTAGCTTTTTTAGAAACCTCCATACTGTTGCACTAATTTACATTCCTACCAACAGAGTATGAGAGTTTTCTTTTCTTAGTATCCTCACCAACATTTGTTATTTGTGTTCTTTTTGGGAATAGCTATTCTGATAAGTGTGAAGTGGTATCTCATGGCTTTAGTTTGTATTTCTCTGATGATTAATAATGTTGAACATTTTTTCACGTGCCTATTGGCTATCTGTATGTCTTCTGTCCACTTTTTAATTAGGTTCTTTGTTTTTTAGATGCTGAGCTGCATGAATTGTTTATATATTTTGGATATTAACTTCTTATCAATCATATCATTAGCAAATATTTTCTCTGAATCAGAAAATTTGCCAATGGTTTCATTTTCCCTGCACATGTTTTAAAATCTAATTAGGTTCACCCACCACCACCACCTTTTACTTGCTTTTATTTCCTTTGCTTTAAAAGAAAGATAAAAAAAATATTGCTAATATTCATATCTAAGAGTGTTCTGTATGTTTTTTTCCTAAAAATATTTTATGGTTTCTGGCCTTACATTGAGGTTTTTAAATCATCTTGAATTAATTTTTGTATATACTGTGAGGGAATGTTCTAATCTCATTGTTTTGCCTGTTGCTGTCCAGTTTTCCCAGTGCCACTTATTAAAGAAACTGTCTTTTCTCCATTATATATTCTTGCCTCCTTTGCCATTGGTTAATTGACCATAAGTGCGTGGGTTTACTTCTGGGCTGTCTAGTTTATTCCATTGATCTATGTATCTGTTTCTGTGCCAGTACCATGCTGTATTACTGTATACTTCTATATACTACAAAACTACTGATTATTGTAGCTTTAGAGTATAGACTGCAGTCAGAGAGCATGATTCTTTCAGCTCTGTTCTTTTTTCTAAAAAAAATTTTTTTTTTTTTTTGGCTATTTCAGATATTTTTTGTTTGTTATAGCTCTGTAAAAAATGCCCTTTGTATTTTGATAGGGATTGCATTGAATCTGTTGTCGTTAGTCATTCAGTTGTGTCTCACTCTTTGCGACCCCCACAGATTATAGCCCACCAGGCTCCTCTGTCCATGGAATTCTCCGGGCAAGAATACTGGAGTGAGCAGTCATTCTCTAGATTGCCTTAAATAGTATGGCTATTTAAAAAATATTAACTCTTGTAATCCATTAGCACAGTATATCCTTTCATTTGTTTGTGTCATCTTCAATTTCTTTCATTAGTGTCTTATAGTTTTCTGGGTACAGGTCCTTTACCTTCTTAGGTAGATTTATTCCTAGGTAACTTATTTATTTTTGATGCAATGGTAAATGGGATTGTTCCTTAATTTCTCTTTCTGATACTTCTTTGCTAGTGCATAGAAATGCAACAGATTTCTGTGTTTTAATTTTGTATCCTGCAAATTTATTGAATTCTTTGATGAGCTCTAGTAGTTTTCTGGTGGCATCTTTAGGATCTTCTATGTATAGTATCATGTCATCTGCAAGAAGTGACAGTTTTAGGTCTTCCTTTCCAATTTGGATTCCTTTTATTTCTTTATCTTGTCTCATTTCTGTGCCAAAAAATTCCAATATTATGTTGCATAAAAGCAGCAAGATTGGGCATTCTTGCCTTGTTTGTGATTTTTTCAACCTTGAGTATAATGTTAGCTGTTAGTTTATCATATATAGCCTTCATTATGTTAACACACGGTGCCTTTAGGCCCACTTTCCTAAGAGTTTTTATTATAAATAGATATTGAATTTTGTGAAATCTTCTAGTATATATTGATGTGATCATATACTTTTTATTCTTCAATTTATTTATTTGGGGTTATCACATTGATTGTACTTGTGGATATTGAAAAATCCTTTGTGTCACTCAAATAAATCCCACTTGATCATTGTTGGATTTGGTTTGCTAATATTTTGTTGAGATTTTTGTATCTATGTTTACCAGTAACATTGGCCTGTCATTTTGTTTTTTTGTGTTGATATTTTTGTCTTTTTTTTTCTTTTTGTATCAGATTGAGACTAGCCTTGTAAAATGAATTCAGAAATGTTACTTCTTCTGCAATTTTTTGGAGTAGCTTGAGAAGGATATGTGCTAATTCATTTCTAAATGTTTGGAAGAATTCAGCTGTGAAGCCATTTGGCCTTGGACTTGTGCCCGTTTCTTCTAGGTTGTCCATTTCATTGGCATATAGCTGTTCATAGTAGTCTCTTACAATCTTTTTATCTCTGTAGATTTTGTTGTAACTTCTCCTTTATAATTTCTTTTTAAAAAAATTTATTTTAACTGCAGGCTAATTACTTTACAATATTGTATTGGTTTTGCCATACATTGACATGAATCCACCACGAGTGTACATATAATTTCTAATGTTGTTTATTTGGTTAGTCTAATTGATCTATTTCAATTTTTTTGTCCCTACTTCACTTAGTTTTGCTATGATTTTTATAATTTCTTTCATTGAACTAACTTTGAGTGTTGCTTCTTCTTTTTTTTCTTTATATCCAATGTTAGGTTATATATTTGAAAATTTTATTGCTTCCCAAAGTAGGCTTGTATCAATATAAAGCCTCTTAAGACCACTTTTGCTGCATGTGATAGACTTTGTATTGCTGTGACGGGCTTTCTGCCCAGTTGACTGTGCAGCCAGTGGGAGGATTTACAGCTGGAGCAGCTCACAGGAGGCTGAGGGCTGGGTCTCTGTGTCCCTGTGTGTGTGTGTGTTGTACACTATGATTTTCTTATCTGTTAATTGATGGGAGCTAACAGGACCTGTTTCCAGGGTTGTTGGAAACAGTAAATCAGATGATATGCACTCAACTCTCACAAGGTTACTTCAGTTCAGTTCAGTCACTCAGTCGTGTCTGACTCTTTATGACCCCATGGACAGCAGCATGCCAGGCTTCCTTGTCCATCACCAACTCCTGGTACCTGCTCAAACTCACATCCATTGAGTCAGTGATGACATCCAACCATCTCATTCTCTGTCATCCCCTTCTCCTACCGCCTTCAATTTTTCCCAGCATCAGGGTCTTTTCTAATGAATTGGCTCTACACATCAGGTGGCCAAATGCTACTGAGGTCATAGAAAAGGTTTACCAAGTGTTAGCTGCAATAATTGTGTTGTCTATGTTTTTCTAAAAATAAGTAACACAGTGTATAAAGTAAGCTATTTTTTCCCTCTCATTTTCCATCCTTCACTGCATGAAGTATGAGAATAACATTGATAATGATTATAATGAAAGGTTATAGTTTACAAGCAGGACCACTTTATGGATTTTTGACCTTAGGAAAACTATTTAGCTTCTCATTGTTTCTATTTTTTCCTTTGTGAAATAAGAATGATAGTACTTATCCCCTAAGACTATTGTAAAGAATAAATATTCAGATAAAGCTAATAGAATAGGGTTTAGTATCAGTACACACCCTATTAATATTGACTTAAAAATGTTTTTACATATATAATCTCATTTGGCTCTGACCATAGTTTTCCTAGGTGAGATTTTAAAGGATACTAACTTATGCTGGGCCTTTTCCAAAACATATACAAATAAACATTTCACTTGAAGTGCTTTTGGCATGGATACATCAGTGTGATTATCAGGGGCTGAATAGCCCTTCTGCCCACACATAATCCTTATACACCCAGTACTATCTGTCAGGCCTGGAAATAAAAACTACCATAGATATTTTCCAATTTAAACAGCATCAATCATATTTATACTTGAGTATAGGTGAATTAATTAGGATATTTCCCAAGAGTTTTGACAAGAGATATAGGGTGGTTGGATAAAGCTTTAGTATCTTGGGTGCCTGAAGAAGGAGACTAGGACACTGAAAAAGTTAAAAGCCCTAAGTCAGGAAAGCTAAAAATGCTAGATGGCACATGTCATCTACTTAGGATTTATGCCTGAGGCTCACCCCAAATGTCATCTCCTTTTTGATAGACAGATACCCTAACTGCACTGGCAGCTCCTTTAAGGATGTTTTTGCTCCTTCTTGGTAGAAAGGATAGCTTCATTTTTGTCACAGATGTTTTGGATGAAATAAATGTGTCATGCCATTGAAAGGAGTTATTAATTCTAAATAAATCAGAGTCTCAAATGTGTTTAATTTCATTAGAATGCCATTGGAGGTAACAATAATTCTAAATTTTATATAAAATGAGACTGACAATTATGTCTGGTGTACTTTGGATGCATTGGTTAAAATTCTTACCCTTTTAACTCTAAGAATTGCATGATAAAGACAGAAAAATTTCAATATCACTTTCATGTACCCAGGATAAAGATCTCCATATATATATATATATATTTTTTTTTTTTTTCCTGGATAAGTGTGTAGTGCTTTGCTTGAACATGGTATGTGTTCAATAAATGACTATAACCTGCAAGTCTATGTGGAAGAGCAAATTATGGTGTTTTGATATTTTGTTTTAGCTGCTATAGAGGAGTCAAAAGAGCCAGACATAATTTTTCCTTGCTCTGCATTTACTAGGATCTCAGAAGATGAGTTTTATTTCGATTTTTGGTGAGAAAAGAACACCTAGAAATAGAGATAAGGGACAAGAAGAAGGAAAGAAGAAGCAAAGATGTCCTGATATAAGGAAAAAGTGTGTGTGTCCTTAAGACTGGGAGAGGACCAGAGATTTGAGAGTTTTTAAAACCTCAAATCTAGTGTACAGTGTCTTGGATGGGAGAGGCACAGATTGGCTTTGCTATCTAAGGTTGAGGTCAGTAGCAAAGACCACTGGGAGTTGCAGGAATATTGAATGCAGAAAAAGCAGAAGGTGGGACTCAACAGCAGCATTGGTAGCAGAAATAATAATCATATTGGCACCAAACTTTCAGGAGAGACATACTTTTATATAGTGATATACTGCATCTCATATTTTTCTTCAGTCTTGCAGTTTGCTTAGTAAGTTGTACTTCTAAGTTAAAATAAAAATCAGTAATATTCAAAACCTATTCTGCACCTTGAAAATCATGGTCTGAGAAATAAGAGTATTGTATAAACACTATGACACATCTAAAACTACTGTGTAAGAACAGTTAGGTAAGCCCCTCTCTTAGGATTAAAAAAAAAAAAATACTCAGGAGGAATGATTCACTGTACCAGTCCCCAGAAGCAAGCTTGGTGGAAAGCTTGAAGAGAGTCATACACGACATAAATTAGGATTGGGTTTTGTTGGGAGAGTCTTAGAATTTTGAATGTCTTTCTCAAAGGTTTAATCCTAGTTTAAGTATTAAAGTAATTTTAAGTTCAGTGAGTGTGGGGTAGCTCGGTCTAAACAAATGAGTGTGGTATGTTTGAGGAAATGCAAGTAGCTTAGAATGGCTGAAGGAAAGCATGTTATCCTGTTAGCAGAGTATCTAAGTAACTCAGACCTGAGAAGCAGAAATGCTGGTGATGGTAGTGAGGAAATGAATTTTACTGCTATTTAGGAAGCAACCCTGCATGAATTTTAATCCTTAATGACATGCATATGTAAGAGAGAAGTAGTAATTTCAGATGACTTGCAGCTTTCCAGATTGGTAAACTGTGTCTTTTCTCAATTTAGGGACTGCAGGAAGAAGAGTACTTTTGAGGGAGGATGTTTTAATCCAAGGCTCTTTGAGAGGCCTTTTTTTCAAAAGCTTATCCTAAGCCTCCAGATAATATGAATTGAATTTTTTACCTGTTGTATTGCTTAAGGAAAAATACTACAGCAACCCACAATTACCAAAACAATAGATGTATTTAGGTTTATCAGATCGGGTATGATGCAGCAGAAATATAGTATGTAGTAAATTACATGCAATATAATGCTAGAAGACTCCTTCCCCTACATCATTACTGCCCAGCTAGCCTGAGTCTGCATGTGACTTTAGGAAATCAACTTGAAAAAGGAATTAGAAAGAGGCAAAGACTATAAATTCTGTGATGTGTATGAATTCATTCTTGCCACATGGTCCATGGACAGATCTGAGCATGGCCAAGGGCCTGTCCAGCTTCTAGTAAATTGAGAAGAGTAAGTCAGTTTTGAGTTGAGAGTCAGACAGCCTTAAAAATCTTGTACTGTGACCCTTAACATGATCACAAGTGAAACTGTTAGTTGCTCCATCTTGTCTGACTCTTTGCAACCCCGTGGACTGTAGCTTGCTAGGCTCCTCTGTCCAAGGAAATCTTCAGACAAGAATACTGGAATGGGTTGCCATTCCCTCTCCAGGGAATTCCTGGCCCATGGATTGAACCTGAGTCTCCTGCACTGCAGGAAGATTCTTTACCATCTGAGCCACCAAGGAAGTCTAAGTGGGTGTGAGCTACATGAAGGTAGATCACTTTCCCTGGATCAGGAAGATCTGGAGGAGGAAATGACAACTTACTCCAGTATTCTTGCTCGGAAAATCCTATAGATGGAGGAGCCTGGCAGGCTATAGTCCAGGGGGTGGCAAAGAGTCAGACACAACTGAGCACACATAGACACACACAACTTTACATATATGAGGCCTGTATCTTTATCTTCAGTGTCTCTATCCTAACCTTGTTGCTGATAGCCAGGTTGATTTTGCAGGATATAGGGGCTTTTTAAAACAAACAAACAAAAACATTGCAGGCATGTTGGTTTGGGGAGAGATTCAGGGTGCAGTTGGAAATATAGGTCTGGAGTTCAAGCAGGTTTTCTGTGTTGGATATTTAGGGAGACTTTTCTATGTCTTGAGAATACTAAATTGACCACTTTGGAGATCTTGAATTCATTATTCCTCATATTAAATAATGGTGGTGGTTTAGCCGTTAAGTTGTGTCTAACTCTTGCCACCCCATGGACTGTAGCCTGCCAGAATCCTCTGTCCATGGGATTCTCCAGGCAAGAATATTGGAGTGGGTTGCCATTTCCTTCTCCAGGGGATCTTCCTGACCCAGAAAGCAAACCTGGGTCTCCTGCATTGCAGGCAGATTCTTTACTGACTGAGCTATGAGGGAAACCCAAACATTAAATAATAGTCATCTACGAAGTATAGAGTTATAAAGTCTTTAGATGACCTTTGAAAGTCCACTAAAGTTTCACCATTTTAGGTTTAAAAGCAATTAAATTAGAAGTACTAAGTTTTGGATTTGCAATAGGACCTGTAACAAATACCAGCAACATCAGATATGCAGATGATACTATGCTAATGGCAGAAAGTGAAGAGAAATGAAAAAACTTCTTGATGAGGGTGAAAGAGGAGAGTGAAAAAGTTGGTTTGAAACTTAACACTTAAAAGATCAGGATCATGTCATCTGGTCCCATCACTTCATGGCAAATAGAAGGGAAAACAATGGAAGCAGTGCAGATATTATTTTCTTGGGCTCCAAAATCACTGCAGACAGTGAGTGCAGCCATGAAATTAGAAGATGTTTGCTCTTTGAAACGAAAGCTATGACAAATCTAGACAAATGCCATAACAACTTTTAAATTAAGTTATCATACATTTCAAACTAAATTTTAGCTGAAAATTGGCAAAATAACTTTCAAAAAGAGAGGAGGTTAAACTGTTTGTTCCTGTAGAAGACAAACTCCCTATAATGTTTAATTACATCCTGGCATTTTTTGCAAACAATGTGAAGATTACCATCTAGCTATTAAAAAAATTGAAGTCTAGTTGATTCCCATGTTGTATCAGTTTCAATTGTATGGCAAAGTGATTCAGTATATATATATATATATACACACAAAAACACCTTTTGTTCAGATTCTTTTCTTTCCATTACAGATTATTGCAAGATACTGAATATTGTTCCCTGTGCTATACAGTAGGTCATTATTATTTTTTATATAGTACATGTATCTATTAATCCCAAACTCCTAATTTATTGCTATCACCCTTTCCCCTATAGTAACCATAAGTTTGTTTTCTATGTCTATGAATCTGCTTCTGTTTCATAAATAAGTTCATTTGCATCATTTTTTAAGATTCCACATATAAGTGATATCATATATTTGTTTTTCTCTGATTTACTTCACTTAGTATGACAATCTCTAAGTTCATCCATGTTGCTGCAAATGACATTATTTCATTGCTTTTTATGGCTGAGTAATATTCTATTCCATACCACATCTTTTTTATCCATTCATTTATTGGTGGACACTTAGATTGCTTCCATGTTTTAGCTATTGTAAATAGTACTGCTATGAAGACTGAGGTGCTTGCAACTTTTTGAATTAGAGTTTTTACCTTTTCTGGGAGTATCAACATTTTAGAACATATCTAATCATGGGAGATTTGTAGTGTAGTTTATATATATAAGGATTTATAATTTCTTCAGGCCCTTTAGAATCTGTGCAATGAGAGAGTTTACTTCTAATTCCTTTTCATTTGCCTGTAGTTTTTGTTCCTGTTTGTGATCAAACAATCTGTTTAACTACACTTTTGTAATGGCTAAATCTGCAGTGAACCTGGGACTATTGGCCAGGTAGAAACATCTGGGAGTCCTTTGAGCTAGAAGAGAGCTTTATGAAAGAGTATCATTTGGATACTCTTGGGCTCAATGATGTTTACTTGAAGCAGGTAGAGGTAGGACATAAAAAAATAACTGAGCTGAGTATACCTTCTCTGGTTAAATAATCCTACTTGCTGGTGATATTTTTCTTGAGGAAAATGACATGACTTAACATTTTTCTTATTTATTCTGAATTTTTAGCCTTATTTTAAGGAAAATTAAGCTAACATAAATCTACTTTTTTTTTTAGCTTCTATAAGTATTAAATTAATAATATTGAGTTTGACTAAGTGCCAAGAAGTGGTTTAGCTGCCAAGAACTAGCATTAAAGAAGACAGAGTCCCTGCCTTTATGATTAGTTTCTAGAACAAAGCCTTTTTGAGACTGTAGGCAAAGTTTTTCTTATTTATCACTTTTCCTCTTCTTTTTTAATTTTGTGAATGTTGTTGGCATTTGGGGAGAAAATGGGCATGTGAACTCACCTCACCTTTCTTCCCTTCTTCTGGGAGGCTTCAGCCAGGAGAAAAGACATTTCACACTACCTCTTTAAGGCACAGAGCACCCATCATGTGTGAAGGGATGGGATTCTTCAGTGCTACCTGTAGTGAATGTTCAATCTATTTATTCTAGGTTCTAGTAGTAGGAAGACCATTTCTGTTACATGCCTAAGCAATGTTTTAGCAAAAATATTAGTGACATTGATATTTTGATCTTTATGTATCTGTTTAAAAGTTTTTTTCTGGATCTTATTTCTCGAATTATGTGGAACTTGGGCAAAGATAAAGATGCTATCTATTAGCCCCCTTAAGACACCAAATTCTAGTGAATGTGTCAAGAATATTGTCAGGTAAACCTAATTTTGATGAAAAAAATAACCTTCACTAGGTTATTTTTAGTTTGATGCTGCTTCTTCAAACTGAGTTTTTGAAATTTGCCCTGATACTGGATTTTCACAATGGCAAGACACTACAACTTAAGACTTTTCCCCAGACTTTTCCCCAAACAAGGAGCCTTTTCCAGCTTATAGAGATAGACCAATATTCTTAATGCTTGAGCAAGTGGTCCATGTGAGAGAGTCAATTCCTAAGCAGATTGATAAGAAGTCCAAGGGTCCCCAAGGAGAGAGGGGTCTGGAATTCTAAAGGAGGAAGAAAGGAAAAACTTTTTTCCCCCTCTACATTCTTTAGATTATATAACAATAATGTATCCTGCTTGAGGACAATCTCTAGAAAAAACCTCCTGGCTAATTCTGTTATCTTAAAATGTAAATTATCGGAGTAGGTGTCAGTTCAGTCGCTCAGTCCTGTCCCACCCTTTCTGCCATAAGGGTGGTGTCATCTGCATATCTGAGGTTATTGATATTTCTCCTGGCAATCTTGATTCCAGCTTGTGCTACTTCCAGCCCAGCGTTTCTCATGATCTACTCTGCATCAGTTCACTTCAGTTCAGTCGCTCAGTTGTGTCCGACTCTTTGCGACCCCATGAATCACAGCACGCCAGGCCTCCCTGTCCAACAACAACTCCCAGAGTTCACTCAGACTCACGTCCATCGAGTCAGTGATGCCGTACAGCCATCTCATCCTCTGTCATCCCCTTGTCCTCCTGCCGCCAACCCCGCCCAGCATCAGAGTCTTTTCCAATGAGTCAACTCTTCGCATGAGGTGGACAAAATACTGGAGTTTCAGCTTCAGCATCATTCCCTCCAAAGAAATCCCAGGGCTGATCTCCTTCAGAATGGACTGGCTGGATCTCCTTGCAGTCCAACTCTCAAGAGTCTTCTCCAACACCACAGTTCAAAAGCATCAGTTTTCGGCGCTCAGCTTTCTTCACAGTCCAACTCTCACATCCATGCATAACCACAGGAAAAACCGTAGCCCTGACTAGACGGACCTTAGTCAGCAAAGTAATGTCTCTGCTTTTGAAAATGCTATCTAGGTTGGTCATAACTTTTCTTCCAAGGAGTCAGCGTCTTTTAATTTCATGGCTGCAGTCACCATCTGCAGTGATTTTGGAGCAAAAATAAAAATAAAGTCTGACAC
>SJYT01017563.1:56994-84177 GCA_006410635.1 Cephalophus harveyi
AACATAGTATAAACATCCATGGAATCATATTGAATGGTTTGAGAATTCTATTATTTTTAAATATTTCTGATACTTAATAATATTATTATTACTAGGCTAGATGCAAAATTTTTATTAAATACCCTCCAGATATACGAAACTGTTGATTAATTAAGATGTTTATTATTGATGTTTACTTTGATATAAAAAATGTATAATGCATCTTAACAATTTTTTTAAAGTGTAGAGTTTATTATAATCTTAACTGTGCCATTGAAACTCAGTACAATTCAAAAGATCAGATTAGAGGAAAGGAGTGTATAAGGTGGGAATCCATCTGTTCTCAAGCAGGGTTTAAATTTGTTGTAAGAACTGTGTATGCCCTAGCAATTACTGAAATGGAAATTACAATGGAGAGGATACTATAGAGTTTGGTGGAAATACTTTAGTTGTGCCTCTTGCATGATGAATTGGAGAAATGTAGGTACACGATAGAGCTTCAGGGTTGGGATCCATACATTGGTTTCAGACTAGTGATGTGTGGTGCTTGGAAGGTGGTGTTGAAGAGCAGATTACTCACTTAAGCACAGATTCTTCTACCCCTGAAAATTTAATAGCTGTTTTCAGTTGAGAGGCTCTCTCAACGAGGTGATTTTCTGCATAGAATCTATTTGTGTATCCTATGTTGTGTGCTCAGAAGCAAGCAGTGGAGGAAGTTCAGTCTTTGACTTTTCACTCACTAATTCCTTTACTCAACAAATATTTTTTTGAGCACCTCCTCTACCTGGGGTAGGACTGGGCCCTAGATCAGCCAAGAATGCATGAAAAGCAGACTAACATACATAAAGAGTATAGTTTTCATAGGATTTAGGTAAATCTTATATTCCAAGAGGCTCATCCCAATATGAGAGATATGAGGCCTTTAGGGAAAATTATGACCTCCTAAAATTAAATTGTTTGAGAGGAAGTTGCTTGACCCAAGAATTTCTAAGTTCAAGAGGAAAGAGCTGAGAATTTTAAAATCAATGTGTGAAGATGTGAAGCTATTATTTACCAGTAGAGAGTTAACTCAGAAGACAGGTTAATCAGAATTCAACTAGGTTGTCAATCCAGGTGAAGATTCTGAAATCAAGGAAGAAAGTCAAGAAGATAGGTGTAAAGGTAGGCAGATACTAAGAGCCCAACTGTGCTGAAGTTTGGAATGCTCTGCTGCTTCTCCTTGGGTTAATTCAGGAGATTGGCCCAGCCCGTTTCTCCCTTCTAATTCCTTCTTCTACCCTTTTCACATGGTTCCAAGGTTTTCCATCACTTGCTCCTAACCTCTCTTACGTTTCTTACTTCTTTAAAATAGGAAGAAGCGTGAGCTTGTGTTCCTTATCTAGTAAGAAATGGTTTAGAATGAAATAATAACTAATGGAATTAAATGAAAGCCACTTTTGGTAGATCTTACTATAAATAGCAAACCTGATGTTCACACTACTACCTAATTTATATTAGAATTCTATGCTGTTATCAGTTTTCTCTTTTATGAGGATATTTCTTATATCTTGCACCTAAAAATTCCTATAAATTTCATTCTTAGCAGTTTTCTCAAGTGATCTTTTCCTGCTGTTCACGCAGTCATTCTGACACAGTTATTTGTGTGTCAAGCATGATTCGAGGGACTGGGAATAAACAATATTTAAAAAGAGACCTGTGGTTCAGTGATAGAGACATTTATGAAAACCAATATTTGAAATTAATTTTGAAAGTAACGAAATTAAGAGGGAAGTAAATATTAAAGGATGACACAAAGAGACAGTCCAGCCTGGTGGTATGATGGGTGAGTCCTGTTTACACTATTTTGAGAATGACCTGTTCTTCTCATCTTACCTGTCCTACTCATCAGGCTGTACTGATTACTCTAGAACTCTAAAAGTTTTTCTATTTTCTTTCCATACGCATTCTCACTTAATCTTTGCAACTTCATGCCTAGAGGGTAGATGCTGTTATTATCTGACAGATAGTGAGACACAGGACACCTAGACACAGGTCAAGTGGTTTGTTCAAAGTTATTAGGAGAAGAATTTCTGGGAGTCAATCTGAGCCCTTGCGTTTAACGAGGTTACCCTGCACATGAAGCATTTTACCCAGTGCCTGGCACAGAAGAAGTGCTCCCAGGTATTGTCTGCTGCTGTCCCTACCACTATTATATGAACAATTTAAAGTTTTCACATGTTGGTATTATTTTCATTAACACTGTATTGATGACACATGAACACTCTGCTCTGCTCAAAACTGTAGGATGTTATCCCTAATCATTGCAGCTGCTTTTATTATTCATTTTCTGTCTTACTTCCTTTATTTGGAGGTCAAGTCAACTCTTCCTCCGTTTTAATTGTGACTCTAGTGCTGTAGTCATGCTTTCCTCTTCTGATTTCTGCAAGACTGCCTTCTGAAGCAGAGTCTTAACTTATTCTAGGTAGTTTCCAAAACTTACAGAATTTACCATAAACTTGCCATTTTCATACTCTTTTATTTTTTTCTAATTCAGTCAACAAATATTTACTGAATATATATTATATGCTCAGGCCGAGTTCTAGAAAATGTTGGTGGTTATAGTGGAATGTGAAGCTAGGTGGGCCTTAGGAAGTATCACTATGAACAAAGCTAGTGGAGGCAATAGAATTCCTATTGAGCTATTTCAAATTCTAAAATATGATGCTGTGAAAGTGCTGCACTCAATATGTAAGCAAATTTGGAAAATTCAGCATTGGCCACAGGACTGGAAAAGGTCAGTTTTCATTCCAATCCCAAAGAAAGGCAATGCTGCTGACTCATTGGAAAAGACCCTGATGCTGGGAAAGTTTGAGGGCAGGAGGAGAAGGGGACGTCAGAGGATGAGATGGTGGGATGGATGATTTGGGTGGACCCCGGGAGGTGGTGATGGACAAGGAGGCCTGGTGTGCTGCGGTTCATGGGGTCGCAAAGAATCAGACACGACTGAGCGACTGAACTGAACTGATAGTGTCAACACAAGCATAGTCCCTGCATAGATTGGCTAATCAACACAAGGGGAGACTCTTAACGTGAACTAAACTTCTCTCCTTGAATTAAAGTCAAATATTTCTTATAGGCCTAAAACAATGTTCTGGGTTAATCCCTTCCATACTTGAGGGGATTTGTTATTTTAACACCATCCAGTTCTGATCCTTATGGAAGTCATTCTCTAGTATCTCTCAGTGAACTTTTTTTTCCTGCATATTCTTTAATTTGGAAAGTCTTTTTTAAACTAATCTAAACCCTTTCTCCTTTAGTTTTAATTAATTACTCTGCTTGTCTTGTTCTATTATTTTTATTTTTCTGGATGTTGTGCAAGACACCAAGCAGGATCCTGGATAGACAAAAAGATTAATCTTTTGAAGGATTTTCCTTCCTCCTAGTGACTTGTTTCTAAGCTCAGCCATTCTTTATGGTTCCAGATAAGCCTGCTTTCCTGTATCTTTGTTTCCTTCTCTGTAAATTGTAGTACTAATAGTCCCTATATCATGTAATCCTTGTGAGGACCAAATTAGTTAATGTAGGTCGAGTACTTAGAGACTGTCTGGCCCTAATATTTCTGAAAGATTTACTTTTATTATAGTTATACCCTCACTCCCTCACACCCCACAAAAGCACCTTTAAATAATGCCTTTTTCATCCTAAATCTCTGAATATAAGACAAATCACATATGATTGCTTTTTCCTTTGTGGTCATATCTCTCTCCCGCATAGACAAAGTGATCTTTTCCTGAATGGTGTTCTACCTGAAAGTCACTGAAAGGGACCTTGTTGGATTCTTGGTTATCTGCCCAGCATATTTTTTGCCACTGCACGTGTGTTAGTAGTAAATGTTTTTGTCCTTTTCCACCCAATCACCTTTTTTTCTGTTTTCAGATTCCACCAGAAAAATCTCTTGTCTGTCTTGGTGCTTCTCAGTTGCTTTCATTCTGTTTGATATGTATTTTAACCACATTACTAAGGTAAGCAAAGCATCTGGCGTTTAACTGAGTTGGACGCAGTGGTTGCAGCAGTGACATCACAGCACTGATAATTTTTCATCTTAGAAATGTCCAGTTCTTAAATCCACGAATAGATTTTTATACCTTCTTAGATGGCTTTCTCTTGATTCCGAAATTTTGTTCACAAATTGATAGAATCCAGAGAGGAAAATTTCATCTCTTAACACATTTGGTTTGTTACCACTTATTGATAAGGTTCCAGACATCATAATATTGCTATTTCTTTCTTGAACTGAATTCTGGAACCAACCAAAAAATGGTTGGTTTTGCCAAATGACTTGTTTTCTTCCCTTTAATATTCTAATGAGTTATGTCTGAATTGTTTCCCCATCCCCCTATCTTGGCCAGGGTCCCCACCCAATATACTCTTTGGCTGTCTCATCTTCCCAGTTGACTTTGGGGAAGGCGGGGCAAAGCTAAAAATCAGTTAGCTATCTTTAACACTGGAGGATTCGTTGCTGGTAGTTGCCAATCAAAAGGGAAGATATGAGGATTTTTGTCTGCACTTTCTTTTCTTTAGGGGAAGGCAGTGAAGGTAGTATGGAAAGTGAAAGTTGTGTTTATTTACCCATTTACTTCAGCCCATGCAATAGTGACTGAATGGTTTTTGAGGGTTGTCAGCTAAGCCATTTTTTAAAGTTTGCTTCTTTCAGCAGCCAAGCTGTTATATGAAACAGATGTTGACTCTGTCCTGTTTCTTTGTTTGCCTGAAGGAGTACGCCTCCTCATAGTGAAAGGTGCTGTTTCTTTGTATCCTGCTAGTTATCTTCGGGTGCTGTTAATCTGTCCAGGTTATTTGCATTTCTAAAGTTCTCCAGAAACTGTACGGGGCAGACTTCTTAACAGGCAACCCAGGGGGCACTACTGCCTGCTTCTTATAATCTCTGCTTTTTGTACCCAGGCCATTCGATGTCTTTCACCAAAATAAAGCTGTCTTCCTTCAGAACCTTTTACAAAAAGTTACTTTGGAGGGAGTAATCGCTCTTTAATTTTATCTGATACATTCTCACTGTTCTTTGTATATTATGATTATTCCCTCTATATGGCCATTACTGCCTCCTACTAAAAATAATACAACTCAATAACTATAACTTTAATGTACCCCCCGATGCTGGGAGGGATTGGGGGCAGGAGGAGAAGGGGATGACCGAGGACGAGATGGTTGGATGGCATCACGGACTCGATGGACGTGAGTCTGAGTGAACTCCGGGAGTTGGTGATGGACGGGGAGGCCTGGCGTGCTGCTATTCATGGGGTTGCAAAGAATCGGACACGACTGAGCAACTGAACTGAACTGAATGTACCCCTGGCTCTGAGGGTCATGCTATTCTATAAAGACAGGAGGAATCGAGGCAATATAAACCAATAAATTGGTTGTATATTTTAAAAAAAAGACTGATTATAGGCAGACAAGCTTGAAGAGGTTATTATGGCCGCATTGTTGTAAGGGACGATTGGAATTGCCTAGATTTTTGCTGGTGTAGGAGGAAACAATTTGCCATTCAAAAACTGTTTTAGACATCTTCAAAAATGGATTTCATGGAAGAAAAGGCAGGAAACCATGACCCTGGCAAAGAAACATGGCGGCACAGAGTGGGGGCCCAAATCTGGCCAGGTCCACAGAGCCGCTTAGCACTGGGCTGTGAAGTAAGTGACAGTCAACATAAGTAAATGTGCACGCTCTGTATCTTTTGTATAAGGAAGATCTTTCTATACCTTTTGTATAAGGAAGAAATGTGATTCAACAAGTAGAGTGTAGCCTCAAGACACTCTGTCCCCTTCTGCATTTCAGCTTCTTTTTGTTGGTCTTTCTTATCTGTAAGATGTAAGTTTTAATAAATCATCACTATTTATTTCCCAAGGGATTGGGCTGGAAAAGTAAAGTTCAGTTGCCTAAAGCGCCTCAAGAGAGATGCTTTAAGAATAGACAGTGGTATTGCCACTAATTCTCTTTTTATAGTTGTGGATCCAGTGTGATATGTAATATTGAATGATAGAAACATCTTGATATAGTATTGTTTCCTTATCTAGGAAAAGAACCAGACCTTTCTGGAATGGGAACAGCCAGTTAACTCCTGGCTCTCTGAGCTGTGTACTCTTTCGCTTAGGCTCTACTAGGGGAAATGATATTGGTACAACGCCAAGTCACTTGGATGTGAGTTAAAAGGCCACAGCTATCTGAATTGGTTGAACAGGATCCCAGGGTGGTGGTGTTCAAGCATTTTTTACACTTGCTCAGGGAAAACTGAGCCAAACAGTCAGGAGAGCCAAATAAATGAATCTAAGGGCCCAGAAGTCTGTTACTGGCTGATGTAGACTTGACCTTAATTTTTGTTTTCTTCTGGACCTGTGCCCTAGGAAGTTTTTTAAAATCTGTCTTCTCAGTTATAGTTTAGTATAGTACTTAACGATTTGCTTCTCCTAAGACTCTGTGTATGTATAGAATGTTCTAGAAACGGGGTTCCCAGCCCTTTAAACCTCCCACTCCCTCTGGCAGTAGGAATCTTAGGTGCCTCTGAGGTTGCTGCCTCACCACTGTTTCCTCTTTAAGGGTGATCAGGTCATTTCATATCTTCTCCCTCTACCCAGCTTCCCCACAGAACATTTGTGTTGGGTTCTTAGCTTAATTTCTTATCCCTTGCAGGGGAATAGGTATCTCTGTTTCTCCCAGGGGTTGCCATAATAGCAACTAATTTTCACTGTGTATTTGGTTTCAGTGTGATGTTGCAGCAATAACACTGAAGTCAAGAGACTAGTATTTTCCTCTAACGAAAGAAGCCAGGGGACCTTGGACAAGGCATTTAACTTTTCCAACACCACTTTATTTTCTAGCAGCCGGGGATACTTATAAATGTTCTGTTTTTTGGTATAACTTAACTAGTTTATTTTTTATATAAAAACTTACAGTATTTACTTTGCCTCAGTCTCTGAGAACCATAGAGCCAGTCTCTAACTGGATTATTTCCTCTACTTTCCTTTATCCCTGACTTTGTCAATTATTATTATTATTTGTACAGTAGGCATTTTAATAAATCTCAAAGTTTTCTTTTTGTATGAAAAAAGTAGTGTGAGGCAGACCAAACGTCCATAAAATAATTAACAATAACTTAACAAAGGTGCTGTCACTGTGGTCTTTACTTTGGGAAGCATTATAGTCTGTTATGAGAAGTACTGGGCTTCCCAGATGTCACTAGCAGTAAAGAACCCACCTGCCAATGCAGGAGACATAAGAGATATAGTTTCAATTCCTGGGTCGAGAAGATCCCCTGGAGGAGGGCATGGTAACCCACTCTAGTATTCTTAACTTGGAGAATCCTATGGACAGAGAAACCTGGTGGGCTATAGTCCAAAGGGTTGCAAAGAGTGGGACACAACTGAAGCGACTTAGGACACATGCATGCATGAGAAGTATTAGCACAACATGCCATTTGGTTGTACAGAAAGGACAAGACATAACAGAAAGACAGTCTAGGGAAAGGAACAGATGAGATGAAAGTCAAGGGGGTAACAGTGGGATTGGTTCAGTCTTGTCCCAGCATAAACCAAGGCTACTGTCACCTCTGACTTTGTCCCATCTGTTCCTAGACTGTTTTTCCCTCTGTCTTCTTTGTCCTTTCTATATGATCCTACTTGCATCTTGTATTCAACACTGGTATTTGCCACATTAGACTATAAAGTTTTGAGGAACTGAAAAGAACAACAGTAATCTTAAGGGTTTGCTGTATGTAGTATAAAATATATCCGTAGTTATAAGCTGAAGGGAAATTTGCCAAATTATTCCCCAAGATGCTAAGAGTAAAGTTAGATCCTTCAGAGGCAAAATGTTTTGTTGTTGTTGTTGAATTTATTTCAGTGAATTGTTAATAAATATTAACTACATTCTGGGCCCTGAGGATATAATTTCTTCCTTGCCATATACACACATACATGCTCTCTCTTCTGAGCTCATTTCTTTGGATATTTTGATGAGAGAGAGAGAGAGATGTTGGCTATAGCAATTATGAAAGTTCTCAGAAAAATTAAATAGCTTAACTAGATTCCTACAATTGGAATGTCAACTTGACAGTTGTTGAAGAGGTAGTATGTTTCTAGCTATTCATCACTTATCAGGCTGGATTGATTCTCTGATATATGCCGGAGCCAAATGAAATTGAACTGGTTAGATTTGCTTTTGAGGTGTCACAGATTTGTTTCTTTTAATTTTTTAAGATCCAAAGTATTGTCTAAAGACTCTATTGAAAATGCTTGATCATTTTAGTCTTGAAATTTGCTGATATTCATGGCATTCTTGTGAGAGGTAATAATGTGAAACTTTTTATCATATTAATTATTTTAATGCAGTTATGGGGGCTTTTATGATTGAAAATTAAAGGTTTTTTTTTTTTATTGTGTCTATGCTCCCTCCCTTGCCAAAATCTCATGAAATGACAAAAATATTGTAAAGTAAACACATAATAATAAATCTATAGCAAAGATAGAGTTAAATCTACAATAGAAAAGGAGAGCAAGACAAAGCTTGAGGTACAGACAATGGAAATATGAAATAGAAGGGGAATTCATCAGGATTATTAATCAGGAAGCTTATCAGAGTTGTTAATTGGGACTTTACGTTTGGAGCTCTGCCTTTATTTTTCTTTTCTTTTTGTGTTAGATAGTGGATGGCAGCTGTGTTTACCCACAAACTAAATCCTTGAGTGTGGGTGCTAGACTCAGTGAGGCAGAGCAGTGCCCAAGTAATGTACTGACTGCCAGGTGGGTTAGAAAGCCCACACACAAGGGAGACAAGCCATTTGTCCCCTGTTAATCACTAGAAACAGGCAGTGGTAAACAGAAGAGCTGGCAAACAGATTTTCAAGCAAAGAATAAGCATATAATCATGACACACCACAAATGAGGGAAATCAACACCATGAAAGAAAGACACCCACTCAACAGTCGGAAAAGAAAAGATGTCCAAGGACCTACAGGTAATAGAATGATCAGAAGAAGATATTCAGCAAGATAGAGAAAGGTTTTGTATTCATGAAAAAGAATGTAACGTAGAACTTGGGAGATTAAAATTTGACTTAAAAATTTGAAATGAAAATGTCAATTTGTAACTAAGATATTAATTAGTGAAACTAAGGATTGAGCAAGGAAATGTCCTCATAATGCCTTCTAAAAGGAATACTTTGTAAGTATGAAGGAAAAAATTTAAGAGACAAAGGGCTTAGCTACAGAAATTCCAACATCTCTCTATGAAGAGCTCTAAAAGAAAAGTAAAGAGAAGCTGGAGAGAATAAAATAATCAAAGAAATATTTTTTTTAAAAAGCCTCTAATATGATAAAACAGTAAGCCCTCTGAGTGCCCATACACTGATGGATCATAAAGAAGGAGAAACTATTGTCATCACAGAAACACACACACAAAAATAGCATTATTTCTCATTTCAGCATGGGAGATGGCAGTCATCTGCCATCTAGTAAAGAGGAAAAACCATTAGAGTGTATTATTTACATATTTAGAGTAAGATTGTAATAAACCAAAGAAAAACCAAAGTTTAAATATTGTTTTTCAGTTGCTTAGTCTTACCCAACTCTGCGACCCTATGGACTACAGCATGCCAGGCTTCCCTGTCCATCACTGTCTCCCAGAGTTTGCTCACATTCACATCCATTGAGTTGATGAAGTTTAAATTCAGGATTTAAAATTAAGGATAAACATTATAACAATAAAAGTAGGATGATATATGCAAAAGTACTTAAAAAAAAGTCTGAAAGGTTACATATTCAGCTAATGTACGTTATTTTACAGAATGGAGTTAGAGTTTACTGTGTTCAAATAGGTTTTTTGCTTTTTAATATTGTGTGAATTTTTTAATGAGAATTTTTTTTTTTTTAGCTTAAGAAAGAAATTCGCTCCAAGGATAGAATGCAAAGATTTGATAAATTGAACAAAACACATGAATGGTGGGGGAAACCCAAAATAATGAACAAAAGGTTGTGATAAATAAAAAACATCTATATATACATTGGAGAAGGCAATGGCAACCCACTTTAATACTCTTGCCTGGAAAATCCCAGGGAGAGTGGAGCCTGGTGGGCTGCCGTCTATGGAGTTGCACAGAGTCGGACATGAATGAAGTGACTTAGCAGTAGCAGCAGCAGCATATATACATTCAGTTCAGTTTAGTTCAGTCGCTCAGTCGTGTCCAACTCTTCGCGACCCCATGAATCGTAGCACGCCAGGCCTCCCTGTCCATCACCAACTCCTGGACTTCACTCAAACTTAGGTCCATGGAGTTGGTGATGCCATCCAGCCATCCCATCCTCTGTTGTCCCCTTTTTCTCCTGCCCCGAATCCCTCCCAGCATCAGAGTCTTTTTTCAATGAGTCAACTCTTCGCACGAGGTGGCCAAAGTACTGGAGTTTTAGCTTTAGTATTGATAGACTAAAATAACTGAACATTGACCTTAATATATTTAACTGCATAATTCTATAAAGCTAAAACTAGGAAAAATATAAGAAAAAGTCAACAGATCTGTAATTAGTAGAAGAATTTAACCATGCTTTATTCAGAAGACCAAGTACATGTACTAAGTGTATGTACTAAAGCATTTAAATAGACAATTAACAAATTTGATCTCATTGAAAATTATATAGTTTTTGCTCTCATATAGAAAGTATACTCTTTGGAAATACACATAGCATTTTTACATGCATGACCATGTATAATGTGTTTTCTGATTTAAATCCATTTTATAATAAATAGACAAAAATAATGACACATGACATTTATAGTTCCAGGGGAATCTTCCCAAACCAGGGATCAAACCCAGGTCTTCTGCAATGCAGGCAGATTCTTTACTGTCTGAGCCACCAGGGAAGCCCCATGAACCTTATATTATACCATGTACAAAAGATTTAAATCAAAATGCATCCTAGACCTCAATATGTGACCTAAACCTATAAAACTTCTAGAAGAAAACATAGGAGAAAATCTTTATCACCTTGGATTCTGCACAGATTTCTTAGGGAAGAAACCAAAAGCATAATCCATAAAAAGAAAATTGGTATGTTGGATTTCATATTACTTAAACTTCTGCTTTTTGAAAGATGCTGTTAGTGAATATACAAGCCAAGATTAGGTAAACATTTGGAAATTATATATCTGATAAATAACTTCAATCCAGAATATATAGAGAATACTGAGAGTTTAATAATAAAAGAGACAAACTCTTAAAAATGGGCAACAAATTTAAATATATACTTCATCAAACAAAATAAAAAGGTAAATACGCACATGCAAAGATGCTTAGTGTTATGTCATTAGGGAAATAGAAATTAAAATCACCACACACATATTAAAATGTTTAAAATTTAAAAGCCTAACTTTATCAAGTATTGATAAAGATGTAGAAAAACTAGGATCCTCGTTCAGTGTCAATGCAGATGCACAATAATACAGCCACTTCGGAAAGCAGTGTGGCAGTCTCTTAAGGTAAATGCAAACTAATCTCCTAAGCTATTCTACTCTTTGGACAAGTTAACACTGTGTTTATACAAAATCCTGTACATAAATTTTTACAGCAGGATATTTTTGTAATAGGACAAAACTGAAAACAACCCAGGTTGATCAGTTGGTGAATAGATAAATAAGCTGTGGTATATCCATACAATGAAATGGTATTTAGCAATGAAAAAGGATGAACCATTGACACATGCCACAACATGGATAAATCTTGAAATAATAATTATGTGGAGTGAGGAAAGTCAGAGAGAATGGAGTATGTAGAGTAGTATTCCCATACTGGAATAAATTTATATAAAGTTCTAGAAAATGCAAACTGACATTTAGTGACAAAAAGCATTTCAATGATTTTCTGAGGGTTAGGCACAGGGACAAGGGTAGGGGAGAAATGGAGGGATTAAAAGGCTCATGCTCATAAGAAAATTATGGAGGGTGATGGATAGGCTTAGTATCTTGATTGTGGTGATGGTTTCACAGATGATTACATTTGTCAAAACTTATCAAGTTGTATACTTTAAATATATGTACTTTTTGTATGTCAAAAAAACTCCAGTACTTTGGCCACCTGATGCGAAGAGCTGACTCATTTGAAAAGACCCTGATGCTGGGAAAGATCAAAGGCAGGAGGAGAATTGCATCACCGACTCAATGGACATGAGTTTGAGTAAACTCTTGGAGTTGGTGATGGACAGGGAGGCCTGGTGTAATGCAGTCCATGGGGTTGCAAGGTCACAGACATGATTGAGTGAATGAGCTGAACTGATACCACAGTAAGACTATTAAAAATAGTTTATACCTTTAGAAATTAAAAGATATTCTTTCAGTCATCTCAGGTTAAAAATCATTGGAACTATCTTTTGTGGAGGACTTATGACCTTTTCTTCGATTGCTTTCCAGTAAAGAATTATTTTAAATAGGCTAAGTTAATATCCCTGGTTTTAAAAAAAGATATATGTGACTGGAAAAGACTTAGAAAACTATCCAATACTGTATAATCATATATAGCTGGATTGTTAGGATTAAAAATATAAGTGTTTTAAACTAATAGATCAAGATGTTATCAAATCCATCTGTCACCAACATGAAGATTTTTCACTGCTAAGATTGGGAAGAGTCTATTTTATAACTAAGGTTTTGAGTATCCCTACAGAATGAACCACAACTGGTTACTCTAAGGAATCTTTCACTCTTTGTATAATAAATACGTCATAGTCTTTCCTTGATTAACTGAGAGCTGCTCTGTATAGACATATCAATCTATCTTCTTTCATTCAGTTCAGTTCAGTCGCTCAGTCGTGTCCGAGGGACGAGGGAGCCTGGTGGGCTGCCTTCTATGGGGTCACACAGAGTTGGACATGACTGAAGCGACTTAGCAGCAGCAGCAGCTCATCATGAGGTTTAAAGTCTTGCTACATATATGATGAGGACTCAAAAAAAAAAATCGGATGAATTCTACTGGGAAATTTTTGACACAGGTGTCCCAGTAAGCACGTTGTGGATAAAAGAAGAGCAATAGTGAAAACAAGAATCCTTTTTATAAAGTTACATTTTAAAATTTCTTCAAAGTTTTCTTTATTCCTTCAGATCTTTGAAAGGCACCATGTATGCAAGGGTGCTGAGAGGAATGAGCCTGCATCAGTCCCATGCGTCCTCCTAAAATGAAGGAATAATGGGCAAAATACTCAGGTGTAACAAATACTTAGATGATGTCCAGATCCCAACATATTTAATTATTGTGTGTCCTACATACTTAATTATTATCAGCCTTTGCGATGGCTCATGTGTGTTTGTATCAAGCAACTTTGTCTCTTTTACCTTTTTAAGGCTAAGTGCTTGTTCCTAGTCCTCTTTTAGGCAGATTTGATGTTTTGGTGCTTTGAGCTTTAGAGTTGTCCTTCATAGTGGCCGTTTTTGTTTCAGGTATAATCTTGTTGACTCTACGTAGGACCCTGAAGTGTTCTCTAATTCTGTTCAGTTCAGTCGCTCAGTTGTGTCCGACTCTTTGCGACCCCATGAACTGCAGCACGCCAGGCCTCCCTGCCCACCACCAACTCCAGGAATCCACCCAAACCCATATCCATCGAGTCAGTGATGCCATCCAACCATCTCATTCTCTGTTGTCCCCTTCTCCTCCCACCCTCAATCTTTCTGAGCATCAGGATCTTTTCAAATGAGTCAGCTCTTCGCATCAGGTGGCCAAAGTATTGGAGTTTCTGCTTCAACATCAGTCCCTCCAATGAACACTCAGGACTGATCTCCTTTAGGACAGACTGGTTGGATCTCCTTGCAGTCCAGGGGACTCTCAAGAGTCTTCTCCAACATCACGGTTCAAAAGCATCAATTCTTCGGCACTCAGCCTTGTTTATAGTCCAACTCTCACATCCATACATGACCACCGGAAAAACCATAGCCTTGACTAGACAGACCTTTGTTGTCAAAGTAATGTCTCTGCTTTTGAATATGCTCTCTAGGTTAGTCATAACTTTCCTTCCAAGGAGCAAGTGTCTTTTAATTTCATGGCTGCAATCACCATCTGCAGTGATTTTGGAGCCCCCAAAAATAAAGTCAGCCACTCTTTCCACCGTTTCCCCATCTCTTTGCCATGAAGTGATGGTACCGGATGCCATGATCTTAGTTTTCTGAATGTTGAGCTTTAAGCCAACTGTTTTGCTTTCCTCTTTCACTTTCATCAAGAGGCTCTTTAGTTCTTCCTCACTTTCTGCTATAAGGGTGGTGTCATCTGCATAGCTGAGGTAGGTTATTGATATTTCTCCTGGCAGTCTTGATTCCAGCTTGTACTTCCTCCATCCCAGTGTCCTGTTATTCCCCAGAATTAAAATAACATAGAGCTTTCTGCTTGGCTAAACCTTGCCACTGCTTGTCTTCTCTCTCCTTCAGATTTCTGAAGTTTGTTTCTCTTCAGGTCAGCGGATAGAAAATGAAAGGGGAACAATGACATCAAGAAACTGTGTGTGTCGCTTTCCCTTAATATTTTTTTCATTCTAGTCTGAAAGAGGTGATAATTATTTGGGGACTCTCTTTTCCAGCTAATTCTGCCCTTTTCTGAACTGATCAACTAAAAACAAAATTTTTTTTCCCCTTGGAATAGAGAGTGAGGGTATGAACTTAACAAGTCTTAAAGTTTTTTGCTACCAAAGCTAATGGTCAGAAACTAATGGTCCACCTCCTTCCCTAATCTTCAATCAGGACTTAATTAAATGAGACTATTAGAGGATGAGATGGCTGGATGGCATCACTGACTCGATGGACGTGAGTCTGAGTGAACTCTGGAGTTGGTGATGGACAGGGATGCCTGGCGTGCTGCGATTCATGGGGTCGCAAAGAGTTAGACACGACTGAGCGACTGAACTGAACTGAACTGATTTGAAAAGTTAAATAACTTTTTTAGTAGGTAAAAAGAAAATTTTTTTGCATTGCCTTATGTAGGAAGGATTGAATACAACCCAGATGAAAGGACCTAAATAACTTATTTGTGTACAATATACTATGGAAAAGAATTATCTAGTAAAATGATACTGAGTATTTGAATATGATTTTGATACTACCGTGCACCTCACCATAGTTATCCTCTTTGAAACTGTACTTTTGCAAAAATCAAGATGTTATTCATCTAGTCATCTGTCCTTTAAAATATTACTAAGAGCTTGTTATTTTAAAACATATAGTTGTACTCTGCTTTAAGAAAAGCTATGTTTAAAAATAAAGATTTACACGTTAGCAGGCTTCCCTGGTGGCTTAGACGGTAAAGAATCTGCTTGCAATGTGGGAGACCTTGGTTCAATCCCTGGGTTGGGAAGATTCCCTGGAGAAGGGAATAGCTACCCACTCCAGTATTGTTGCCTGGAGAATTTCATGGACAGAGGAGTCTGATGTGCTACAGTCCTTGGGGTTGCAAAGAATCAAACATGACTGAGTGACTGATACAGGTTGTATTATAGCATTTGTAGTATCACATCATTGTACAGCAGAAACTAACACGATATTATAAGGAATTTATACTTCAAGTAAAAAATCATTTTTGGTATTATGAAAGAATGGTTGGTTTTGTAAAATATTTCTCTGAATTTTCTTTTAATGTTTTAAGTTCTGATACATTTTAAGTTGTTTGACTTAGCTAAGTACTGTCAGGACCATTTCTGAGGCATAAGTTGATTCTAAAATTCTCTTCCATAAATCTTAGTGCAAAGTTCTGCTTCTTTCCTCATCTTAATTTTTTTTTTTAAGTGTTCTTTCTTACAAGGATGCTAGTCCATTTAACTTGGTTTCAATATCCCTGAAATCTACTGCGTGCAACTATCCTATACAACTTAAACTTCAGGTTAAATTACTTTGAGAAAATTCTATAAAGACTGTTAAGAAATTAAAGTGTTACATACTCCTTCATTTGTCCTCTGGGATAAAATGTTGCTGAAAGTGGACAAGAGAGCAAAGAAATAATGAGTAGAAGATAAGAAAAACCTGGTAAGTAAGAGAGCACAGAAACTTTTGAGATGAAGTTCTTGCTGTTCTCATGTCTTTATATCTCATACCTTGATAACTATCCTAGTCTCATCATGATTTGTTAATTTGGAGAAGCTAACTTTTTAACCTTGCTTTGGCAGTGTGTTTATTAAGATTTTTATTTGTACTATTGGTTTTCAAAGTTTGGTCTTTCTCTTTCTCCTCTCTCTCTTTTTTAACAGCTTTTCTCTGAAATAGACTAGGCTGAGGTACCATTTTAAAGGAAAGTCAGCTGAGGACTGGGGAAAATATGTGGCTTGTCAGATGATGCCCTAGAAGTGTAAAGCCCTATAGTAATACAGCGTAAGACCCGAGGAAGAAAGCACGGGCTCTCAGAGGGTCAGTGACCCTCTTGCGTAGCATCCGTCCCGGGGAAACTTGTCCAGGGAGTTCAGTGGGGCCGGTCACCAGAGGAGGATACAAGGGGGCAAGTACAGGACAGCCATGTACATCCGGGGCTCATGTGTTGACCATATGAAACCTGGTTTGGGGACTGGAAAATGCCTGACAAGGCTAACCTAGAATATATCACTGTTCTGGTTCCTGGCACCATCCTTGTTTTTTAATGTGCAATGGACACTGTTACGCTGTTTGAACGTTGCTGCAGCTTGCTGACCTAGGGGAGCCTGAAGCAAAAAAAAAGTTGTCTAATGCAGTTCTAAATCAAGTTTTAAAACAACAAAACAGTTTAATATCTGTGGCTGGAAGGGAAATGTTTGGAGCCGTATAACTGGCAGGCAGGAGAGTAGTGACTTGAAGAGATGATTCTTGGGCCAGTTTTGGACACAAGCTGAACTAAACTAAAAGAAACCCAGGCAGACTCTTCTGTCTGGTTTCCCAGTAAAATCAGAGGGGACAGTCCTGGCAGTACTATGGATTTGTATGCTGGGATAGATATAAACAGCAAAACTCTCAGTCCTGTGGCTATAAAAAGAAGTATTTTTTATGATGTATTCATTGTTTAAGAGCAGGCTCTGAGTTTTGTTTAACATTTATTCCTATGCAGCTCAAAAACCTGAATTCTATCTGCCTCTGTGCTTAAGCTCTTTCAGATGTTTTTATTGTGTAACATTTTTCTCCAGATTCTTCCTTTAATGTATGTTTCTTTTCTTCACAATCTGTTAAAAGATCACTTTGTGTGAATCTTAACACTGTGATGCTGTTTCATGGTTTTAATTTGAATGTGAATTGTTGCAGCTGGAAGCATATGATTAATGGCACAGACTTGTTTGTCACAAAAACAGGTATTTTACATTTAGTTAAGATGCATTGAAAAATTGACTTGCTTACATTGCACTGGACGTAAAGTCACATTTCAGTTTACTTTAGACTTCTGCTTGAAATTGAATTAATCTTAAATATGTAGGTGCACATCTGTGATGTAACTGACTATTGGAGGTATTTGAAGGATGTTTTGAAAAATTGCTTATTTAATATATATTGTCCATTAATCGATTAATCAGTGCCTATCCCTGATCTCTGGTAGCTTTCCCATTTTCCATTTTCCAAAGTGATTTGTTTTTAAATTTTGCTGGAAAAATTGTTCTAAATCAGTCGGTGAGTCTGGGAGTCAGTGTACAAAAGAGGGAGGGTATGGTTTGAGTTTTGGAATTCATTCCTCTTGATTACCTATGTATGTTTTCATATACTTTTACAGTGTATCTGCATAATAGAGTGATGCTCCTGGTCTCGCCTACCTACTAGCATGTTAGAGAATCTGACCCACACAAGACATAACAGTGTTTTACAGATAATCTGTCATCACTGTGGGTTATGGGTACATTTGCTACAGTGCCCCTAGTCATCCTTCTCAAGAGCAATGTCAGAAAAATTATGTATGCAGTTTCCTTCAGAAGTGTGTCTCATATGTCATGTGAGGCTCATTACGGTACTCTGCTTTTCAGCTTTCATCTTAGAAGAGAACATGAAGCCATACATGTTAAATGAGGGCTTACTTAGTCAAACTTGTTATACCAGATGGAAATTGGCTCTTTTCAAATCCCTGAGGTGTGCCTGTACTGTCTCAAAATGAGTACACCCATAGTGAGAAAATCAGTCTCAGAAGGCATGTTGATATGCCATACTTGAAGAGTTTTATTTATTGCAAATAATTATAATTCACTAAAATCTAGCTTTCTACTTCTTTGCTAAAATGGACCCCGTTCAGCTTTGTGGAATCATACTCAACAAATATTATATCCCCCCAAGACATTAATTCGGGAGCATGAAGCTTGCTATCATATACACTGTGAAAGATCATTTTCCAAGCTAAATCTTTCATGTCTTTAGCTGTTTCCCACATTATTTGGTCTCCAGGTCCATAACCATCTTGGTTGCCTTCCTCTGGACCAGTGTGGCTTTGTGGGTGGTCACTTGTCAAACATGTGACCAGAATTATGATATTCTGGATACTGTCTGACCAGGGACACTCTCACCTTTTTCCTTCAGGCACTGCATTTCTCTCAAAGCCAGCAATACCCGCCACAGCACACCCACTGGTTCATATTGGGTTTGCTGTTGAGACACCTAGCTATTTAAGTCAGGTCTTTTCTGTTTTTAACACCCACATTTGATTTTTTTTTTTTTAATTCCAAGTTCCAGACATTACTTATATCTCTATTAAATTTCACCGTGTAAGCACTTGCTCCTTGTTCCAGCTTGTCAAGAGCTTTTTGACTTTTTAAATTCTGTCATCCAAATACTACCAATTTCTTTTAGCTTTTGTGCCATCTGTAAATCGTGAAATGATCCCTTCCAAGTTTTTATTTAATTAAGATTTAGAAAATGTATCAAATTGTCTACTCTGTGCCATTCTCATGCTCCCTGCTAGGGATAATAAGATGACTGGTAGTCATTTCTTCAGGGAGTTTACAGGCTATAGGGAAGAATAGACATGTAATTATATAACTATAATGCAGTGTGATAATTGCTGCAATAGAGTTATGTGTAAAGTGCTGTGAGAACCAAGGTTGGTTGCAAATCATAGAAGACCCAACTCTTTCCATGCTGGCACAGCTCCATGAATTTTAAGGTATGGCTGTTAAATCAGTAACCAGGCTGCCTAACTACTGTCATCTGATTTACTTTTCTTTGTCCACGGATACAAGACATTTGTTAAATATTTTGCTGAAATGATCTCATACTATGGTATTCCCAAAATGTACCAACCTGACAAGCCAGTCCAAAAGGAACTAAAGGAGCTAAGAGTTATTTTGGAAGACTTATTCTTAGTGACCCCATGGTGGTTCATGGTGATCCCATTTTAAAAAGTTGAGGTAGTATGTGCCTATCCCTGATCTCTGGTAGCTTTCCCATTTTCCATGGTTACATAGCAAAGGTTAGAGTAGTTTTGCTATGACATCTCAGTTTTTCTGCTATCTTGGTATATAATCTGTCTGGATCTGTAGACTTGAATTAACTTAAAGATGCTTGACACTTTTCTATCTTCAAATTTACCTTTCTCTTAATTCTTTCCAGTCTGAACATCATTCTTTTTATGCCCTCTGCTTTGTTTTGTTTAATTTACTTATCTGTTCTTCTTAACAGTTTTGCAAGTATAAATTCATTTTACTCTTTAGTCTTCTTTACCCTTCTTATAATTTCATCCTTCTTTAATCTGTCTTCCTCTTGAAGATGACTGGTCATGAACTGGTTTTTTTCCTTCCCTTCTCTTACAGTTATTATATTGAAATTCTGAAGTCTAGCATAATTGACCATTTTTGGTTTTACGTTCTGTAGAATAATATCAACCATTTCTTCTTTGATGGTCATAATTAAATTTAGACTTGAATGCATTGTTCTCTGACACTTGCTGTGAAATTGTCAGTAAGGTGAATAAGGTGGAAATTTATCGGAAATGAGGACTTGATAGCAGCCATGTATTTAATGGCACCTGGCTCTGAGAGGATGACTGCTAAAAGGAACATACTTGCTACCAAGACTAGACAAGTATTTGGAGATGAACAATGCTTGTGTGGTACTGCCAACATCTGCCACTCTGCCCTTTTGACTCATTTTTCTCAGTACATTTGTTAATACTAACTGATTTGTAGATAATTTGGACTCTTTAGTGTGGTTTGATAATTTCTAATGATGAGTAATAAAATAATTTAACTCTATTTTTATGTCCTTGGTAGATGTGTCATGTATTTCTTGTGTTGTCCTATGTATTTTGGTATAGATCTGACATATATGGAAATGAATCTGAGCACACTACAGAAGATAACTGAGGGAAAGGGAAGCCTGGCATGCTGCAGTCCATGGGGTCACAAACAGTCAGACACAACTTAGCAACTGAATAATAACAACAACTGGCATATATCTATCCTGACTTTATAATGAGTTTCTGAATACTTTTTAGATTAGATATTAAAAACAAAATTCAGAATCAAAACACTCCTATTAGGAATACATTCTGTTTTGTTATTGCATCTTTCCTACCATTGCAGGTCATCGTTTAGATTTTTTTTTTATTTTAATTATTTATTTTGAGTGTGCTGAGTCTTTGTTGTTGCATGCAAGCTTTTTCTGTTTGTAGTGAGTGGGGGCTGTTTTTCACTGGGGTTCATGGGCTTCTCATTTTGATGGCTTACCTTGTGGAACACGGGCTCTAAGGCGCGTGGGCTTCAGTGGTTGTGGTGCACAGGCTTAGTTGCTCCGCAGCATGTGGAGTCTTCCTGAGCCAGGGATCAAACACGTGTCACCTGCATTGACAAGTGAACTCTTAACCACTGGACAAACAGGGAATTCCCATCATTTACATACATAAGACAGTTTCATAAATGAAAAATGGTACTACATAATTTTAGTTTGCATTTTTTGATAGATTAATATTTTTGTTTCTATGTGCTTTTTAATTCTCTGTATCACTTTGCCATTAAAATATGGCTATTTTAATATGCCAGTTATTCCAGGTGAATTTTGGAATTGAAAAATTCCCTTGAAATTTTGATTGGTAATATATTAAACTCATTAGTAAATTTGGAAAGAATTGAACTGTTTATTATATTTCGTCCTTCCATCTAGAAATATGATACAAGCATGTTTGTGTGTGTGTGTGTGTGTGTGAGAGAGAGAAAGAGAGATTCATACACATTTTAAAGTTTTTTCCCCAAATAAGCATATTTTATTGTTATTGCATGGATTTTTAAATTTTGCTTTTTAATATAGTAGTAAAAAGGTATTTTAAACATTTTCATTTTGTTTCTAATCATCTTATGGAGTCATATTATTAATTCTAAGTTTTCCAGTTAATTCTCTAAGGTTTGTAGGTATGCAGTAATCATCTGCAAATAATGACTATTTTGTCTCTTTTCCAGTGTTACATCTTTGACATCAGTTTTCTGCCCTATTTTATTGGCTACAACTTTAAGAACAGTGCTACATAAATCTGGTGAGAGTGGAGCCACATTAGTTTTATATTCTCTGTACCTAGTGTAGTACTTGGAACCTAGAAAGTACTCAGAAATGTTTGCTGGAGTATGCTTGGTGAAAGAGTTGTAGCTATCAAAGTACACTTAGCTATCAAAGAATTTTTATTCTAGTTAGCAAACTAAAAACTGTGTGTGTAAGTAACAATAGGATAAAATAGAAAGCTACACATGACATTAAAAACTATAGATAATAGGGAAGTTCCCTGGTGGCCTAATGGTTAGGATTCTGGGCTTTCCCTGCTGTGATCCCGGTTCAGTCCTTGGTCAGGGAACTGAGATCCTCTAAGCTGCACTGTGCAGCCAAAAAACAGCCAGCCAAAATTCACAGATAATAAACTACTAGGGCTCTTCGGTGGGCAAAAGGATTATGTACAAATGCAATACAAGGAATGGCTGTAGTGCAGGTGGCATATAATGCAGGACTTGAGGATGGATTATACTTGGAGATAAGAAGATAGGGAGAAAGGAGATTCCCAGAAGAGGAACCAGTCATTAGCAGAGATAGTCACATTTGGGAAATATGATGGGTTTAAGGCAAAAATGTGAGCTGAGCATTTTGGCTTCTGTAAAGCTCTCATAAATGATGTGGAACGATTCAAGGTTAGGAAGGTTTAATTGGGTTAAACCATCAGGATACTTGGATGGGAGGATAAACTCTTCTTCACCTAGGTATTCCACATCCTCAGACACAAGGAAAATTATATTATTTTGGTATATTGGGATAAACAGAAACTGCTTACTGATAGAGGCAATGACAAGAAATAGGAGACTATGTCCCAAGCCTCCCTAGACATCCCAATAGCTATAATATTTTAGTACATCTGTGATTTTTCTGATGGACATCCTTGTTAGGAAGAAGGTAAGATATTATCAAGGCATATTTACTCTTTCAGATTTCAGTTTAATAATGTTTTGAGCTTTATGCCAAGCAAATCACCTCCTCCCCTCTACATGCATAGATTATTTTTACATATAATGCATATGTTTCCAGTTCCCAATTCATGCATCAAGACTCCCATTTATTTACTTTTCCTTCAAAACCATAGCTGTTAATTGTTAGAAGAAATGACAATCTACCCGTCCCAGGTTGCTTAATTTCCTACCCAGACTGTGGTTTACAAAAGATAAATTATCGGTTTCTTGGTATGAGTATTATTACACTCCTTTTATCCAGCTTGCTTTTGATTTTGTGATCCTTTTGAATAATTATATCTCAGTACTGATGCAGCTTAATTTTGACATGAAACTCTCTCAAGATTACCTATAGTTTTCCCAAGAAGTAAATATCCCTTCTCTGCCAGTTCTTTCAGGAAACTAGTGTATGGCTCTGAAACAATAATTAATCAAATTATCATTCTTCCAATGTGAAAGAGCTATTGTAGACTGTAAATAAAATTACCTTAACAGATGATTTTTTTCTATAAAAAGGACTTCCTTGGTCAAAGAAACAAGTTTAAAATACACAGTACTGTGATTTGGTATTGTTACATCTTCATTAGCTGTTCATTAACAAAGGGTACTTCTCAGAGCACTTACTCTATCTCTCTTGACATTTAACCAATGACATTAATTAAGACTATAAAAACATACTTCATGTAATATTTTAAGATATTTTAATACAGATAATGGGTTAAAAACCTTATGATTTGATTTTAAGACTAAGAAATCCTAGTATACTATGGCTTTCACAATCACCTTTCACTTGGACATTTTGGAGATACCTGGAGCTATATTGTTATTACTAAAATGTTATTTGAACAGCTGGATATTTGATAATATAAAAGATTTGTTGATTTCTTTTAGATGTAATGATGGTATTTTGGTTATGTTTTCAAAAAGAATCTATATCTTGTAGACATATATATTAAAATATTTACAGATGAAATTATATAATATCTGAAATTTGCTTTAAAATAACAGGAAGGATTAGATGAAACTGGTTTGGACAGAATTGATGGTTGTCATGGCTGAGTGATGATGTTCATCATACTTTTCTGATTACTTAGTATGTGCTCAAAATTTTCCATAATTGTAAATGAAGTATTAGGAATATAATCCTAGTAAATGTTCATCATTTGCTTGATGAACATCAGAAACCCTACCGTATGATCAAAGGACAGGGTGGCTATTCCATGCTGCATTAAATCTGAACTGCTATGTTTTTTATTTGTTTTTTGCCTTTGTTTTCTCGCCTTTAGTTGTTGTTGATTTCATCTTCTCTTTTTCTTTTTATAATTTCTTGATTTAGTCTCTTTTGTAACTATTTCTATTTTGCTACTGTCCACGTGCCTGTCTCTGGTGGATTCTATCTCTCCTCCATCTCTTACATAATGATTTACTACTTCTAATATGCTCTCAGCAGAAAGCCAAGAAGCTAAGTGTGATCATATTTTTTTCTAGGCAAGATTTCTCTGTGGGCCTGAGGGACTTTTTAGAGTGTTAAGCATGTGAGCTTTAAGATGTTAATTTGAGGACATTTCTCTTGGCGGCCCCATGGCTCCTAGTTTTTAGTTGTGTTCTGGATGGTTGAGGCATCCTATAAATGTTTAAAATATTATACAGTCATATGTCTTGAGACTTCAAGGAGGAATTTTGTTTTTAGTGCAGTGATGATGACACAGGAAATGAAATTATTTTATTTACAATTCATTGAAAAGAAATTTAACTTTCCAATTTTTATTACTACATTAAGAAACAGAAAAGTAAATATATTCTTATGGGAAATAGCACGTTCCTAAGAAGTAGGTTAAAGCCTAAATAACATGATGTCATAAAGATATTATCAACTCAGTAACCTGTTGGACTGTGAGCTCATGAGTCAGGCAGGGGCCATGTCCAGCTAGTTTGCCACTGTATATTCATTGTTCCATGCTGAGTCTGGTACATGGAAGTCATTCAGTAAATATTTGTTAGTTGATTGAATGAACAGTCTAAATCAGATGACTATTTTTAATTCAACAGACATGACTTCAAGTGAAGATTACATGCTTATTCCTATACGAGCTCACTAAAATATCTAGAAGAGTTGACCTTAGAACATATGTACAGAGAGGTATAGAGCAGTCATAAAGAATTGAAAATGTTCAAAACACAAATATTGTTATACGTATCCCAGCACTAAAAGGATATATAGGTTGCTCTAAGAACACAAAGGATGGTGAAAGCAATTTTGTTAAAATGAAATTAAAGAAGCCCTCACCATGAGATGATGTTTGGGTTTAGACTTGAAATGTACGTTGGATTTTTCTAGGTATGCCATGGTTGGAGTGTTGGAAAAACAACCCGAGGAAGAATCCATGGTGGATTTCAAAGTCTCCAAGAGCTTAACAGTTACACTCGGGGGTAAATGTGGGTGATTGATGACTGATTATTTAGGAATAAGGGATAAGGGTTTAAGAATGACTTTTCAGATTCTTAGTTTGGTTGACTGCCAGTCCCCAGACAGGGAATCAAAGAAGCTGGTTTGGAAAAGAATGCATGGTAGGAATGAGTTCGTTTGGGGACAAGTTCAGTTTAAAATACCTGGGAAACATATAGAAGGGAATATATGATAGACTGTAAGAAATAAGGGTACCGATGTTTAGGAGAAAATTAGATGAGAGCATTTGAATTGGTGGTTTTTATGCTATTAGAGGTAGTTGAGACAGTGTGAGTAAAGATGTTCCAAAGGAGGATGTAAAAAGTGAGAAGAAAGTTCTGTGGAATATGAGCAGTAATAATTCTGAGTTGAAGATCTGTGCACTGTGAGGGCAGAGACCATGTCTTTTTCATTTTCTTGTCTGGGTAGTATTGCATAGCACAGCGTATGACAAGCATGAACCCTTCAGAATGGTTTTTTGAAATCTTGCCTGGGAATGTAGTATGCTGTTTAGTAGATGCTGTTTACTAGAGCAATAATGACTTGCAAGTAAGATCTACATTAAGTTGTTAAGTTTTTCATCCTTTAGTTTATTAGTCCACACATTGAAATTTTCTGTGCATGGCTGCAAGTTAATTTTTCACTTCACATTAGTTATCTGTTACTTAGAGACTTTAAAAAAAAATACCACACTTTTTCCTCAGTAAGTTAACCATAGAATTACCATATAACCCAGAATTTCCACTCCTAGGAATATACTCAAAAGAATTGAAAACAGGTGTTCAAACAAACACATGTACATCAGCATTCAGGGCAGCTCCATTCATAGTAGCCAAAAGTTAGGAACAACCAAAACATCTAACAACAGAGGAATGGATAAACAGAATATGGTATATCCATATGATGGGATATGAGTCATAAAAGGATCCTCCTCTAAGCTGGGATTTTGTTTACAGATTTCCGTTCCTGGGATGTGATTTGACTGAGGGTCTCTGTTCCAGGCCACCTGCTGCCCAGAGGATGTCCTCAGTTCCTTGCATGAGCCCCTCCGACATGACAATTTACTTCACTAAAGAGTCCAAAGCAAGAAAGCGGGAGAACTAATCTGCTATTAAGACAAAATTTATAATATTTTGTATTCTAATCATGGAGGTGACATCACATCACCTTTATCACATTCTGTAGGTTATAAGTGAAGCACTAGACCAGCCCACACTCCAGGAGCTGTGATTACACAAACGAGACAATACCGGAAGGCAGGGGTCACTAGGGGTCCTCTTGGAGGCTACCTACCACAGCCGTTAAAGGGTTACCACTGACGTTTCTGTAAGGCTTTGGCTGTTGATGTATGCTGTTCCTAACAGAGCTCTCCTTATGTAAATCCAAAAATCATTCACTGAGTACCTATGATTTCATTATGGCAAGCATAAAAAAGAGAAAATGTGGCCCCGGATTTATGGAAATGTAAAATATGGGTCATTTCTCTTAATACTTACCATTGTTGCTTAAATATCCATTATTTTAAGGATGTATGACCTTAGATTGATTTGTGTACTAAAACTGAGTGTCTGTGTATGTGTGTGTGTGTCTTTTTGATGAAATGACCAGATTCTTGATGTTTATAGCAAGACCAGCATTTTTCTAATTAAGGAAGAGAGAAATCTTGAAGAATACAAACCAAAGAATCAAGGTGAGATGGACAGTGTGTTGTTGTTGTTTTAAATGGCTTTGCCATTTTCTTATAGGAGACATTATTCAGTATACCAACTAGTCTATATTAAATGTGTTGAAAATAAGTTTGTTTCTTTTTTAAGGATCCTGATCCTATCAGTAGATCAGTGTACTTTTATGCGTGTTTACCCTTTTCATTGTTTTCACTTACCTAGAATAAGGAAAGCATGAAAGGAGTGATATGTCCTCGTTAGGCAACTATAAAAGTAAGTCCCAACCTAAATCAGAGCTTTAAGAAAATTCAGCATTGTGGGACCATAATGGATACCTAATAAATATTTATTTTCATGTAGTCTGTTTTCTGGCAAATATAATCTTTATCCCAATCTAGATAGAATATAATAGGCTTGTGTGTGTGTGCACACGTGCTTGCTCAGTCATGTCTACCTCTTTGAGACCCCATGGACTGCAGCCCACCAGGCTCTTCTGTCTATGGGATTTTTCCAGGCAAGAATACTGGAGCAGGCTGCCGTTTCCTCCTCCAGGAGATTTTCCTGACCTAGGGATCGAACTCGCATCTCTTGCATCTCCTGCATTGGCAGGTGGATTCTTTACCTGGGAAGCCCTCATAGTAGGCTTAGGATGATTTAAATTGCGCTCTCTCTCCCCCCCC
>SJYT01017567.1:17453-32546 GCA_006410635.1 Cephalophus harveyi
CAGTCCAAGGGACTCTCAAGAACGTATATACTATCATGTAAGAATGAAGCACCAGCCTATGTTCGATACAGGATACAGGATGCTTGGGGCTGGTACACGGGGATGATCCAGAGAGATGATATGGGGTGGGAGGTGGGAGGGGGATTCAAGATTGGGAGCTCGTATACACCCATGGTGGATTCATGTCAAAGTGTGGCAAAACAAATACGGTATTGTAAAGTAAAATAAAGTAAAAAAAAAAAAAAAAAAGAGTCTTTTCCAACACCACAGTTCAAAAACATCAGTTCTTCGGCATTCAGCCTTCTTCACCACAGTATTAAAGGCTCACATAAATGAAGCCAACTGATCTTGGACAAAGGAACAAAGGAATACAATGTGACAAACATAGTTTTTCAAGAAATGGTGCTAGAACGACTGGATATCCACAGACAAAACAATGAATCTAGACACAGTATTTACAAAACTTAACTCAAAATGGATCACAGACCATGCAGCTACACTGAGCCTAAGTAATATTTAATGTACTGCATCAGTATGAGCATACATAAGGAGTTTCTTGTCATGGTCTTTAAGACCCCATCTTTCCCATCATTAAGGGAGGCTGACCAAATGCTCAAGAGTGCTTTCAGTTTTTCTAAGTGAAGTATAGCTTTACAATTTATCATGAAAAAAATACCCTTACTATGAAAAAAGCACATCAATTACTCAAAGCTTATGTAATTTTAGTTTGATTTAGGACAATAATGCAACTGTGCATGTTCTCTTTTACATAAAAAAATGGCCTCATGAAGAAATGTAACTTTTCAATCACTCTAGAAAAATTATTCTTCCAGAATGCTGATAGTCATTGCTTATCTTGTTTAGAGATAAACAAGTTCTTTTAGATAATTTTCAAATATATTGGATGTATACAAGTTTTTCTAAAAGTATATGTTCATATAGCTAGCCTGTTCTGAAGGGATAGAGTAACTGTTTATTTAGTTAGGGGTTTCTCTGCTGACTCAGACAGTAAAGAATTCTCCTGCAAGAGACCTGTGTTCGATCCCTGGGTAGGGAAGATACCCTGGAGAATGGAATGGCTACACACTCTTGTATTCTTGCCTGGAGAATTCCATGGTCAGAGGAGCCTGGCGGGCTAGAGTTCATGAGTTCCCAGAGTCAGACATGACTGAGTGACTAACACTTTTACTAAGTAAGACACTTTTCCCATCTCTCTCCCATTTATAAGCTTCACACCTGTCTTTCCCTTTCTTGCCTCTGTTCATCTGACACAGAACTTGGAGCCATTTATTTTAAAGCTTTTTAGAGTTTATTCCAATTTAAGGACGTTTTTCTGACTCCATTTGCAATAAACCACATTTTGTGATAGTGTTCAGGGAAAAAAGTTGATATTTGAAAAATCTCCATAGACATGATATTTACATTATACATCTAAATGTGAACAACACTTTTTAAATTTTTTCAGCATCTGACGCAGAACTTGGAGCCATTTATTTTAAAGCTTTTTAGAGTTTATTCCAAATTAAGGACGTTTTTCTGACTCCATTTGCAATAAACCACATTTTGTGATAGTGTTCAGGGGAAAAAGTTGATATTTGAAAAATCTCCATAGACATGATATTTACATTATACATCTAAATGTGAACAACACTTTTTAAATTTTTTCTTATTCTAATATTAATTAACTGTAGCACAGGAAGAGTCAAATTCTGGTCCTGTTGAATTCTTACCCTTTCAGGTTTATTTTTGAATTGCTTTTCAATCGGTACCACATAAACCATTAAGCAAGAAAAGTGAAATGAAAGAAGACTATAAAGGTAAGAAAAAAAAATTCACCAGTTTCTAGCTCTTTGTGGCTGAGGTGATAGTAATAGTTGGTTCATTCACTTCATATGTGATGCATACCAACTCCAAGAGACTACATTTAATAGAAAATCTGCAAAAAAAAAAAAAAAAAAAAAATCGAGGTACCACATAAACCATTAAGCAAGAAAAGTGAAATGAAAGATGACTATAAAGGTAAGAGAAAAAATTCACCAGTTTCTAGCTCTTTGTGGCTGAGGTGACAGTAATAGCTGGTTCATTCACTTCATATGTGATGCATACCAACTCCAAGAGACTACATTTAATAGAAAATCTGCAAAAAAAAAAAAGTCTGCATTAGACCTGATCTGCATGTTCAAATAAATTGTTAGATTTTTCTTCTGAATAAAAATTTTAGTCAAAAGACAAAAAGTAGTTTAGTTTCCTTTTCTTTGAATCTATCCCTTGCAAAGTGACTGAAATCCTATCTTTAAAATGTGTTGGTGGCAATATCTAAATAATAAAAAAATTAATTAATTGCTGTATCAGGATTTATAACCACAGTATGTAAAAATTAAATTCGAGTAGCTTCAAAAATCATGGTGAAATGATATTACTGAAACGCATAAATGTACCATAATTAAAATTCAACTTTACTTTGAATGTTTGCCAGTTGGAGAGCAGGTCCAGGTATTTTACCTAACATTTAAGTGCATTTACTGATCTAATCTTCAAAAGCTGGGAGCTCTCTCAGATGCTATGAGAATTACAAAAAAACTTCAATATCACACTTACCAGTCAGCATCATTAACATATTATATTTAAAATAATAAAATAATAGCTCACTGGGGGAAAAAAACACATTACAATGATGTGTAATGATATAAAAGTAGATAAATAAGGAATAGGAATTTAATCAAAGAATAATATTTTATTTGAAACCCACATACATAGCTTGTAGATCTATTTCTGCCACTATCATTATGTGGAAGGGCACTATACCTTTAAAACCTCCAAACAATTCCAATTACATCTCTGCACATTGAGGACTGAAGTCCAATGCAATGCTTCGTTCACCTCTGAAACTAGTAAGTACATATATAAAGTGTGTACACATATACATGATTGCCTTGGAGGATGGATTAAATCAAAATAACATGATAGGACTTTCTAGAATATTGTAATGTCCTATATCTTGATTTGGGTGGTAATAATATGGCTGTAAAAATTGTCAAAATGGAAACATTAAAACTAACAATCAAGAAAATAAAAGATACAACTATATTTTTTCTATTTGAGAGAAGTGGAAACTTGCATGTTAATATGCTGCTATGAATAAATACTTCACACATCTTTGAGACTTGGGTCTTAAAACTTCTTAATTGATTTAATAGTAAAATGTTAATTATTATATTTATTTAACCTAACCACAAATATTCATAAGAAGGATGATGCAAAGTAGAACTTTATATTTTAAATGTTCATGTCTACTGCATTTGCTATATAGTGCAGTTTAAGGAATTATCTTTTCCATGGCAACAAAAATTTCATGCCAATTTAAGGAAAACTCACTGGTGTATTCTTTCACTATTTGAAGTAAGAGAGAAATACTATTTCACTAAGAAATATTTAGTAATTCATAATTTAACTAAGTTTCCATGAATTATAAGTTACAGCATTTTGATTAAAACATCTCTCGTTATTAGTTGGAATTTCAATTTATGGGTAGAAAAAAGTATTATTAAATGAAGGAAACATAGATCTCTGAGTAGAAACATAAGTTTAAAATATTTTACTAAAATCTAGCCAAAAGGAAAAAAAAAATATTGTTTGGGGTTTTGATTCATCTTATTTCTTTAATATTCCAGCTAGACTGCACACCTGGAAATGACCTGCCATTTGGCTAATGATCTGACTTCCCTGGTGGCTCAGACGGTAAAGCGTCTGCCTACAATGTGAGAGACTGGGGTTCAATCCCTGGGACGGGAAGATTTCCTGGAGAAGGAAATGGCAACCCACTCCAGTATTCTTGCCTGGAGAATCCCATGGATGGAGAAGCCTGGTAGGCTACAGTCCATGGGGTCGCAAAGAGTCAGACACGACTGAGCGACTTCACTTTCTTTGGCTAATGATCCTTAATTTGTCTTGTTAGATAGATTTATGTAATGTGGACGTCACCAACATTTATTTCTTTTACCATATACGTAGATTTTAGATAGAAAGATTTATATTTCATAAGAAAGTTCAATTTGAAAGTTAAGACATGCATAGTAGAAAACATCTATTTTTTTCAAGTGCATTATGTAGGTAGCAGCTAATGATGCTGTGACAAATAGATCACAAACATAGTAGCTTAACTATGAAATTATATTCACTTAGGTAAAATCCCAGAATGAGATTTTTAGCTTTAAGGGTGTGCTGGTGCTGCCATCCTTAAAACCAAGCTCCCTAATTGACTCCAATTATTACCATTTCCCAGACAGTATAAAAGGCAAATGAAGGGTAGAGATCAAGTGGATTTATCTGCAAGGAGATGATTCAGAAATGATCCACATCATTACCATTACATTCCATTGCCCAAAAGTAGTTATGTGACTCTACTGAACTATTAGAGGACACAGAATTTTATTTTTAGCTGCAGGTTAACATGTGCACATAATATTTGGCACCTAAAAATTATAGAGTAAATGGAATGTGGGAACAATTAGTATCCACAAATCACACTACATTTTGCTTGACTAGCATTTTGGATATTCGGGTGCTTTCTTTTTCTTTATGAAGAACACAACCTACACTTTCACCAGCTCTATCATATTTTCAGGCATCCTTGGTGATTTAGTGGTAAAGAATCTGCCTGCCAATGCAGGAGATGTGGGTTTAACCTCTCTGGGTCAGGAAGATCCCCTGAAGAAGGAAATGGTAACCCACTCCAGTATTCTTGCCTGGGAAATCTCATGGACAGAGGAGCCTGGTGGGCTACAGTCCATGGGTTCACAAAGACTCGGACATGGCTTAGCCACTAAACAGCAACATCGTATTATCAGATTCAGCTTTAACTCAAGATGTCTGGATTATGCATAGTTTACTCCACCAGGCTTGATGAGGCAGGAATTTTATTATTTTCCTTACTTACACCAAACTGGAAAACTCAAGAAGCAGTGTTAGTGGATTAATGAAACTCACACATACTGCTAATGACACAACATTGTGAGCAATTTGGCATTATAAAAAAAATAAGTATATATGTATTCAACAATTTGTCAATTCTGCTGTGTGTTTAAGAAAAGAAGTTAATGCATTTGCACAAAGGTACATATTCAGATATACTCATATCAAATTTATATTTGGCAGAAAAGAAAAGGAAGCTACTCAGATGGTTTGAATTTGGCTGAAATGCACCGGTATGGCTTTTTATTCTTTTTTAAATCTGACAGTGTTCAGAGTGGTTATGATTTTGTTTCCACTATTCAGTTTTATGCAATATTTATGGTTAAATATTTTTAATATTTTTCTAAGAATTGACTATCAACAGTAAAAAAGACAGATAAATTATGTATATCTTCATAAGATAATAACAGTTCAAAGACATCAATTCTTCGGCACTCAGCTTTCTTTATAGTTCAACTCTCATATCCATACATGACTACTGGAAAAAGACCATTGTTGGCAAAGTAATGTCTCTGCTTTTTATAAGCTATGTTAGTCATAACTTTTCTTTCAAGGAGCAAGCCACTTTTAATTTCATGGCTTAGTCACCATCTGCAGTGATTGTGGAGCCCAGAAAAATAAAGTCAGCCACTGTTTCCCCATCTAATTGCCATGAAGTAATGGGACCGGATGCCATAATCCTAGTTTTCTGAATGTTGAGTTTTAAACCAACTTTTTCACTCTCCTCTTTCAATTTCATCAAGAGGCTGTTTAGTTCTTCACTTTCTGCCATAAGGGTGGTGTTATCTGCATATCTGAGGTGATTGATATTTCTCTCAGCAATCTTGATTCCAGCTTGTGCTTAATCCATCCAGTCCAGCATTTCTCATGATGTACTCTGCACAGAATTTAAATAAGCAGGGTGACAATATACAGCCTTGACGTACTCCTTTCCCTATTTGGACCCAATCTGTTGTTCCATATCCAGTTCTAACTGCTGTTTCCTGACCTACATACAGATTTCTCAAGGTCAGGTGGTCTGGTATTCCCATCTCTTTCTGAAATTTCCACAAATTGTTGTGATCCACAAAGTCAAAGGCTTTGGCATAGTCAATAAAGCAGAAATAGATGTCTTTCTGGAACTCTCTTGCTTTTTTGATGATCTAACAGATGTTGGCAATTTGATTTCTGCTTCATCTGTTTTTTCTAAATCAACCTTGAACATCTGGAATTTCATGGTTCACGTACTGTTGAAGCCTGGCTTGGAGAATTCTGATATTACTTTGCTAGCATGTGAAATGAGTGCAATTGTGCAGTAGTTTGAACATTCTTTGGCATTGCCTTTCTTTGGGATTGGAATGAAAACTGATCTTTTCTAGTCCTGTGTCCACTGCTCAGTTTTCCAAATTTGCTGGCATATTGAGTGCAGCACTTTCACAACATCATCTTTCAGGATTTGAAATAGCTCAACTAGAATTCCATCACCTCCAGTAGCTTTGTTCATAGTGACATTTCCTAAGGCCCAATTACTTCACTTTCCAGGATGTCTGGCTCTAGGTGAGTGATCACACCATCGTGATTATCTGGGTCATGAAGATCTTTTTTGTATAGTTCTTCTGTATATTCTTGCCACCTCTTCTTAATATCTTTGTTTCTGTTAGGTCCATATAATTTTTGTCCTTTATTTTGCCCATCTTTGCCTGAAAAGTTCCCTTGGTAACTTTAGTTTTCTTGAAGACATCTCTAGTCTTTCCCATTCTATTGTTTTCTGATATTTCTTTCCATTGATTTCTGAGGAAGGCTTTCTTATCTCTCATTGCTGTTCTTTGGAACTCTTCATTCAAATGAATATATCTTTCTTTTTCTCCTTTGCCATTTGTTTCTCTTTTTTTCATAGCTATCTGTAAGGCCTCCCCAGACAACCATTTTGCTTTTTTGTATTTCTTTTTCTTGGGGGTGGTCTTGATGACTGCCTCCTGTATAATGTCATGAACCTCCATCCATAGTTCTTCAGGCACTCTGTCTCTCAGATCTAATCCCTTGAATCTATTTGTCACTTCCACTGTATAACCAAAAGGGGTTTGATTTAGGTCATACCTGAATGGTCTAGTGTTTTTCCCTACTTTCTTCAATTAAATCTGAATTTTGTAATGAGTTCATGATCTGGGCCACAGTCAGCTCCTTGTCTTGCTTTTGCTGACTGTATAGAGCTCCTCCCTCTTTGGCTATAAAAAATATAGTCAATCTGATATTGGTATTGACCATTTGGTGATGTCCATGTGTAGTCTTCTCTTGTGTTGTTGGAAGAGGGTGTTTGCTATGACCAGCATGCTCTCCTGGCAAAACTGTTTTATCCTTTGCCCTGCTTCTTTTTTTGTACTCCAAGGACAAATTGCCCATCTCTTCAGGTATCTCTTGCCTTCCTACTTTTGCATTCCAGTCCCCTATAATGAAAAGGACATCTTTTGGGGGGTTAGTTCTAGAAGGTTTTGTAGGTCTTCATAGAACAGTTCAATTTCAACTTCTTCAGCATTACTGTTTGGGGCATAGACTTGGATTACTGTGATATTGAATGGTTTGCCTTGGAAACAAACAGAGTTCATTCTGTTTTTGAGGTTGCACCCAAGAATTGCATTTCAGACTCTTTTGTTGATTATGATGGCTACTCATTTCTTCTAAGGGATTCCATTTCTTCTAAGCCATTACAGCTTCTACTACATATCCCAGGGAGCTAGAGCAGTATATGTATGATTAATGCATGCTAGTGTTGAGTTATTTTAAATAGAAAGATACAGGTAATGACCAGTGATTTTTTTCTGTGAGAGAATCTACCAGTATTTAATCTGAAAAATAGACAGACTTTGAAGGAAGGTAGTCTTCTACTTACTTCAGACAGTGTTTTAGAGAAACAACATAAGAAATATTACAAACTGTTCTTAGTATAGCTAAGTGTCTAGAATAAGTTTAGAATGACTGGAACAGAGAAGACAGAGAATGCCATAGAATGCTGAAAGAGTTGCATAGAGTTTTGTGGATATCAAAATTTAACATATCAAAGATAAATCAGTTATTTTTTTCATAGCTATCTGTAAGGCCTCCCCAGACAACCATTTTGCTTTTTTGTATTTCTTTTTCTTGGGGGTGGTCTTGATGACTGCCTCCTGTATAATGTCATGAACCTCCATCCATAGTTCTTCAGGCACTCTGTCTCTCAGATCTAATCCCTTGAATCTATTTGTCACTTCCACTGTATAACCAAAAGGGGTTTGATTTAGGTCATACCTGAATGGTCTAATGTTTTTCCCTACTTTCTTCAATTAAATCTGAATTTTGTAATGAGTTCATGATCTGGGCCACAGTCAGCTCCTTGTCTTGCTTTTGCTGACTGTATAGAGCTCCTCCCTCTTTGGCTATAAAAAATATAGTCAATCTGATATTGGTATTGACCATTTGGTGATGTCCATGTGTAGTCTTCTCTTGTGTTGTTGGAAGAGGGTGTTTGCTATGACCAGCATGCTCTCCTGGCAAAACTGTTTTATCCTTTGCCCTGCTTCTTTTTTTGTACTCCAAGGACAAATTGCCCGTCTCTTCAGGTATCTCTTGCCTTCCTACTTTTGCATTCCAGTCCCCTATAATGAAAAGGACATCTTTTGGGGGGTTAGTTTTAGAAGGTTTTGTAGGTCTTCATAGAACAGTTCAATTTCAGCTTCTTCAGCATTACTGTTTGGGGCATAGACTTGGATTACTGTGATATTGAATGGTTTGCCTTGGAAACAAACAGAGTTCATTCTGTTTTTGAGGTTGCACGCAAGAATTGCATTTCAGACTCTTTTGTTGATTATGATGGCTACTCATTTCTTCTAAGGGATTCCATTTCTTCTAAGCCATTACAGCTTCTACTACATATCCCAGGGAGCTAGAGCAGTATATATATGATTAATGCATGCTAGTGTTAAATTGAGTTATTTTAAATAGAAAGATACAGGTAATGACCATTGATTTTTTTCTGCGAGAGAATCTACCAGTATTTAATCTGAAAAATAGACAGACTTTAAGGAAGGTAGTCTTCTACTTACTTCAGACAGTGTTTTAGAGAAACAACAAAAGAAATATTACAAACTGTTCTTAATATAGCTAAGTGTCTAGAATGAGTTTAGAATGACTGGAACAGAGAAGACCGAGAATGCCATAGAATGCTGAAAGAGTTGCATAGAGTTTTGTGGATATCAAAATTTAACATATCAAAGATAAATCAGTTCAGTTCAGTCACTCAGTCATGTCTGACTCTTTGGACCCCATGGACGTACCTTGTCAGTCTTCCTTGTCCATCACCAACTCCCAGAGCTTGCTCAAACTCATGTCCTTTGACTTGGTGATGCCATCCAACCATCTCATCCTCTGTCGTCCCCTTCTCCTCCTGCCTTCAGTCTTTCCCAGCATCAGGGTCTTTAATCTGCCTGCAATGCAGGAGATCTATGTTCAATCCCTGGGTTGGGAAGACACCTTGGAAGAGGACATAGCAACCAATTTCAGTTTTATTGCCTGAAGAATCCCCATGGACAGATTTCTCTGACTCATAAACTCTGCCACTGATTTTCAGTAATGATTTAACATCAGAGGGATAATGTGTATATTGCTGGGAGTTATGAAGTACTAATCTCAGGGCTAAATTTTATTACTTAACATTTTTAAAATTTTGATTATTATTAATATTGATTTTGTGTGAGATCTATGGATCTTTGTGTTATCATTTCACACATGAGTAACATGGAGCTTCCGTGCATGACATTCCAAAGAGCACACATACATCAGCAAAATAGAGTCAAGAGTGAATGTTAGACAATTTTGAGGTCAGTCACAATGCATAGAGAAGTATCTCCTAACTTCATCCATTAGCAACACTTAGCTGCCGTCTATGGGATCGTACAGAGTCGGACACGACTGAAGCGACTTAGCAGCAGCAGCCTTGAATCTAGTGAAGTAAATCTCATTTAGAAAATGAAAGTTTTGTTAAAGTATTTTTTACCTATATCTTTATATTGAGTGGACAGATTTTTCATGTAAGTTCATTTTTTGTATGATAAAGTGACCTTAATCAAAGCATCCTGATTCAAATTATCAATGTAGAAGTCAAAAGTAACATTAAAGAAGAAAATAACACTATAATAACAGCTGATAGCTCAGTGGGCTGTGTGCTCAGCACTAAATATACAGAGCAGGAAAGGGGAGGAGGTGAAGGGAGTTCAATTGGCCATCTGTTTTATGGGGGAATAAATAATCCTTTCAGGATTATGTGAAGAGCATTGAAGAGTTGTCTTTCTTGCCAAGGTGCTTGATTATACTTTGGATGTCCTTAAGGGAAAAGTAGTTTCTATCTTTCAAAATTTTAGGGATAATTGCTGCACATGATTGCATCTTGAAAAATATCTGTTGAGCAAATTAAAGGTTAGTGCAATAGAAACATGATATTTTATCTCTGTCTGCCCTTAATGACCAGTTTTAAAATGGAACAAAGCAAAATAGCACATTTCAACTCAGTTTATCTAAAGCTACTACAGTACTATCTGCAACTGCCACAAGTTTGTAAATATTTTAAGACAAACTTTATAATGAAATTAAACTGGCCAATTTAATAAAACAGTGCACTTTGATTTTAACCATATTGATTTGAGAACATTGATTATCAAGATAAATATTTAAATTTAATTGTATAAGGCAAAATAAAATATTTTAGTAGGCAAAGTCCTAAAAAGAAGGAAATATATACAGAATAAAAATTATGCTTTCCACCTATGTAGCAGTTCTGTATCAACTGTCTCACTCATCTATGTAAACAATTCTGGAAAATGAATACTATTACTCATCTTTGCAAAGAAAGAGTCCTCAGCTGAAAGTTTTATAATGAATCTTCTAATATCACACACTTTATTTTCCACATTTCACTGTCTTCAAGCCAGCTTCACTAAATTGTACTTTGGCATCTCCAAAACTTCATAGGTACTTTTGTTGTAGATTTTAAAATAGCTGATCCCTCATTCTAGAACAATTACTTTCTGTTTCCCCTTCTTCTTATAATATTGTACACTAAGTCCTTCTTTGTGAAGTGAAGTCACTCAGTCGTGTCCGACTCTTTGCGACCCCATGGACTGTAGCCCACCAGGCTCCTCAGTCCGTGGAATTTTCCAGGCAAGAGTACTGGAGTAAGTTGCCATTTCCTTCTCCAGAGGATCTTCCCAACCCAGGGATTGAACCCGGGTCTCCCACATTGCAGGCAGACGCTTCACCCTCTGAATCACCAGTCAATAGTTAATTTTTAAGTCCCTATTATGAGCTAGAAAGTGTAATTCTTTCACACCTGTCATAATTTACTATTTCTTAAATTAAAAAGCATTCCCTGATGCTCCAAATGTAAGATTGCAGTCTGTCTGTGCCAGGGATTGCCAAAACAAAGCTGCCATATCCAGCCTGTGACCTGTCTGAACAATCTCCAAGCTAAAATATGTTTTCCAGAGATTTTAATGGATGAAAAAGTCAAAAGAAGAATGATTCTGTACAAAGTAAAAACTGTATGAAATTAAAATTGCAGTTTCACATGTATTTTGTGGAATATAACCACAGATACTTTTTATTACTAGACATTTAATAAACGTTGGAAACTTCCCAGGTGATCATAAATAGGCATCAAGTACTTGATTTCCTTTTTGAGAGCAATTGGATTGGTTTCACCATCATGAAACAACAAGGTTAGGCTTCGTAATTTCAGGGAGTTTAAATCAATGAAGATCATTATGAGTGAGGTAGATAATGAGTGTGGTAAGTAAAAATTTCATATGAAATAAAGTAATAAACTCATCAAGTGAGCATTTAAAGTGATGACCTCAAGAAAGAAAATAAAAATATTCTGGTCAAAAATAGGATACTGCCATTAGTAAATGGGGTTCCCAGCTGGTGGTAGAGGTAAAGAATCTGTCTGCCAACACAGGAGACATAAGAGACCTGGGTTGGATCCCTGGGTCTCAAAGATCCCCTGGAGGAGCACATGGCAACTCACTCCAGTATTCTTGCCTGTTGAATCCCATGGACAGAGGAGCCTGGCTGGCTATAGTCCATGGGGTCACAAAGAGTCGGACACAACTGAACAACTTAGCTTGCATACAAGTAAAAAATAATTGTATGATTAAAAAAAATCAAATTACTAAAGAGTCCAGATTTTATGAAAGCAAGGCAAAATACATAAAGCGTATATAAACTCTTAGGAGATAAATGGGAGAATGGGAGGAAGGAAATTGTGTGTGTGTGTGTGTGTGTGTGTGCAGATAGTTAATTTTTGTCTTGAAATCTCATGACTGTACAAATAATAGAATCTACGTAACAATTAAATATAACATCATCCTTTTTCTGTATTAATATTTATATTTTTCTTAAGTTTTATCATTTTAAATTAAACTTTATTCTCTTAAAGATAAAGATTAAATCATTAATTTGAATTGTATATTCTAAAATATATAAGCAAAAAAATAATAAGCACTAGTAATACTTTTAAACTAATTTCAAAGCACTATATTTATCAAAATATTGGGCTTATTTTTTACATTATTGATCTAAATAAATCATTTTGATTTTCTGGTTCAGATTATCATTTTAAATTAAACTTTATTCTCTTAAAGATAAAGATTAAATCATTAATTTGAATTGTATATTCTAAAATATATAAGCAAAAAAATAATAAGCACTAGTAATACTTTTAAACTAATTTCAAAGCACTATATTTATCAAAATATTGGGCTTATTTTTTACATTATTGATCTAAATAAATCATTTTGATATTCTGGTTCAGTGTTTTTCTAATTATTTTTATACTGTGGAGGTTTTATGTATGATATCTTTTCTATAGCAACATTTAATGATGGAGAATAGTGAATCCAAATTTTAGTCTGACTGGCAGCAGAATTTTAACTACCTCAATTTCCAATATCCAGTAGCTTAAGTGTAATCCCTGATTATATCTCCAGGTTTTTAATATTCCTCCCTCCAAAAGACCTTGATCATAGTAATTTCCAAGTTCTGCTTACAAGGCTGGATTTCATATTTTAATTTAATGCTTTAGAACTCATCCATAATTCAGAATAATACATGACTGATTAAATAAACAAACCTGAATAACTTATTGTTATATAAAAGCAGAAATCAAAATGTATTCAACTGGTTCAATTATATTATTAAGTGTTGAAGCCTATTAGATTCAAATCTATGAACAGAAATGTTTCAGGACTTAAATAAAGGCAAACATCATAAGCTCTTGAATAATTTTTTAAAATGTTTTCTGATTAATTTTTTTTTGGAAAAGAAGACCAAGAAATATGCCATCAGCTGAAATACAGGTTATGGAATAATATCGACATTTTTCTAGGTGTTGATTACAGTGTGTCCTCCTTTCAAAGTATTTTCCTGCTTGTTTCTATGGAGATGGCTTAATCTATGTTGAACTTAATAGAGGATGATTAGTGCTCCCAGCATGATGAAAGCTGAGTATCTTAGCACTTGACCCTAGTGATTAGATTGGATCTATTTAGATTTTTCCCTTAGTATTAGGATATTTTCTGACATTAGAGCATTACTCTAACTTTGAAAACATAGAATTTCTGAAGTGACAAATGAATGCCTGAGGTTCTCAGTAATATGTTTCCACTCAAGATAAACAGAACTCTAACATGTTCAAAGAGCACATAACTAGTATCTCCATTTTGCCCTAACTCCACTGTTGTCCCACCTTTCAAGACCTTACAATTCTCATTCTTCACATGCCCAGACTAACTTGTGGCCAAAGACATAGAGTAAAGCCCTATGAAGATTTCAGGGCTCAACTTTTGGGATAGTTCACAATGGTCCAATGATATTCTCTGCAAATTTCAGCTGCTTCTGAAAACTGAGCTCCGTTGTGTGTGTCCTAAGCTCAGAAAGAACTTCTCTCTGTCCGTTTCACGTTCAGCAGCCACAGTCTGAAAGTGCATAAATATTGAAGGCCAGATTTCGGGTAATATCCACCTTATCTGTCTCTCTCCTATCAAGTATCACAGTTAGGAGTTTTCCTACACTTGAAAAGATTCAATTCAAATAGTTGTTCCAGGTTTCCAGTTGTTTTCTGTGTTAGAGTAAGTCCAGGACATGTAACTTCAAAATGGTTAGAAATGAGGCTGTTGTTACTTAACTAAATTGGTCTCTTCCTTTTTATAACCTAATTTTAAGACAGTTCCATTGTATATTTTTCATCTGAGTGTCTCAGTCGCAAATTGATAGCAAAGAAGTTTTGATTTCATCTTATCCTAAAATAATTAAGAAATATATCTAGTCAGTTTCAAATAACTGAGTCTATTTTATGCAAAATTTTGTTTTTATTTTCTGCTTTTAACACCTTCTGTATTAGAATGTAGCACTAAACAATTTACTTTTTAAAACTTACAAATATTTCCTTAACAGCACAATGTTCAGTAATTTTTGGATACATTTAATGTCTGGTTAAAGAGTCAGGAATACCAGAGTCTTGAATACTCTTTAAGTCTCTTTAATACCTGACCTGCCTCCTGAGAAATCAGTATGCAGGTCAAAAAGCAACAATTAGAATTGGACATGGGACAACAGACTGATTTCAAATAGGGAAAGGAGTACATCAAGGGTGTATATTGTCACCCTGATTATTTAACTTATATGCAGAGTACATCATGAGAAACCTTGGGCTAGATGAAGCACAAGCTGGAATCAAGATTGCCAGGAGAAATATCAATAACGTCAGATATGCAGATGACACCACTCTTAGGGCAGACAGTGAAGAACTAAAGAGCCTCTTGATGAAAGTGAAAGAGGAAAATAAAAAAGTTGGTTTACAACTCAACATTCAGAAAACTAGGATTATGGTATCCTGTCCCATCACTTCACAGTGAATAGATGGGGAAACAGTGGAGACAGTGACAGATTTTATTTCCTTGGGCTCCAAAATCACTGCAGATGATGTCTGCAGCTGTGAAATTAAAAGACGTTTGCTCCTTGGAAGAAAAGCTATGATAAACCTAGACAGCATATTAAAAAGCAGAGACTACTTTGCCAACAAATATACGTCTAGTCAAACTATGGTTTTTCCAGTAGTTA
>SJYT01017567.1:49666-164360 GCA_006410635.1 Cephalophus harveyi
GGTTGGATCTCCTTGCAGTCCAAGGGACTCTCAAGAGTCTTCTCCAACACCACAGTTCAAAAACATCAATTCTTCGGCGCTCAGCCTTCTTCACAGTCCAACTCTCACATCCATACATGACCACAGGAAAAACCATAGCCTTGACTAGACGGACCTTAGTCGGCAAAGTAATGTCTCTGCTTAGATCTTAATAAACAGGTGATTCAGTTGTTGTTGTTATTGTTTTAGTCACTAAGTTGTGTCTGACTCTTTGGGACCCTGTGGTCTGTAGTCCGCTAGGCTCCTCTGTCCATGGGATATCCCTTGCAAAAATACTGGAATGGGTTGCCATTTCCTTTCCCAGGAGATCTTCCTGACCCAGGCATCCAATCTGAATCTCCTGCTTGGCAGGAGATTCTTTTACCACTCAGTGGATTCTTNTCTTTGGGACCCTGTGGTCTGTAGTCCGCTAGGCTCCTCTGTCCATGGGATATCCCTTGCAAAAATACTGGAATGGGTTGCCATTTCCTTTCCCAGGAGATCTTCCTGACCCAGGCATCCAATCTGAATCTCCTGCTTGGCGGAGATTCTTTTACCACTCAGTGGATTCTTTTACCACTGAGCCACCTGGGAAGCCCTTATGTTCCAAAAAAGTTTAAAAGAAGGTTTTTATTGCAGTGTAAAAATAGGCCAAATTAAAATACTTTAATTAATAAAAACACAATATACTGAATTATAGAATTAGACATTATTAGAAGCATCACTGCATGGCATACTAGGGGAACACAGATTAATGAAAATAATAAGACCCTAAGAATATGCCTTAATATCTGATTTATTAAACAACATGCTATAATACAGATAGAAAATCATTCCTGAAGAAGAACTCAGCAGCAAATCATTTGACAGGGAGGAAGGCCACTTCAGAAAGGTCATAGAGAAAGTGAGGTTATTATTACTGTTAGAGTGAAGTGGGGGAAATAATCTGAATATCAAATAAAAAAATATGGCATGTCTGAGCTTTCCTGGAAATCTGACATAATATGAGCAGAAATTAGAAGTGGGTCTGCTTTTCTAAGGAAGAAAAAGAGAAGCAATGTGGAGAGAAATTGGGGAAAAAAACTGTGAACACCATGATAAATAATAGTAAATATAAATGAAGCTCTGTTTTTGCTTTTTGTTTTACTTCATTTCTGAGTTACTTAATTGAATTGAATAGATGAATAGTTTTTCTCATGTCATTTAACATACAGGCAGTCCTCACTTTGGACTGTAAAATTTATGGTGTAGCTAAAACCAAACAGAGCTATCTTAAAATTCAATTGGAAAAATTATGATTGTAGAAAAAGCTATCTTTTTGTTAGTTATATATTTATAAGTGAGTGAAGAAATAGTAAAATTAATATTTACTTATTATATACTGTATTAAAATTATTGGAACATTGACAAAGTGCTTTCTAGTCTTTGTTTAAATAAAACTCATGAGAAGTAGTTTGAATAGTGCTTCTTTCTCTAGCTCCTTTTATAACATAAAATAATTTTTCTAAGCCTTGGTGAATTGTAAGTTTCCTTCTAAGTTTGAGTCAGCTTTCAAAATTTTAGTCTCTGGACTTTCAGTGTTATGAAGTACCTCTGAAAGTTTTATTAACATGAAATTTATATTCCAATATTACTTCCTCTGGGACATTTCATTTTTAAAAAATACATTGAAGTACAGTTGATTTACAATGTTGTATTAGTTTCAGATGTACAGCAAAGTGATTTATGTATATATATATGTATGTGTGTGATATATATATATATATATTCTTCTTTCAGATTTCTTTTCCTTAAGGTTATTACAAAATATTGAACATATTTCCCTGTGCCATACAGTAGGTCCTTGTGTTTATCTATTTTATGTATAGCAGTGCATATATGTTAATTCAAGGCTCCTAATTTTTCATTACCAACTTCCTCAGCTACGCTGGTAAATTGCCTCCACTGTGTTCCTCTCACTACATATCTTGAGTCTCCCAAAGAAAGCAGCATCAATATTTCCATGATCAACCATCCTAATCACATCCAGCTTTGCTCCCATTGTTACCATTTTTTCTTTTCTCCACTTTCATATTTATTGGTCTATTGCTTCATCTATTTTTGTAAAATAACACTTGGATGTATCAATGGGAGACAAGGTTGCAATAGAACTCCATGCTTTTCTGCTTTTATGTGAATTGAATTACAGATGGAGAGACCAATCCTGACAGACTCTGAAGGAAGTGATGAGATCAATCACTGATCATATCTTCTTCTGTCATTTATATAGTGTTTTGGAAGGAGCAGCTAGCAGCAAGTTTGTTTACAGTTGATATAGCCAAGTAATTTAAGATGAACTATTAGGAAACAGTGTTATTTAAATAACTGTGCTAACTAAAAATCATGTAAGTCAGAGCCCTACATAAATATCTAATAAATGTAATATATAGGTAAATCTGGGCTCGCAGGTGGTTCTAGTGGTAAAGAACATACCTGCCAATGCAGGTCAGCTTTAAGAGATGCGGGTTCAATCCCTGGGTCAGGAAGAGCCCCTGGAGGGAGGCATGGCAAACCACTCCAGTATTCTTGCTAGAAGAATCCCCTGGACAGAGGAGCCTGGCAAGCTAGAGTACATAGTGTCACACAGTCAGACATGACTGAAGCGACACAAGCACACACATGTAGATAAATCCAAATATCAATGAACAATCATTATTAAAGTTGTGATGCAAAATATAACATTTCTTTGGTCAACACTTTACAATTAAAAAAAAAAAAAAAGGAACAGCAGAACATGAAAATTGTAATGGTGCATATCCAAAAGGATGTTGCATTTGAAATCCTTAATCTGTGAGTCTGAGAGTTCCTCTGCAGCCTTCCTCCCCTGGTCTGGGGCAGGCTGGCTGACTTACTACTAATTCTGGCCATTCTATTCTCATTTTGCCCAAATACATGTTGGGTGACCCAGAACTGCCCCTTCTTCTCAATGGTCATCCCTAAACACATCTTCAGACTCTGGTTTAACTCCAGCCTTCTGACACTCTCTCGTTCATACTCCACCTGTGACTCCTGATCACCTGGTGATCCATAAAGCCACATTTGCCTCCCCGTCAAGCCTCCCCCTTCTTTGACTTCATCCTCTCCTACTGTTTGTTCCGGAACTCTCTGGACTATAGCTCATTCCCTGGACGTTCCCATCCCCATGGTTTTAAGGTTCCCACTGCCTGGAGCACCTTCCCTTTGTGGCCCACCCAGTGCAGCATCATAGGGCAGGAGGCTAGTTCCTGCATCCCAACCCAGGCCTCACTGGGTCTGTGGAGGAAGTCAGAGCCATGCCTTGTTCTGCCTGATGTTCACACCCCTGGGAAGGTACTATCACCCCAGTCAAATTGGGTGGCTCATCCCAGATGTTCGCTGGCCTCCCGCAGTGACCATAAATTAATTTTGGCACTCAATATCTCATCTTCCTCAGGCGGGGAAGTGCATGAATAACCCTCCTCCATCCCTAGGCAAACTTCTACCACCTTCTCTCACCTTTTCCCCCAGGGATGTTGCTCAACCCTAACGACTCCCCCAGCCCAGCACCCAGCCCTTCCTGAGGGACCCAATGGCCCGTTAGACCTCTCCTGCCAGACAGAAGTGATATCACATAGTGGTTCCTGCTGAAAGGCAGAGAATCGCGTGTCAAGTTTTTCTTCTTCCCAATAAGCACTGATAATTTTGCCTATGGAACTTGTAAATTCATTGTAGTAATGAGTTGGCAGCTTCCTCAGCTCCCCCATCAAAACCTTCGTTCCTCCTCTCCTGGGATGGAGGAGGTCAGGAAAACCACTCCACACTTGGTTCACCCAAACACACGGTGAGGAAAGTCAGCCTACATAACCATCAATATCACTTATTTAGTTAAACACACAACAACAAATTAGAACCTAATCATCATAAGAATTATGTTTACTTCAGTATCTCACTTGAGTGTGATTTCCCTCCCTCCACCCCCAGGGTTAGCTTTATTTCTTCCAAAGACAATTATCTTAAGCTTCATAATTAGAAGGATAATTGTCTCAAACAAATCTTTAATGGTTCAAAGTTAAAGGTGATCTATATCTTTTATTTAGGCATTTATGATTAAATTTATGAACTTGGCAGATTAACTAATCAACTAGAATTGGGGGACCAGAAGGAGGAGCTCCCATGGCCCCTTCTGATTGCAGAGCCCCATAGGAAGAAGAAAGACTTCACTACTTTCTTGGCAAAGACTCAGCAAGTGAAAAACCATGGACTTTTTACTACAGCCCTCTGAACTCCTTTTTCTCTCTAGAAAAGAGGTCTCCTTCCCTTGCCTTGCAGGGACTTGCACTGGAGAAGGAAATGGCAACCCGCTCCAGTGTTCTTGCCTGGAGAATCACAGGGACAAGGGAGCCTGGTGGGCTGCCATCTATGGGGTCACACAGATTTGGACACGGCTGAAGCGACTTAGCAGCAGCAGCAGCAGCACATGGTTTGCCTTGGTTGTAGACCCCATGTTGCCATTCTCTACTAATCTGGAATCAACCCATCTTTGACAGAGAAATATCTGTCAATTTATTTCAGATCAAGAATAGCAATATAAGAAATAGCAAACTTTAACCCCTTCCTTTTCCCCTTACAATCTGACAGAAGTGTTCAAAGGAGATTAAAAATAAAACAAGGGCCTTAACCAGTGTTAAAAACAAGAGGGTTAGGATAAAGCAATTGTTGAAAACTCAAATATTTTTCCCAAATGCATGGCAGAAGATTGCACATTAAAGGAGATTTCTGTTATTAACTCTTACCCTACAGAGAGCAAAAAAGTTGTGAGATGTTACGTGAAGTAGAAAAAGGGAAATTTTGATAAATCTAAAATAATTATCAAATAAACTGTAGGAGGGAAGTCAAAGTTGATGCCTGGTTGCAGGGCTAATGGCAATTTCTGCCTTTTAGTAACAACTTTTGAATTCAAAGGCTGTGGCTGCAGTGCTGGAAGGTTGAACAGTGAGGTGACATACTGGCTAAACACTAATTCTCTATGGAAGTATGATTCACTTCAATGTGGGGGAAAAACTCGGAAATCAGATGAAGTCCTTAGTTCTAGGGAAAGAAGACTAGAAGAGAATGCCAGTAATTAGAAGAGTGAGAATTACTCTACCAGAAACCACTTTTGTTCAGTATAATATTTATATTCAAAATCTCAAAATAAGAAAAAGTTTTAAGTGGTGAAATTAAGCTTCTGAACATTTGTTTATGGAAATGATGACAAAGAAATCACTCTTTCACTAGCACAGAGGGAAGAAAAGCAAGTGCTGCTCTCTTCCTCAATGTTTTAAAACTATATACATTTTCTATGAAATATACTCTGGCAATGTTTTTTTAGAGGTTTAGCCCTAACAATTTCAAATGTTGATTGTCCTCCTTCTGGATCTTCAGATTTAAAGGGCAGAATGCTACTGATGCCAGATGGTTCACAGTGGNAGGGAAGAAAAGCAAGTGCTGCTCTCTTCCTCAATGTTTTAAAACTATATACATTTTCTATGAAATATACTCTGGCAATGTTTTTTTAGAGGTTTAGCCCTAACAATTTCAAATGTTGATTGTCCTCCTTCTGGATCTTCAGATTTAAAGGGCAGAATGCTATTGATGCCAGATGGTTCACAGTGGCCTGGTGGAAGTAAGGCTTCTCTATGTTCACTGTTTCTATCAAAAGTCACTATATCTGAAAACAACTTTTTGCACCATAACTTATACAAAGATCTAGGGAAAATTGCTACAGTTGTCCTCCCTACAACACTCAGACTAGTTTCTGTCACAGAGAGCTCACTGTCCTTCAGTAAGGATGACACTTTTGAGTTTCTGAGGTGGATATCACCAATGATGGCAACATGGTGGGAAAACAATATAAGTCATTGTTAAACCTTGGTGAGAGAATCCGATTTTCACCTTTGATTATTTATAATTGAAATTAAAATGTGAATTTCCTTATTGTATAGATAACTTTATATCTACTGATATTTCCTCTGTAAATATCTGTTTATAATTTTCGTTGTTTGAATTAGGTAAATCCTAAAGGAAATCAACCGTGAATATTCATTGGAAGGACTGATGCTGAAGCTCAAGCTCCAGTACTCTGGTCATATGATGTGAAAAGTCAACTCATTGTAAAATACCCTGATACTGGGAAAGACTGAAGGCAAATGGCAAAGAGGGTGGCAAAGGAAGAGATGGTGAGTTAGCATCACTGACTCAGTGGACATGAATTTGAGAAAATTCCAGGAGAAAGTGAAAGGCAGAGGACCCTGGTGTGCTGCAGTACATGGGGGTAACAAGTTGGACACAAAAGTTAACAAATGAACAACAACAATAATATAAGAATAAGAAATTATTTGTATTAAGGCTTTTCTTAAACAAAAAGTTTCACTGGAGTGGTGTCCTAAAAATAACAATTGATAGAACAATCATGACAGAAAATATGTAGATACATTCCCTAGATGATTATAAATAGGATGGCCATATGCAGCTTCTCATTATTTACAGGATAAAGGTGAAGTCCTGTGTAAAAGCAGATACAAATTTCTGATGTTTTGAGAAGTCTTAACAAAGCTAAATCAGGTAGAAATGATGCAAATCTGGCAAGAATTCTGATACCAAGAGATGAATATTCACCCTTATCTCTCTTTCTATATTCCTCTCCCTAACTCACAATTATTCTATTGAGCATCTATTTGTGGATGGATAGTACTACAGGTAATTATTAAGTCAAACATATCATGTTTTATGACAATTAACAATTTATTTTCAACGTTCCACATCAAACTTTGTGTAATTCGAAGCTTCTAATAAGAATATTTCACAGAAGCACTGTGGTACTGATTTATCATCACCATTATGAACATCTTTGCTAAGTTTATATGCCAAAAATGTTTTTGAGAATCTTCACAATTTTTTCACATTAGTCATTCACTTTCTGTTGTTTTCTGTTTCTTTTGCTCAATTTTTAAGTTGTGTTTCTGAATTTTCAAGAATGTAATTTTTTCACTGTTTTTTGCAGACATTTTCTCTTTTTCAGCTTTCTCTTTACTTTTCAAATTTTTCTTATAAGCCTTTTTGTGGTTATGGAAAACAGACCTTTTATTTTTCACTGTCTCTTTAATGTCTGTTACGTCAGTTGAACTGAACATGTTTTCTCCTCTAAACATAACCACACAGTCCTCCTTATAAGTTCTTCCACCTGACAGCCTCCAAATTTAATTTAATTTAATTTTTTATTATCATTTTTTTCTCCCATCTGCTTTTATTTAAATCTAAAGCTATCTTTTTGTTAGTTATATATTTATAAGTGAGTGAAGAAATAGTAAAATTAATATTTACTTATTATATACTGTATTAAAATTATTGGAACATTGACAAAGTGCTTTCTAGTCTTTGTTTAAATAAAACTCATGAGAAGTAGTTTGAATAGTGCTTCTTTCTCTAGCTCCTTTTATAACATAAAATAATTTTTCTAAGCCTTGGTGAATTGTAAGTTTCCTTCTAAGTTTGAGTCAGCTTTCAAAATTTTAGTCTCTGGACTTTCAGTGTTATGAAGTACCTCTGAAAGTTTTATTAACATGAAATTTATATTCCAATATTACTTCCTCTGGGACATTTCATTTTTAAAAAATACATTGAAGTACAGCTGATTTACAATGTTGTATTAGTTTCAGATGTACAGCAAAGTGATTTATGTATATATATATGTATGTGTGTGATATATATATATATATTCTTCTTTCAGATTTCTTTTCCTTAAGGTTATTACAAAATATTGAACATAGTTCCCTGTGCCATACAGTAGGTCCTTGTGTTTATCTATTTTATGTATAGCAGTGCATATATGTTAATTCAAGGCTCCTAATTTTTCATTACCAACTTCCTCAGCTACGCTGGTAAATTGCCTCCACTGTGTTCCTCTCACTACATATCTTGAGTCTCCCAAAGAAAGCAGCATCAATATTTCCATGATCAACCATCCTAATCACATCCAGCTTTGCTCCCATTGTTACCATTTTTTCTTTTCTCCACTTTCATATTTATTGGTCTATTGCTTCATCTATTTTTGTAAAATAACACTTGGATGTATCAATGGGAGACAAGGTTGCAATAGAACTCCATGCTTTTCTGCTTTTATGTGAATTGAATTACAGATGGAGAGACCAATCCTGACAGACTCTGAAGGAAGTGATGAGATCAATCACTGATCATATCTTCTTCTGTCATTTATATAGTGTTTTGGAAGGAGCAGCTAGCAGCAAGTTTGTTTACAGTTGATATAGCCAAGTAATTTAAGATGAACTATTAGGAAACAGTGTTATTTAAATAACTGTGCTAACTAAAAATCATGTAAGTCAGAGCCCTACATAAATATCTAATAAATGTAATATATAGGTAAATCTGGGCTCGCAGGTGGTTCTAGTGGTAAAGAACATACCTGCCAATGCAGGTCAGCTTTAAGAGATGCGGGTTCAATCCCTGGGTCAGGAAGAGCCCCTGGAGGGAGGCATGGCAAACCACTCCAGTATTCTTGCTAGAAGAATCCCCTGGACAGAGGAGCCTGGCAAGCTAGAGTACATAGTGTCACACAGTCAGACATGACTGAAGCGACACAAGCACACACATGTAGATAAATCCAAATATCAATGAACAATCATTATTAAAGTTGTGATGCAAAATATAACATTTCTTTGGTCAACACTTTACAATTAAAAAAAAAAAAAAAGGAACAGCAGAACATGAAAATTGTAATGGTGCATATCCAAAAGGATGTTGCATTTGAAATCCTTAATCTGTGAGTCTGAGAGTTCCTCTGCAGCCTTCCTCCCCTGGTCTGGGGCAGGCTGGCTGACTTACTACTAATTCTGGCCATTCTATTCTCATTTTGCCCAAATACATGTTGGGTGACCCAGAACTGCCCCTTCTTCTCAATGGTCATCCCTAAACACATCTTCAGACTCTGGTTTAACTCCAGCCTTCTGACACTCTCTCGTTCATACTCCACCTGTGACTCCTGATCACCTGGTGATCCATAAAGCCACATTTGCCTCCCCGTCAAGCCTCCCCCTTCTTTGACTTCATCCTCTCCTACTGTTTGTTCCGGAACTCTCTGGACTATAGCTCATTCCCTGGACGTTCCCATCCCCATGGTTTTAAGGTTCCCACTGCCTGGAGCACCTTCCCTTTGTGGCCCACCCAGTGCAGCATCATAGGGCAGGAGGCTAGTTCCTGCATCCCAACCCAGGCCTCACTGGGTCTGTGGAGGAAGTCAGAGCCATGCCTTGTTCTGCCTGATGTTCACACCCCTGGGAAGGTACTATCACCCCAGTCAAATTGGGTGGCTCATCCCAAATGTTAGCTGGCCTCCCGCAGTGACCATAAATTAATTTTGGCACTCAATATCTCATCTTCCTCAGGCGGGGAAGTGCATGAATAACCCTCCTCCATCCCTAGGCAAACTTCTACCACCTTCTCTCACCTTTTCCCCCAGGGATGTTGCTCAACCCTAACGACTCCCCCAGCCCAGCACCCAGCCCTTCCTGAGGGACCCAATGGCCCGTTAGACCTCTCCTGCCAGACAGAAGTGATATCACATAGTGGTTCCTGCTGAAAGGCAGAGAATCGCGTGTCAAGTTTTTCTTCTTCCCAATAAGCACTGATAATTTTGCCTATGGAACTTGTAAATTCATTGTAGTAATGAGTTGGCAGCTTCCTCAGCTCCCCCATCAAAACCTTCGTTCCTCCTCTCCTGGGATGGAGGAGGTCAGGAAAACCACTCCACACTTGGTTCACCCAAACACACGGTGAGGAAAGTCAGCCTACATAACCATCAATATCACTTATTTAGTTAAACACACAACAACAAATTAGAACCTAATCATCATAAGAATTATGTTTACTTCAGTATCTCACTTGAGTGTGATTTCCCTCCCTCCACCCCCAGGGTTAGCTTTATTTCTTCCAAAGACAATTATCTTAAGCTTCATAATTAGAAGGATAATTGTCTCAAACAAATCTTTAATGGTTCAAAGTTAAAGGTGATCTATATCTTGTATTTAGGCATTTATGATTAAATTTATGAACTTGGCAGATTAACTAATCAACTAGAATTGGGGGACCAGAAGGAGGAGCTCCCATGGCCCCTTCTGATTGCAGAGCCCCATAGGAAGAAGAAAGACTTCACTACTTTCTTGGCAAAGACTCAGCAAGTGAAAAACCATGGACTTTTTACTACAGCCCTCTGAACTCCTTTTTCTCTCTAGAAAAGAGGTCTCCTTCCCTTGCCTTGCAGGGACTTGCACTGGAGAAGGAAATGGCAACCCGCTCCAGTGTTCTTGCCTGGAGAATCACAGGGACAAGGGAGCCTGGTGGGCTGCCATCTATGGGGTCACACAGATTTGGACACGGCTGAAGCGACTTAGCAGCAGCAGCAGCAGCACATGGTTTGCCTTGGTTGTAGACCCCATGTTGCCATTCTCTACTAATCTGGAATCAACCCATCTTTGACAGAGAAATATCTGTCAATTTATTTCAGATCAAGAATAGCAATATAAGAAATAGCAAACTTTAACCCCTTCCTTTTCCCCTTACAATCTGACAGAAGTGTTCAAAGGAGATTAAAAATAAAACAAGGGCCTTAACCAGTGTTAAAAACAAGAGGGTTAGGATAAAGCAATTGTTGAAAACTCAAATATTTTTCCCAAATGCATGGCAGAAGATTGCACATTAAAGGAGATTTCTGTTATTAACTCTTACCCTACAGAGAGCAAAAAAGTTGTGAGATGTTACGTGAAGTAGAAAAAGGGAAATTTTGATAAATCTAAAATAATTATCAAATAAACTGTAGGAGGGAAGTCAAAGTTGATGCCTGGTTGCAGGGCTAATGGCAATTTCTGCCTTTTAGTAACAACTTTTGAATTCAAAGGCTGTGGCTGCAGTGCTGGAAGGTTGAACACTGAGGTGACATACTGGCTACACACTAATTCTCTATGGAAGTATGATTCACTTCAATGTGGGGGAAAAACTCGGAAATCAGATGAAGTCCTTAGTTCTAGGGAAAGAAGACTAAAGAGAATGCCAGTAATTAGAAGAGTGACAATTACTCTACCAGAAACCACTTTTGTTCAGTATAATATTTATATTCAAAATCTCAAAATAAGAAAAAGTTTTAAGTGGTGAAATTAAGCTTCTGAACATTTGTTTATGGAAATGATGACAAAGAAATCACTCTTTCACTAGCACAGAGGGAAGAAAAGCAAGTGCTGCTCTCTTCCTCAATGTTTTAAAACTATATACATTTTCTATGAAATATACTCTGGCAATGTTTTTTTAGAGGTTTAGCCCTAACAATTTCAAATGTTGATTGTCCTCCTTCTGGATCTTCAGATTTAAAGGGCAGAATGCTACTGATGCCAGATGGTTCACAGTGGCCTGGTGGAAGTAAGGCTTCTCTATGTTCACTGTTTCTATCAAAAGTCACTATATCTGAAAACAACTTTTTGCACCATAACTTATACAAAGATCTAGGGAAAATTGCTACAGTTCTCCTCCCTACAACACTCAGACTAGTTTCTGTCACAGAGAGCTCACTGTCCTTCAGTAAGGATGACACTTTTGAGTTTCTGAGGTGGATATCACCAATGATGGCAACATGGTGGGAAAACAATATAAGTCATTGTTAAACCTTGGTGAGAGAATCCGATTTTCACCTTTGATTATTTATAATTGAAATTAAAATGTGAATTTCCTTATTGTATAGATAACTTTATATCTACTGATATTTCCTCTGTAAATATCTGTTTATAATTTTCGTTGTTTGAATTAGGTAAATCCTAAAGGAAATCAACCGTGAATATTCATTGGAAGGACTGATGCTGAAGCTCAAGCTCCAGTACTCTGGTCATATGATGTGAAAAGTCAACTCATTGTAAAATACCCTGATACTGGGAAAGACTGAAGGCAAATGGCAAAGAGGGTGGCAAAGGAAGAGATGGTGAGTTAGCATCACTGACTCAGTGGACATGAATTTGAGAAAATTCCAGGAGAAAGTGAAAGGCAGAGGACCCTGGTGTGCTGCAGTACATGGGGGTAACAAGTTGGACACAAAAGTTAACAAATGAACAACAACAATAATATAAGAATAAGAAATTATTTGTATTAAGGCTTTTCTTAAACAAAAAGTTTCACTGGAGTGGTGTCCTAAAAATAACAATTGATAGAACAATCATGACAGAAAATATGTAGATACATTCCCTAGATGATTATAAATAGGATGGCCATATGCAGCTTCTCATTATTTACAGGATAAAGGTGAAGTCCTGTGTAAAAGCAGATACAAATTTCTGATGTTTTGAGAAGTCTTAACAAAGCTAAATCAGGTAGAAATGATGCAAATCTGGCAAGAATTCTGATACCAAGAGATGAATATTCACCCTTATCTCTCTTTCTATATTCCTCTCCCTAACTCACAATTATTCTATTGAGCATCTATTTGTGGATGGATAGTACTACAGGTAATTATTAAGTCAAACATATCATGTTTTATGACAATTAACAATTTATTTTCAACGTTCCACATCAAACTTTGTGTAATTCGAAGCTTCTAATAAGAATATTTCACAGAAGCACTGTGGTACTGATTTATCATCACCATTATGAACATCTTTGCTAAGTTTATATGCCAAAAATGTTTTTGAGAATCTTCACAATTTTTTCACATTAGTCATTCACTTTCTGTTGTTTTCTGTTTCTTTTGCTCAATTTTTAAGTTGTGTTTCTGAATTTTCAAGAATGTAATTTTTTCACTGTTTTTTGCAGACATTTTCTCTTTTTCAGCTTTCTCTTTACTTTTCAAATTTTTCTTATAAGCCTTTTTGTGGTTATGGAAAACAGACCTTTTATTTTTCACTGTCTCTTTAATGTCTGTTACGTCAGTTGAACTGAACATGTTTTCTCCTCTAAACATAACCACACAGTCCTCCTTATAATTTCTTCCACCTGACAGCCTCCAAATTTAATTTAATTTAATTTTTTATTATCATTTTTTTCTCCCATCTGCTTTTATTTATTTTTTAATTAATTAATTTATTTTTTAAATTTTATTTTTGCTTTATTTTACTTTACAATACCGTATTGGTTTTGCTATACATTGACATGAATCCACCATGGGTGTATACAAGCTCCCAATCCTGAATCCCCCTCCCACCTCCCACCCCATATCATCTCTCTGGATCATCCTCGTGCACCAGCCCCAAGCATCCTGTATCCTGTATTGAACGTAGGCTGGTGGTTCGTTCTTACATGATAGTATACACGTTTCAATGCTATTCTCCCAAATCATCCCACTCTCTCCCTCTCCCACAGAGTCCAAAAGTCCATTCTATACATCTGTGTCTCTTTTGCTGTCTCGCATACAGGGTCAACACTGTTGGTGGGAATGCAAACTAGTACAGCCACTATGGAGAACAGTGTGGAGATTCCTTAAAAAACTGCAAGTAGAACTGCCTTATGACACAGCAATCCCGCTGCTGGGCATACACACCGAGGAAACCAGAATTGAAAGAGACACATGTACCCCAGTGTTCATTGCAGCACTGTTTATAATAGCCAGGACATGGAAACAACCTAGATGTCCATCAGCAGATGAATGGATAAGAAAGTAGTGGTACATATACACAATGGAGTATTACTCAGCCATTAAAAAGAATTCATTTGAATCAGTTCTAATGAGATGGATGAAACTGGAACCTATTATACAGAGTGAAGTAAGCCAGAAAGAAAAACACCAATACAGTATACTGACACATATATATGGAATTTAGAAAGATGTCAATGATGACCCTGTATGTGAGACAGCAAATTTAATTTTAGATAAGTTTCCATTATTCCAGAAAAAGAAACATTTGATCATTATGATAAAGTGCCAAAACTGCTTCCATTCTAGTATGAATTTGCAGTCATACTACCTTTAATCAGTAGGTAGTCTATTTCCTTAAGAAGTTTATTTCCTTAGTAAGTCTATTTCCTTAGTACTCACTTGGGCCAATAGCACTGGAATAATGCTGTGCTAGGGTTGAGTGTAGTCTTCAACAGGCCTTGCAAAATGCTCATGTCTTTTTTTATCTTTTGTCTTCACTATGGGAGATGCCGAAGGTGAGCTACTGGAGAGAGTGAGAAGCAAGCATGAGTCACATCAGCCCCAGCTACCAACTCAACACTGAGAAGTATAGAGAAACCAGCTAAGATCAGCTAAGCTGCCTAGTTGACCTTCAGGTAACCACAGACATTTTGAGCTTTGCTTAATCCAGCTTAGATGAGTAGACCCATATATGTTTGCCAAAAATTCATGAATAAACTAAATGTTAATTGCTGTATGCCATGAATATACTGTGTTTTTCAGTTCAGTTCAGTTCAATCGCTCAGTCATGTCCGACTCTTTGCGACCCCATGAATCGCAGCACGCCAGGTCTTCGTGTCCATCACCAACACTCAGAGTTCACTCAGACTCACGTCCACCGAGTCAGTGATGCCTTCCAGCCACCTTATCCTCTGTCATTCCCTTCCTCTCTTGCCGCCAATCCCTCCCAGCATCAGAGTCTTTTCCAATGAGTCAACTCTTCACATGAGGTGGCCAAAGTGCTGGAGTTTCAGCTTTAGCTTCATTCCTTCCAAAGAAATCCCAGGGCTGATCTCCTTCAGAATGGACTGGTTGGATCTCCTTGTAGTCTAAGGGACTCTCAAGAGTCTTCTCCACACCATAGTTCAAAAGCATCAATTCTTTGGTGCTCAGCTTTCTCCACAGTCCAACTCTCACATCCATACATGACCACTGTGTTTTTACCCCCACCCCCACGCCCCATAAAAGCATTTTTATGGCACTATAACTGATCCAAGCAAACACTTTTCAATTGTATGCATATTTAACTATATGCTGTTCACGTGTTTTGGAGAAGGAAATGGCAACCCACTCCAGTGTTCTTGCCGGGAGAATCCCATGGATGGAGAAGCCTGGTGGGCTACGGTTCATGGGGTCACAAAGAGTCAGACACGACTAAAGTGACTTAGCATGCACGCACATTCATGTGTTTTATTGCACTACTGTGTAGTGTGGATTATAAAACATTAAAAACAAATTGATAACTGACAACAAGAAACAAATGTAAATTAAATATTTTCCTGTATACCCATTTTTTAGATTATGTATTATTATACTACAATGTCATTTCATCAGGGAAGCATTTATGTTTCATACATTATATGTCCCCATGGAACCTTCAGTTTCTTCTTACTAAGCACTCATAACATTGGAATTTTTTCTCATATCCATCCCCTTTCTAAATATTGATAGCAAAACTCAAGTAATCAGGATCTGTATTCATCTCTTTTGATGCAAAGATCTGACTCATTGGAAAAGGCCCTGATGCTGGAAAAGATTGAGGGCAGGAGGAGAAGAGGGCAACAGAGGGTGAGATGGTTCGATGGCATCGCCAATTTGATGGATGTGAGTTTGAGCAAACTCTGGGAGATGGTAAAGGACAGGGAAGCCTGGTGTGCTGCAGTCCATGGGGTCACCAAGAGTTGGATAGGACTGAGCAACTGAACAACAGCAAGAAATCAGGACCTGTGTTCATCTCTTTCATTGTTCTATTTGACGCTTAGGAAAGAATGTGGCAAAGAATAGCAATTTATTCTTTAACATTTTCAAAGGTATTGTTTTTTCATCATGAGTTTCTTTATTTTGTAACACTTATAATTCTCCAAACTCTAAAGGAGATAATATATTTTATTTTATGTCTTTAATATATATCTTTGAGCTCTGCATAGCTTTTATAAATCTGTGTAGAATGTTTAAATAACTACTTTTCTCTAAATTAAGTTATCCATTTATTTCATATTGATTTTCAGTGCCAAACAAAGTGTAATTTTGAAGCCTCTATAGAAAAGAGTATGAAGGATCTTCAGAAAAAGTATAAGTAGAACTACCATATGATTCAGCAATTCTGCTTCTGGGAACACATCCAAAAGAAACAAAAAGACTAACTCAACATTATATCTGCACACCCATGTTCATAGCAACATTATTCACAATAGTGAAGAATCAGGAATAACATAAGTGTCTATCAACCTATAAACAGGTGAAGATTCCCTATATATAATATATTAGGATTGTGATCAAAAGTTACAGACTTTCAGTTGTAAGATAGATAAGTGCTTGGGAGGTAATGGGCTTGCCAGGTGATGCTAGTGGTAAAGAACCCGCCTGCCAATGAAGGAGACATAAGACACATGGGTTCAGTCCCTGGATTGGGAAGATCCCCTGGAGGAGGGCATGGAAATCCACTCCAGTAAAATCCCATAGACAGAGGGGTTTGGAGGCCAATAGCCAATAGGGTTGCAAATAGTTGTACACAACTGAAGCGATTTAGCAGGCATGCAGTTATGTAATGTACATGATGACTGTAGCTATTACTGATGTATAATATATAGGAAAGTTGCTAAAAGAATAAAGTCTAAGAATTTTCATGATAAGGAAAAATTTGTACCTTTTATTATTTCTTTACTTTTTATTATATCTAAACAAAAAGATGAATTTTAGCTGAACCTATTGTAGTAGTCATTTCAAACATGAAAATCAAACCACCATGGTGTATGCCTTAAATTCATACAGTGATATATGTCAATCATTTCTCAGTAAAACTGGAAAAATACATGATTCAATTTGTAAGTTGTTTATGTAGTACTTTATATTTCTAGATGAAAATATTCAGATTGTTTCCAAGTACACTGGGAGTTCTTAAACCATTATATAAAATGTTCTTAAACCTTTATATGAAATGAATACATTATTTGTCAAGCCAGTTTTAACAGCATAATTAAATGAAATTTTAAAAGACCTATTTAAATAGTTGAGAGTGAGAAAAATGTATTATGTGGGTGCCAGAGGATCTAAGAGGTTAAGTTTAGTGAGTATTCCCAAATTATTGGAAGCAAAATCTGCCTAGATTACGTATCTAAATTGCATTTAAGATTATAATATTCAAAATATACAATTTAATGTTATGTATAAATAAGTTAAAGTATTTCTAAAGAATATATATATTATAATGAAAATAAAGGGAAGTCATTCAAAAGTTTTTGAAAAAAAATTAAAGACATGAACAAGAAATTAATAATAGATGAGGACAGATCTCAGAAGAGTAAATTAAGTCGGTAAATAAATACCCAGAAACATTTGTAACTGAGTTAACTAAAAAATAGAAATAAACATTAGATAACATTTTTACCAATGGAAGTTACAAAGTTTCAAGAAACAAAGAAATACATGTTTCAAAAAGTTGTCAATGGTTTAAAAGTGTATTTTAACAGTGAACATTAATAAAGATTAATACAGAGATTAATACAAATAACATAATCAGATTCTGCCCAATCCAACTTGCCTGCAGATTGCAGCTATAAACTCTGGACAAAATACAAATAAATGATAATCTGAAGTCAACAATCAGTAAACAAAAATTGGCTCTGGTGGTGACATTTAGTATGAGTTTGATTTGTCTTGAATATTTCTAGTTTTACAAGTTTGATTTGGTTTGAATATCTCTATTTTCTTGATTTTCACCCTAAGATGTGTCCAATATGCCACCATGGAGAATGGCTTAAACTCAAACACACATACACACATGCTCTCTCTCTCTCCTCTTGTCTTTGCTGGCTGAGGAACCAAAGATCGGAATTCAAGGCAACTACAGCCACTGAAGCACTAGTGGAAAGTCCTCCAAGTCAGTGAAAATCCTAAATTTTATGTGCAAATTCTGCCCAAATCCTTGGGCTCTATCATGATAGCATATGCATGAATCAATCTAGCTAAACTTAAATGATCTGAACAAAAGTTTGCAGTTGCTGCCCAACAAGCAGATTTGGCTGTTTGATTTCAACACTTTTGATTGTCTGTTTAGTAACTCAGTTCAGTTCAGTTCAGTTCAGTCGCTCAGTTGTGTCTGACTCTTTGTGACCCCATGAATTGCAGCATGCCAGGCCTCCCTGTCCGTCACCAACTCCCGGAGTTTACCCAGACTCACGACCATCAAGTCCGTGATGCCATCCAGCCATCTCATCCTCGGTTGTCCCCTTCTCCTTCTGCCCCCAGTCCCTCTCTAGCATCCCTCCCTAGCATCAAAGTCTTTTCCAATGAGTCAACCCTTCGCATGAGGTGGCCAATGTACTGGAGTTTCAGCTTTAGCATCATTCCTTTCAAAGAAATCCCAGGCTGGATCTCCTTCAGAATGGACTGGTTGGATCTCCTTGCAGTCCAAGGGACTCTCAAGAGTCTTCTCCAACACCACAGTTCAAAAGCATCAATTCTTCAGCGCTCAGCTTTCTTCACAGTCTAACTCTCACATCCATACGTGACCACAGGAAAAACCATAGCCTTGACTAACTGCATACATGAAATTCAGAATATTGCTAGTCTAGAGTGGCCACACATGCAATTTACAGTATCCAGGATAAAATAAAAAATCAATATAACATAAAAGGGAAACTATTACAGGTTATCAAGAGAAAACAATTAACAGAGAATGACCCCAAGATGACCAGAAGTTATGACTAGCAATCATGGATTTTTAAGATAGCTATCACTATGCTAAACAACATAAAAGAAACATGCTTTCAGTGATCAAAAAGACAAAAAATGTCTACAGGTAAACTTCAACAAAGAAACAAATGAAAATTCCCAAACTTAAAGAATAGATATGGATTAAAAATTAGTTAGATTTGTTTGGCATGATGATAACAGAGCAGAGCCAGTGAACTTGAATATAAATGTATTCTTCTAAAGAAGAGAAAAAGAAAGCTATTTTTTAAATGAAAAGAAGCATTGTTTCAGCAATGTTTGGGGACATGTACAAAGGTCTAATGTATGTATAGTTGAAGTCTCAGACAACAGGGAAAAAAAGGATACAGCAGGAAAAACACTTGAGAAAATAATAACAAACACATCCAAAATTTGGTGAAGGCTATAAATTTTTAGACTCAAGTTCAGCAAATTCAAAGTAGCATAATCAAATGTAAACTATGAGCTGCCACATTAAAAAAGAAAGCAAATTTTAATTGAAACAAAGTAAGAAAAGAAATATTGAAAATATAATAAATATCAAAAACATAATGATAATGAGAAAAATATCATAGCACATAAGGGGACTATAAGTTTATATCACTATTAAAGTTTTGTCAAAAACTAGGGAGGCAAGAGAACCACCTCCAAGTGGAGAGAGAAAAACTGTCAACACCAAAGTCTATATCAAGCAAAAAAATCCTTATATAAGGTGAAATGAGCATTCCTGGATAAAACAATGTTTACAGAGTTGCTACCAGATTTCTCAGAAGATTTCAGATCTGCAGAAAGAAATGCAGATCATCAGAAATGGAAACTATCTGGATAAATATAAAACACAAAATTTTCTCAACATTACTTTAAAATATAAAGACATATTTAAAACAGATAATTTCTTGTGGTATATTACATAAGATAATTATGGCATCAGGTACAGCATAAGGCTTAGTTAATGGACCAATCAGTTCAGTTCAGTTCAGTCACTCAGTCATGACCAACTCTTTGCAACCCCATGGTCTGCAGCATGCCAGGCTTCCCTACTCATCACCAACTCAAGAAGCATGCTCAAACTCATGTCCATCGAGTTGGTGATCCCATCCAACCACCTCATCTGCTGTCTTTGCCTTCTCCTCCCTCCTTCAATCTTTCCCAGCATTAGGGTCTTTTCCAATGAGTCAGTTCTTCATAACAGGTGGCCAAAGTATTGGAGTTTCCACTTCAGCATCAGTCCTTCCAATAAATGTTCAAAACTAATTTCCTTTAGGATGGACTGGTTTGATCTCCTTGCATTCCAAGGGAATATCAAGGGTCTTCTCCAACCCTACAGTTCAAAAGCATCAATTCTTCGGCCCTCAGCTTTCTTTATAGTCCAACTCTCACATCCATACATGACTACAGGAAAAAATCATAGCTTTGACTAGACGGACCTTTGTTGGCAAAATAATGTCTCTGCTTTTTAACATGCTGTCTAGGTTGGTCTTGCTTTTCTTCCAAGGAGCAAGTGTCTTTTGATTTCATGGCTGCAGTCACCATCTGCAGTGATTTTAGAGCCCCCCAAAATAAAGTCTCTCACTGTTTCCATTGTTTCTCCATCTATTTGCCATGAAGTGATGGGACCGGATGCCATGATCTTTGTTTTCTGAATGTTGAGTTGTAAGCCAACTTTTTCACTCTCCTTTTCACTTTCATCAAGAGGCTTTTTCGTTCTTCTTCACTTTCTGCCATTAGGGTGGTCACTCAGTCATCTGCATATCTGAGGTTATTGATATTCTCCTGGCAATCTTAATTTCATCTTGTGCTTCATCCAGCTCAGCATTTCACATGATGTACACTGCATATAAGTTAAATAAGCAGGGTGACAATACGCAGCCTTGACATATTCCTTTCCTGATTTGGAACCAGTATGTTGTTCCATGTCCAGTTCTAGCTGTTGCTTCTTGACCTGCATACAGCTTTCTCAGGAGGCAGAAATGGACCCATGGGTTTTTCCATAATATTGTATAGTATTAATTCTAAATAAACTATGAAAAATAGAGGATGCTTATCATAATCCCTAGATCAATCATACATGTGAAAAAAAAATGGCTTTAGCATAAAAGCCAGTAGATAAAATCTAACTGTAAGCAAGTAATTTGGAAAATAATACAGTAATGTATTTTAACATATTTCAGGATTCTTATTGACTAATACCTAGCCATTAGAACATTAGCAATTACAAAGCAAAAATGAATTTTGACAGACACAGATAGACAGAGATTCATTCAGTCATGTCCAACTCTTAACCCCACAAACTGTAGCCTGTTAGGCTCCTCTGTTCACAAAATTCTCCAGGCAATAATGCTGGAGTGCACTTCCATTTCCTTTTCCAGGGGATCTTCCCAATCCATACACTGAACCTTGGTCTCCCACATTGCAGGCAGATTCTTTACCGTCTAGGCCACCAGTGCATTTTGACAGAAGCACTGGTAAGATATTGACAATGGTTGTTTAACTATACAATTTTACATTTACTAAAATTTCACATTTTAAAGTTCTATACCATTTACTTTGAAATTATTATTATTTTATTTCACTAGTGCCCTTGCAATTGTGAAAACTGTGTTTTTGGTTATTTGGTTCTTTTTCTTTATTTGTCTCAGAAACATACACACTTACGTGGAGTCAAGGCTTCTGATTTTCTTTCAGGGCACTTTGCAATAAGGTTACTGCATTTCTCTTTCAAATAGCATTTATCAGTACTACACAGTGTGCTCAGGAGATTGGTCAGGAAAACAGATTATAGCAACCTTCCAGTACTGCAAGGTTAAGTGATTTGACCTAGGTCATAGGAAAGATAAATGACACTACTAAGAACAGAGTCTGGATAATGTAAAGACCTTGTTTTAAATTTATTCTCCAACTTTAGTTTCTAAATCAGAGTTTTTAGTTTACAGAGTAGAGGGAAATTAAATAAGTAAAAATGTAGCTCATAGAATTTCTATCAATTCAATTCTGTTATCTCATATATTTTAATTTTCAAAAATGATATATTCCCTTTACTTTAATGAAATATTATGGATAACTGAATAAGTGTTTATACAGATAGATGACTAGGAACCAATTGTTTGAGAACCACATTAAGTTGGGTGCATTCGTTGAAAGAGTCTTTGAAAATTTGGTCAAGAAACAATGCTTAGTATTCTCTAATTCTAAAGAGACAACTAAGTCCGCTAGCATAGTATTCTTTAGCATCTTTTATATCTAATATTTTATTCATTCAGTGATTCATTGATTCATTCAGTTATTCATTCTAACATATACTTTAAGTAAGAAATTTGGTTTCTGAAAATGAGCTGAGATAAAGATTGAATTATCAGAATCACAAAAAAGGGACTCTTTATTTGCTGGCCTGGAAGTGAGAACAAAGTTAAGATCAATCCCATTATAGTTACTATATCCAATATTGACTAAATTTGCCTTCAGGGTGTGGCTTGCAGGATCTACTTTGTGACCCAGTGCACATTTAACTGGCACAAACAATACTTGCCCTCACAGTCTGACTCAAGGGGTGATTGATGTTATTAATGTTCAAGGAATTTTCAAAGACTTTATAAGTAAACATTCTAGAATAAAAATCATCAGTAAGAAAATAATTTATAGACACTTTCTAAATATATAATTTTAATCTTGCTCTAGCATCCTTAGTCTATATTGTTTCACAGTGTGTGATTTCTATTTGCCACCCCAAGGCCAAGGGGATCTGGAATTAACTTTACTCAGAGGTCAGAAACATGACCTGGCCAGGGTCACGTAATACTCTCCCAGAGCAAAAGGAAAGGGATGCTGAGGTTTTCATTTGCACAAACACTATTAGTGATGCTCTCAAGTTAGGATAGTGTATCATTGGCCAGGTTCTTTCTGTTTCTTGCTTTTTTTTTTTCATCAAATCTCATTTCCATGGATCCTGCCTGGTTCACTTTGCATATTCCAATAAATTATGTTTTTGCTTATGATAGTTATAGTGAGCTTTTATTTCTTGCAATCAAGAACTCTGACAGATACAAAAAATCTTCATTACTATACAAAAAGTATGGACTCTAGATTTTTCAACCTCTTCTTTGGAATTTGGATTTGAATTTAACATTTTTTTTTTTTTTCACAAACTCTGTTACTTTTTATGAGTTATTTGGGCTAAACTTTATTTGCCAAGTTCATTTCTCTTAATCTCAGTTTTGTGAAACAGAGAAATATTTGTTGGTTCCATGATGATCCTTTTAAGTAGCTAAGACCTTTTAGCTTCATAATGTAGCACAAACTAAGACATAGATGCAGATATTTGTTAATACATTAATGTACTTAGTTTTTGGTAAAAAGCTAAAGATGCTTCTTGTGAAACTTAAAGGATTGAATAGTCAAGACTCTAGAGAAGATAGAGAAACTCCTCAACTAATTTCAGCTCCATTAAAACACTCAGCAACTGGTGTTGAGAGAAATCCACTTATTACTTTGATGTTTACCCTGAATTAAGAACAGTTCATTCCTAGAGATTTCCTCCTAACTTTTTTTTGTGAGCTATCTTTTAAAAAAAATTATTAAATTTTATAGCATGCTTTCAAATTTATTATTTGATTCTTTCTCTGGCATGATAAATAAATCAGAAACAAAGCAGTCTTAAAAAATAGTGTATATCAAGTATCAACTGATAGTCTGATAAAAAGTACAAGAAAATGTCCATGAGAATAGCCTATCATCAGTTCAGTTCAGTCGCTTAGTCGCATCCGACTCTTTGTGACCCCATGAATTGCAGCATGCCAGGCCTCCCTGTCCATCACCATCTCCTGGAGTTCACTCAGACTCACGTCCATCGAGTCAGTGATGCCATCCAGCCATCTCATCCTCGGTCGTCCCATTCTCCTCCTGCCCCTAATCCCTCCCAGCATCAGAGTCTTTTCCAATGAGTCAACTCTTCGCATGAGGTGGCCAAAGTACTGGAGTTTCAGCTTTAGCATCATTCCTTCCAAAGAAATCCACACGGTTCATGTATTGCTGAAGCCTGCCTTGGAGAATTTTGAGCATTACTTTACTAGCATGTGAGATGAGTGCAATTGTGCGGTAGTTAGAGCATTCTTTTGCATTGCCTTTCTTTGGAATTGGAATGAAAACTGACCTTTTCCAGTCCTGCAGCCACTGCACTATATAATTTGGGAAAGGAAAATGAAAATATTAATAAACAAAATAACTGCATTAGACTACAGCTACAAATTAAAGGAACTGATGAAAAAGTAACCAAATTCAGTTTGAAATTAAAAGCAAAACACATCAGTCAGAAGCTAATCAATTAAAAGTGAATATAGAAAAATATAACAATGAGACTTTAGAGACAAACAGATAAAGCCATTACAGGCAAAGGTGAGCCTTTTAGTATTTATTCATCCTGACATGTTTATTAAGGATGATCCTAAAGGCTAGGCAATTATATTAATTCTTATGATGGAGGCATTAGTTACAGGAAAAAAGAAAAAAAAAACAGAAATTGAAATGAAGTCTCTTTTTCATAAGTTTATTTCTAAAATAAATTTATATATTATTACAAAGTTCCATCTAGTCAAGGCTATGGTTTTTCCAGTGGTCATGTATGGATGTGAGAGTTGGACTGGGAAGAAAGCTGTACACTGAAGAATTGATGCTTTTGAACTGTGGTGATGGAGAAGACACTTGAGAGTCCCTTGGACTGCAAGGAGATCCAACCAGTCCATCCTAAAGGAGATCAGTCCTGGATATTCATTAGAAAGACTGATGTTGAGGCAGAAACTCCAATACTTTGGCCACCTGATACGAAGAGCTGACTCATTTGAAAAGACCCTGATACTGGGAAAGGTTGAGGGCAGGAGGAAAAGGGGACAATAGAGGATGAGATGGTTGGATGGCATCACTGTCTCAATGGACATGGGTTTGGGTGGACTCCGGGAGTCGGTGATGAAAAGGGAGGCCTGGTATACTGAGGTTCATGGGGTTGCAGAGTTGGGCACGACTGAACAACTGAACTGAACTCAAAGTGGTAGCACATACATTAGAGATTATCTAGTAATCTTTGCTTTAATGGAAAATGCATTTTCTGGGAGTTGTTTAATAGGTAGATAATTCTTGTAAGCTCTTTGTAATTATAACATATCTTTCTGAAACATGAGAACCTAAAATAAATATTCAAATATTTTAAAGACTTGTATTTAATGTTTTCTTTAGAGTTTTATTTACTTTTTTAAAATGTAAGTTAGAAAGCTGATATTTGAATATTGAAATTAATTTCTAAAATGTTAACAGAGTACAAAAGCACCATTAATAATTATTGAGGCTTCAACAGTACATGAACTGAGAACTTCCAGATGTTCAAGCTGGATTTAGAAAAAGCAGAGGAACCACAGATCAGATTGTCAACACTTGTTGGATCATCAAAAAAGCAAGAGAGTTCCAGAAAAACATCGACTTCGGTTTTATTGACTATGCCAAAGCCTTTGTCTGTGGGATCACAACAAACTATGGAAAACTCTTAAGAGCTGGGAATACCAGACCACGTTACCTTCTTCCTGAGAAATCTATAGGCAGGTCAAGAAGTTATAGGACCAGATATGGAATAACAGACTTTTTCCAAATTGGGAAAGAACATTAAGGCTGTATATCATCACCCTGCTTATTTAACTTATATGCAGAGTACATCATGCAAAATGCCAGGCTGCATGAAGCACAAGCTGGAATCAAGATTGCTAGAAAAAAGATCAATAACCTTAGATATGCATTGACACCACCCTTATGGCAGAAAGTGAAGAGGAACTGAAGAGCCTCTTGATGAAAGAGAAAGAGTAGAGTGAAAAAGATGACTTAAAACTCAACATTCAAAAAAAACGAAGATCATGTCATCTGGTCCAATTACTTCATGGCAAGTAGATGGGGAAACAATGGAAACAATGAGAGACTATTTTCTTGGGCTTCAAAATCACTGCAGATGGTGACTGCAGCCATGAAACTCAAAGATGCTGGCTCTTTGGAAGAAAAGCTATGACCAACCTAGACAGGATACTAAAAAGCAGAGACATTACTTTGCCAACAAAGGTCCATCTAGTCAAAGCTATGGTTTTTTCAGTAGTCATGTATGTATGTGAGAGCTGGATCGTAAGGAAAGCTGAGTGCTGAAGAATTGATGCTTTTGAACTGTTGTGTTGTAGAAAACTCTTGAGAATCCCTTGGACTGCAAGGTGATCAAACCAGTTCATCCTAAAGGAAAACAGTCGTGAATATTCTTTGGAAGGACTGATGTTGAAATTGAAACTCCAATACTTTGGCCACCTGATGGTGAAGAACTGACTCCTTGGAAAAGATCGTGATGCTGGGAAAGATTGAAGGCAGGAGGAGAAGGGGATGACAGAGGATGAGATGGTTGGATGGCATAACCGACTCAATGGACATGAGTTTGAGCAAGCTCCAGGAGTTGGTGTTGGCCAGGGAAGCCTAGTGTGCTGCAATCCATGTGATCACAAAGAGTAGAACATGACAGAGCAACTGAACTGAACTGAATTTGCTATTTATGTCAAAACACATGCATATCTCTAATTTATATCGATGTATTATCAGAATTATAGATATTATGTATTTTTCTTAATACTTGTAAATTATACTCTGAGAATTTATCCTAAAACTTTAATGCAGTCTATCAATTATAAAAGAAATAATCATAATTCCTTTAAACTTCTCCTTTTTAAATCTTTAAGATAGACCAGATCAATGCCAACAGTACTGTATAACTGAAAGTCTTATAAGGAAATTTTGAGGAAGTAATAACTTTCCATCAATATAATTTAGAGTAGGTATTATTCAATCTCTAAGTCAGGTCTGACTCTTTGTGATCCTACTAAGATACACATAATTTAAAGTAAAAAAGAAAGAATCCCTCATTTAATGCCATTACTATGATGTTCAGTCGGAGAAGGCAATGGCACCCCACTCCAGTACTCTTGCCTGGAAAATCCCATGGACGGAGGAGCCTGGTGGGCTGCAGTCCATGGGGTCGCTGAGTCGGACACGACTGAGCGACTTCACTTTCACTTCTCACTTTCATGCATTGGAGAAGGAAATGGCAACCCACTCCAGTGTTCTTGCCTGGAGAATCCCAGGGACAGGGGAGCCTGGTGGGCTACCGTCTATGGGGTCACACAGAGTCGGACACGACTGAAGTGACTTAGCAGCAGCAGCAGCATGATGTTCAGTATGGCAATACATTGGAGAATTAAATGAATAACAAACTATCTTTTCAGAAAGAAATTAAAGTTAAAAGTACATACATGAGATAATGAAGTAGAAATATAAAAGTAAATATACCAACGCTCTTTTATGAAGATATGTCTCATTCTGCTTAAAAATTTTGCAGAAAGACAAGGAAGCATGTGGGTCTTGAGATAAACCAAGCTGTATTGGGAGAATCAATGCAAAGAGAGGAGACAGTCCATTCTACAGCAAGGTGGGAAAAATAATCAAGACTAGAGAAGCAGTGCATGTGCTTTTCCCAGAGCAAAGGGGATGAAATTTAAATGCTTTGCAAAGAAAGTACAGTATAGGTTTTGAGAACCTCTAAAAATAGAAGGTGATAGTAATTATGTTAGAGAGTTGATTAACCTTGATTTTTGCATGTTAATAATATGATTAAAAGAGATTTGAGAAAAGTATAAATATATATGTACTAGATTATCAGAGTTAATGTGGATCCTGCATGCCTACAAAGAATGAAATTTAAATCACAGCTTTCTACATTAGGTCCTCAAAAGGCAAGAGGGGGTGGTAATAATTTTATTATGGCTGTAAGTGAAATTAGAGGCAGGTTTATCCATTTGCTATATTTGTTTTAATTATAGGAATTAACTATATCTCTGAATGTGTTCAGAGAGTAAGTTAAAATTGTTAAAATTCTAATCACAGGAAAAGAGTCAGAGAAAATTACATACAAGTAATTTCAGTGTTTAGTTTGTTCATTTTTCTAAGGTTTGGAAAGAAAATCTTGGTTATGGATGACACTGTTCTCTTAAACTACCTAAAGTGGAAGAAGAATCTAGTCCTGTTATATTAGCCTTATTGCTTCTGTGTTAATATTGTGAAGTACCCGTTTTAAAAGGAAAACTAAAAGTCAGCACTTCTCTCCAGGAAATGAATAAATAAATAAATGCAAAAAGCCTGTCAAGCAATATTTTGTAAATGTTGAAACCTTAGGTAGTTACAAAATATTGCTTGGCAGGCTAAAACCTTAGGTAGCTATGGCCTTCCCTGGTGGTTCAGACAGTAAAGAATCTGCCTGCAGTGCAGGAGATCAGGGTTCGATCCCCAGATCAGGAAGATCCTCTTGAGAAGGAAATGGCAACCCACTCCAGTACTCTTGCCTGGAGAATTCCATGGACAGAGGAGCCAAGAGGGCTACAGTGCCGGGGGTTGCAAAGCGTCAGATACGACTGACTAACACTTGGTAGCTATGTCCATATCAATAGTTAGAAGATGGTTCAAGCTGCTGAAAAAGTTACCATAATCCTACCTAATATTAACTATCTGGCTTAAAACAAGCAGAATGAGAACAAAAATTAAGGTATATATATTTTAAAAAATTAATTTTCTTGTAGGAAAAAAGAACAGATAAACTTCCTTGGGGCTCTATATATTACTTCAGTTAAAGAAATTAGCTTGATAATGACATGTATAGTCCATTTTTTACAGGGCATTTATAGGAGTGGAATTAATTCCAGCTATGTTTTAACTGATGCTTATTATATAACTATTTTAAATTGGTTGCATAAGGTAACTAAATCATTAGAAATGAGAAATGGGAGGCAGATGACTTCTTCTTTTTTTTGGATTAGTATGGTCCTGGGGTAACTGTAATTGAATTACTATACTTTCTGATACATTTCAGAAGCTCTCTAGGGGGATCAAGACAAAAAGCATGAAAGAGATGAGCCATCCAGGATATAAAATAATACTTTCCAACAAATAATGAACAGAATTTTAAAGCAGAAGAAAGCTTTTCAGTAATATTGATAATGTTCACTTTTTAACAGCATTGTTAGGTCTCCATGGAAGAAAGACCAGTTAAATGAAAGCAAGCCTTATATGACTGTTTCTCTCTGATGCATGCATGAAAATGGCTGCAGAGCATTCAATAAATGAGTATTCATCAGATTCCAGTAGTGGAGGTTTTTTTAATTTTTATTATTTTTTATTTTTTTGGTGTTTGATTTCTAAAACCTTTCTCTCAGTCTCTCAACAACTCCCTGCACAGTCATAATACGGGGCAGGGTAGCAATCCTTCTTAGTCAAACCTTCCTTACTATGAAATTGTGTGAACAGGGAAAGAAACAACCACTACAAATCGACAACAAAAATAGCTTTGCCCTAAGATTTATGTAGAACTTTTCTCTTATGTAGTTATCTTCTTTGTATCTATCTTTTTTTTGGAGGTGGATATTAAAATTGTAAAAGTCTATGATTTTAGAAATACAGATTAAATAAGACACTTACTTAGGCTTACATCTAGCCTTGGGAAAAAAAAAAGCTAATCTGAGAAATATAGAGTGGCTTTGAAATCATCTACCATCATTAGCATCCTCACAGCCACTATATTTTCAGAGTTTGTGTTTCCTATATATTTCATATATATGTATATAAAATCTAGCTGGGCAGTTAGAGGCAGTCTCAATAACTTACCATTTAAAAATGGTAAAAAGATAAAATGGGATTGAAGAATTGTGATTCAGCCATTCAAATGGGACATGCTGTTGCTAAGTCACTTCAGTCGTGTCCCACTCTGTGCGACCCCATAGACAGCAGCCCACCAGACTCCACCGTCCCTGGGATTCTCCAGGCAAGAACACTGAAGTGGGTTGCCATTTCCTTCTCCAATGAATGAAAGTGAAAAGCGAAAGTGAAGTTGCTCAGTTGTGTCCCACTCTTAGCGACCCCATGGACTGTAGCCTACCAGGCTCCTCCATCCATGGGAGTTTCCAGGCAAGAGTACTGGAGTGGGGTGCCATTGCCTTCTCCAAAGTGGGATATGAGAGACTAGTATTTTTTGTTGCTGCTGGATTAAAAAAAAAAAAAAGTTTTAGAAGAACCCAGGAAATTCTATTGAAAGAAATATTTTCTGGAGATACAATTTTTTCTGTATAAAACAACTGACTAAATAGTGATGTTTTATATTTCTAGATTCCATTGACTCAAAGCTGGAGTATCATACAGTTTTCTTTGAGCTTGATTGGGCAACACAACAGTGTAAGATTCAAATCAGTAATAGCTTTTTGACTGACTGCTACTGAAATATAAGGTCTTGAGGTAAGATTAGTTAATGTGTTGTTATGTTCAATGCAAGCCCACCAGGCGGCTTCCCTGCTGGCTCAGATGGTAAAGAGTCTGCCTGCACTGCGGGGGACATGGGTTCGATTCCTAGGTCGGGAAGATCCCCTGGAGAAGGAAATGGCAATCCACTGCAGCACTCTGCCTGGAAAATCCCATGGACGGAGGAGCCTGATAGGCTACAGTCCATGGGGTCGCAAAGAGTCGGAGACGACTGAGCCACTTCAATTTCACTTTCACTTTCAATTTATGTTCAGTTTAAGAAGATTCTGGATATAACAGATAATGCTGCTGCTGCTGCTGCTGCTAAGTCGCTTCAGTCGCGTCCGACTCTATGCGACCCCATAGACTGGACTATGCAACCCACCAGGCTCCGCCGTCCCTTGGATTCTCCAGGCAAGAACACTGGAGTGGGTTGCCATTTCCTTCTCCAATACATGAAAGTGAAAAGTGAAAGTGAAGTAACTCAGTTGTGTCCAACTCTTAGCAACCCCATGGACTGCAGTGCACCAGGCTCCTCTGCCCATGAGATTTTCCAGGCAAGACGACTGGAGTGGGGTGCCATTGCCATGCATATAATGAGCCAACATGTTGCTATCACTATTGACAAATTAGTACCAAGGTCTGGATAGAGGTTTCTGAAACTAGCTCTTTATTCTTGAAGGGCTTATTAATTCTAGTTAACTCTCTCTAGTTAATTATTAATATCTTATTATTAATGAGTTAAAGGATACTTATTTGCCTGCAGAGGGAATTCTAGCTTGATTTCAAGTCCTCTCTTTCCTAGATTTCTTCTCCAAATATATGAACAAATAATGTTACCAAATATTAAAGATATTTACTAGACCATAATATGGGTATCATTTCTCTTTATTTATTCATGCTTGCAGTTTTGTTTCTTTGAGAATTTTTTCTTTCTTATTTGTCCAGGCTGCTTGCATGAGAAGAATCTGGTGTGATTCTACCCAGAGGTTGTCCCATCCTGTGACATAAGCACTGGAATGAATTTACTAATTCAAATTTTTCTCTGACTTTAAAGGAGTCCATTGAAATTGGGCCACAGAGATGGGGAAAATGAAAAGAAACTTCGATAAGAGCAAAACCACCTCTGTGTGTATATTTACATGTGGTCCACATAAGACGAGTGTAGGGAAACATTTGAAGCAAAACAAGGTTCAGAAATCCATGATCCAAGGCCTCTGTCTCTATCACTTTCCATATGTACAATAAAATCAAATGACATCCATTCTAGAAATGAAGCCTAGCTTCTAGAAGAGGGATTCTCCTTTGTTTTCTTGGATATAAATGGTAAAAAATGATTCAAAACAATTCATATTCTATGTGCATCTCTATTTTCCTGCTACACCATTACCTCTTGAAAATATTGCCTTGAGCAAAGGACTATGTAGGTTTTGTAAATATTTTGAAGATATGAAGTTTAATCCATAGATTATTTAGAACACAAATTCTGAGAAATATGGATGTATAAATTTAAAAATTAAGACATTTAGCTACAGGATGATATATTAGCATTTTAGCTTGCTACAAATTATGTTAATGCCATTTTTTATTAAAATATGAGAGCCCATTCTAAACTAAACAAAAACAAAACATCTAACAAAGAACAGCTCTCCACTATTTCTTTCTCTGCAACACTTTTTTACTATGTGGTCTTGCTAGGGAGTAAATGTAGAGGCAGCAGGCAGAAACTGACTTGATAACATGCTGGGTTAGCAAATATTGCTCCATATCACAGTTGAGGGCTGAATGAAATATGATCATTATTTAAAACAAATGAGTTGTTGTTGTTGTGGTTTAGTCCCTAAGTCGTGTTGGAAACTTTTGAGAAACCATGGACTGTAGCCCCCTGACCACCAGTTATAATTAGATTGCCAAAGTTTCCAAAAATTATCTTCTATCATCCACCAAAAAAGACAGAGGGCTACTGTTTTAGAGGTTTGTATTCCTCTCCATTTTTTGAGATTGCTGAGATGTAAAAATATTTGTTAATCGGTTAACATATCTTAACATTCAGTTCAGTTCAATCCCTCAGTCATCTCTGACTCTTTGCGACTCCATAGACTGCAGCACGCCAGGCTTCCCTGTCCATCACCAACTCCTGGAGCTTGCTCAAACTCATGTCGATCCAGTCGGTGATGCCATTGAACCACCTCATCCTCTGTCATCCCTTTCTCTCCTTGCCTTCAATCTTTCCCAGCATCAGGGTCTTTTCCAAGGAGTCAGTTTGTCGCATTAGATAGCCAAAGTATTGGAGTTTCACCTTCAGCATCAGTCCTTCCAGTGAATATGCAGAACTGATTTCCTTTAGGATGGACTGGTTTTATCTCCTTGCAGTCCAAGGAACTCTCAACGGTCTTCTCTAATACCACAATTCAAAAGAACCAATTCTTTGCTGCTCATCTTTCTTTACAGTCCAACTCTCATGGAAATTCACATGACAACTCACCTGACTACCTTAGATCTTAGTCAGCAAAGTAATATCTCTGTTTTTTAATATGCTGTCTAGGTTGGTTGTAGCTTTTCTTACAAGGAGCAAGGTCTTTTAATTTCATGGCTGCAGTCACCATCTGCAGTGATTTTGGAGCTCCCCCAAAATAAAATCTCTCACTGTTTCCCCATCTTTTTGCCATGAAGTGATAGAATCGGATGTCATGATCTTCGTTTTCTGAATGCTGAGATTTAGGTCAGCGTTTTCACTCTGCTCTTTCACTTTCATCAAGAGGCTTTTTAGTATTTCTTCATTTTCTGCTGTCATCTGCGTATCTGAGGTTACTGATATTTCTCCAGGCAATCTTGATTCCAGCTTGTGCTTCATCCAGCCCAGCATTCCACATGATGTACTCTGCATTTAAGTTAAATAAGCAGCATAACAATATACAGCCTTGACGTATTCCATTCCCAATTAGGAAACAGTCTGTTGTCCCATGTTCAGTTTTAACTGTTGCTTCTTTACCTATTTACAGATTTCTAAGGAGGAAGATAAGGTGGTCTGTTACTCCATCTCTTGAAGAATTTTCCAGTTTGTTGTGATCTACACAGTCAAAGGCTTTGGTGTAATCAATAAAGCAGAAGTAGATGTTTTTCTGAAACTCTCTTGCTTTTTCGATGATCCAACAGATGTTGGTAATCTAATCTCTGGTTCCTCTACTCTTTCTAAATCCCAGCTTGAACATTTGGAAGTTCACCATGGTTCACATCCTGTGTGAGCCTGGCTTGGAGAGTTTTGAGCATTACTTTACTAGCGTGTGAGATGAGTGCAATTATGCAGTAATTTGAACATTTTTGGCATTGCCTTTCTTTGGGATTGGAATGAAAACTGACTTTTTCCAGTCCTGGGGCTACTGCTGAGCTTTCCACTTTTGCTGGCATGTTAAGTGAAGTACTTTAACAGCATCATCTTTTAGGATTAGAAATAGCTCAACTGGAATTCCATCACCTAAACTAGCATTGTTCATCAACATGCTTCCCACTTGACTTTGAATTTCAGGATGTCTGGCTCTAGGTGAGTGATCACATCATCATGGTTATCTGGGTCCTGAAGATCTTTTTTATATAGTTCTTCTGTGCACTCTTGCCACCTCTTAATATCTTCTGCATCTGTTAGGTCCATATCACTTCTGTCCTTTATTGAGCCCATCTTTGCATGAAAAGTTCCCTTAGTATCTCTAATTTTCTTGAAGAGATCTCTAAGCTTTCCCATTCTATTGTTTTCCTCTATTTCTTCACATTGCTCACTGTGAAGGCTTGCTTATCTCTCCTTGCTGTTCTTTGGAAATCTGCATTCAAATGGGTATGTCTTTTCTTTTCTCCTTTGCCTTTCACTTCACTTCTTTTCTCAGCTATTTATAAGGCCTCCTCAGACAACCATTTCGCTCTTTTGCATTTCTTTTTTTGGGGATGGTCTTGATCATTGCCTCCTATACAATGTCATGAACTTCTGTCCATAGTTCTTCAGGTCCTCTGTCTATCAGGTCTAATCCCTTGAATCTATCTGTCACTTCCACTGTATAATCATAAGGGATTTGATTTAGGTCATACCTGAATGGTCTACTGGTTTTCGCTACTTTCTTCAATTAAGTCTGAATTTTGTAATGAGTCCATGATCTGAACCACAGTTTGCTCCTCTTTTTGCTTTTGCTGGCTTTATAGAGCTCCTCCCTCTTTGGCTGCAAAGAATATAGTAAATCTGATTTCAGTATTGACCATTTGGTGATGTTCATGTGTAGTCTTCTCTTGTGTTGTTGGAAGAGGGTGTCTGCTATGACAAATGTGTTCTCTTGGCAAAACTCTATTATCCTTTGCCCTGCTTCATTCTGTACTCCAAGGCCAAATTTGCCGTTTACTCCAGGTATCTCTTGACTCCCTACTTTTGCATTCCAGTCCCTTATGATGAAAAGAGATCTTTTTTGAGTGTTAAGTTCTAGAAGGTCTTGCTAGCATTCATAGAACAGTTCAACTTCAGCTTCTTCAGCATTACTTGCTGGGGCATAGACTTGGATTACTGCAATATTGAATGGCTTGCCTTGGAAACGAACAGAGATCATTCTGTTGTTTTTGAAGTTGCACCCAAGTACTGCATTTAGGACTCATTTATTGACTATGACAACTACTTCGTTTCTTCTAAGGGATTCTTGCCCACAGTAGTAGATATAATGGTCATCTGAATTAAATTCATGCATTCCAGTCCATTTAGTTCACTGATTCTTAAAATGTCAATGTTCACTCTTGCCATCTCCTGTTTGATCACTTCCAATTTATCTTGATTCATGGACCTAACATTCCAGGTTTCTATGCAATATTGTTTTTAACGGCATAGGACTTTACTTCCATCACCAGTCATATCCACAACTGGGTGTTGTTTTCACTTTGGTTCCATCTCTTCATTCTTTCTGTAGTTATTTCTCAACTCTTCTCCAGTAGCATATTGGGCATCTACCGACCTGGGGAGTTCAACTTTCAGTGTCCTATCCTTTTGCCTTTTCATACGGCTCATGGGGTTCTCAAGGCAAGCATACTGAAGTGGTTTGCCATTCCCTTCTCCAGTGGACCACGTTTTCTCAGAACTCTCCACCATGACCTGTCTGTCTTGGGTGGCCCTACACAGCATAGCTCATAGCTTCATTGAGTTAGACAAGGCTGGTCCCTGTGATCAGTTTGATTAGTTTTCTGTGATTGTGCTTTTCATTTTGTCTGCCCTCTGAGGGATAAGGAGAAGAGGCTTATGGAAGCTCCCTGTTGGGACAGACTGACTGGGAGAAACTAACTGGGTCTTAACTTTAGTACTATCATAATATCTAATCACTACATAGTTGTAAGAAAAATACAAATAAACTTGTTTTTAACTTTTTTTGAAAAATTTAGAAAATTATGTGTCTTTTGAGAGAAAAAAATTTAGCCAGCCCAATTTTAAATGATATTTTCTTTTTATTGGTAGAGTCCTTCAAATATTGATTTGTCATTTTTCTCATCTACTCATTCAATAGAAAAGCATAAAGAGTAATGGAAGAATTAAATCTTCGCTTGACTTCTAAATTCCCTTCTTTTGAGATGTGTGTCTGACCTTTATGACTGCCTGAATATTTAATCATAAATAATTTGGCAATTCAAAGACAATAATTTCAGGTATGCTGTACATTTTTCTAAGCAATAAAATGCATTCAAAGATGTGAAGGTTGAACAGAATATAGAAAGTGGATGGGGTTTCATTGTTATCTGTTGACAGCATAGTGAATTAAAGTGCTGCTTACTGATATTCTGTTGGGTCCCGACACAGGAGGCCACCTTGGCTTTTTTTCCTTCTCTTTTATTAGGTTCCTTATGATGAACCTTTACATTTGTTGAAATGGTTTCACCATTGGCTGTAACAATGTGCTATATACTTGGTGCTGAAAAATAGAGCAGATTTAAAGGAAACCATCTCTAAAAATGAAGCTTTCCCACCCGGTGAGTTTAAACTGATGCAAGCTAGCAAATTACTTTACATAGATTTCTCTCAAAATAATTAGAGAATGCAGGAGAAGTATCTTGTCTATTACAACAAAGATGGGTCACTGAGTCACTTGAAAGGGAAAAAAAAGATTCATTCCAAATTTCTCTGGTGCTTTTCAAAACCCCTGCTCAGCACATGTTGTTGTTTTATAATGCACAGGTTTGCTTGGTATTTATTAATATCATCTCCTACCTTCTCAAAGGGCTTCCCTGGTGGCTCAGATGTAAAGAATCTGCCTGCAATGCAGGATACCTGGGTTCAATTCCTGGTTTGAGATCACCTGAAGGAGAGCATGGCAACCCACTCCAATATTCTTGCCTGGAGAGGCCCCATGGACAGAAGAGCCTGGTGGGCTACAGTCCCTGGGGTCGAAAAAGTTGGACATGACTGAGTGACTAAGCACACACAACCTTCTCAAAAAATGGCCTATATTTCTAAAACTCAGAAACTCCTCTGTTGGATAACTAGTAACAACTTTAAAGTCAATATGTATGCAATTTGCTGTGTGCAAGGCACTGTCTTAAGTGTTTTGTATGGATTACTTCACACACACACACACACCACAATTAAGTGTCTTGAGAAAAGGGTTAATACTATCTTGATTTTTCCAAACTCAGACATAGAAATATTACATTCACTAAGTAGCAGAGCTAACTTATGAACAGAGATCACTGTGCTTTAGAATCTAAAATATTAACCATTATGGTAGCAGAAGTTACTTTATTACCCTGTATTTTTTACCATGTATATTTGCAGCACCTTTACTGAACTGTAATTGGCATATTATACAATACATCCACTTAAAGTTTACAATTCGGATGTAAAAGTTAGAGTTGTGTAATCATATCACAATCAATTTTGGAACATTTCTATCACCCTAAAAGGATACTGTTCCCAATTATTTCTTCCTCAATATCCCTTTTCTATGAATGGAATCATATATGTGGCCTCTTGAAGCTAGCTTCTTTCATAGCAAAATGTTCTCAAGGTTAATTCATATTGTATCATGTATAAGTACTTCCTTCATTTTGTATGGCTAAATGATATTCCATTACATAGATATACCACATTTTGTTGATCCATTTGTTAGTTCATGGGGATTTAGGTTGTTTCCACCTTTGACTATCATTCTATTACACATTTTAATGTAGATATCTAGAAGGGGAATTTCTTAGAAATATAATTCTATTTAATTGTTTGAATCACTGTTTAACAAAGTGATTGCAACATTTTATTTTACATACACCAGGAGTGCATGAAAGCTTCAACTTATCCACTCCTAACACTTAACATTATCTGGCTTTCCAATTTTAGCCAAGCTAGTGAATGTCTAGTGGTATCATTGTGCTTTTAATTTTTCATTTCTCTGTTGACTAATGATGTTGAGCATCTTTATATGTGTCTGATGGACATTTGTGTACCTTCTACTGAGAAATGTCTATTCAGATCTTTTGCCCATTTTATAATTTTCATAGACTAATTTTAGTGCTGATTTAGGTTTACAGAAGAATTGACCAAAACTAATACATTCACATATACACTCTCTAACCTACATACAACTTCATTCCTTTGTATGTGGATATCTGATTGTCTCAGCACAATTTCTGGAAAATATTATTGTAGTAAGTTTTGAAAGCAGGAGTATGATTAAAGAATTCTCTTCCTCCTTGTCAAGATTGTTTTGGTATTTTGTATCTACTTAGTTTCAATATTATTTTTATAGTCAGTTTGCTGATTTCTACAATGAAACTAACTGGAATTCTGATAGCACTGAATTCATAAATTAATTTGGGGAATATTACTATCAATATTAAGTATTCAGATCTATGAACATTGATGTCTTTCCATTAATTTAGATCTTCATTAATTTCTTTCACTCATGTAATATACTTTTCAGAGATTAAGTGTAAACTTGCACTTGTTTTGTTCTTTTATTCTTTTTAATTTATTACAAATGAGATCATTTGCTTAACTTCACTTTAGCTTTGTTCATTGCTGTCTATATAGTTTTGAACTTTTATTTTGTACCTTGAGAAGCAATATGTTGATACAAATTAAAGTTAATTAACATATGGTTTGATTCAACAGTAATCTAGGTACATCAGGATTTATTATTGATTGCACTGACTCTGCCTTGACCTGCAAGGAGGAAGTGTGGAATAAGTCTATGATCCATAACCACTCTGACTAGTGAATTAAACCTGTCTCTTATACACATCTAGATTGTATAAGAGACAGAGTATAAACATAGCACGTGGTAAGCATTATACAACTTCATCTTTAGTTATACTGTTTTGAAAGAGTAAATTAATTTAACTCTGCTTTTAAGAAAAGAGATTCATTTATGTATGCTTGTGGATTTTTATCTACAAATATTATCTGGGCAATGGTATTTAAAGTCATTTTGTCCTCATATCTTTTTTTTCTTCTGACAAATTAATACATTTAGTGAAGCAAAAGAACAATGAGAAATTCAGTCCACTTTGTAAAAAAAAATTCATGTGCAGAATTTAATATGATGGAAGGTGAACTGTTGAGACAGAATCTGTCATAAGATTTCCTAACTACTAGTGCTTTTCTTCTTTCCACATAGAAAGAGACATTACATTATCTCCCTGAAACCTAATTTGCATAAATAATCTTGAAAAATGGCCCAGGTTACAAAGCAGTCAGGTCCTTCTGATCCCAATATACACAGCAAAACTTACATGAGCAAAGGAAGCTCATGGTGGACTACCTCCTAGCAACTCACAGAGGCTGCTATCTTAACGTCTGGAAAATTTTCACATTAGTAATTACTTGTTGACTAGTCTAATTAATCTGACCAACAGAAGCTAGAATCAAATCCTTTCAATAGGCCTCATACAGCATTTAACTAGACACTCCAGGGTACCTATTGACAAGACCACAATAACCACCTATCTTAGACTGTATGTATATGTACGTGCTCAGTCAAGTCTGACTCTTTGCCACCCCATGGCCTGGAGCCCACCAGAGTCCTCTGTACATCGAATTTTCCAGGCAAGAATACTGGAATGGATTGACATTTCTTTCTCTGGTAACTCTGTGCATGATAGTCATGTCCTACTCTTTGTGATCCTATGGACTGTAGCTTTCCAGTCTCCTCTGTCTATGGGATTCTCCAGATAAGAATACTGTAGTGGGTTGCCATGCCCTCCTCCAGGGTATCTTCTGCGTCTATGTATCAAACCTGCATCTCCTGGATTGTGGGCAGATTCCTTATGCATTGAGCCATCAGAGAATCCTATTCTGCCTTTACTGCTATAACAAAATACCATAGCCTAGGTGCCTTATAAGCCACAGAAATGTGTTTCTTATAGTTCTGGAGGCTGGATGTCTGAGACCAAAGTACTAGTATGGTCAGGAGAGGGCCCTCTTAGGTTCCATACTTATTGTATCCTCACATTAAGGACAATTTAGAGAGCTCTCTCTCAGACCTTTTATAAGGGCACTAATCTCATTCATGACAGCTCAGCTCCGAATATCATCTTACTGAGCACAAGATTTCAATGTATGAATGAAATCTTGGAGGCGGGCGACACACATTCAGCCAGTAGCACTAACAAATAATATTTTCCTCAACCATGCTGATAGCTCACGCTGAACGAGGTCAGATTAGTGATCTCTGAAGAAAATTTAGCTTCGGGACCAGGGGCAAGCAGAGTTTTATTAAAGTGAAAAAGGGACAGAGAAAACTTCTGACACAGACATTAGAAGGGGGATGGAGAATGCCTCACCTTGCTAGTTTTAGCAAGCTATTTTATGTCTCTTAGAAAGCTATTAATCAGATAAGAGAGACACCTCAAGGCTGAAGGAGTTTCATCAGGCCCCTCTCCCACAATATGCATTTTTGAGATAGGATGGCACAAGGTATGTCATCCCCCAGCCATAAAACAACTAATATGAATACTGGTTTTATTTTATATGAATGCTGGTTTTGAGCTATTAGTCCAAGATTTGAGAAAAGAAGAAAAATTAGTTTTAGGTGGAACCATTTTGAAGGAAGGCAAATTCCAAAGCAAATACATTGTTTTATTAACATAGGTTAAGAAAAACATTTCCATAGAGAAACCTCCTTTTAATTTGGCATGGAGAAGGAAAAAAAAATCTGACACTTGTAGTTTATTTCCTCATGCCTCTTAAGGGAGAGAAAAAAAATGTCTGACATTTGCAGCCTATTTCCTCTGTTTGGAGAAACCTGGCCTTCCTGCCTGTTACCCTATCAACGCCCTCCAGGATTCCATGCTCAATCAGATGGGGGAATAAAATAATGTGAATCACAGAGTCTGTCTTAGAAAAGTAGAACACTTTCTCCTTATATCTATGTTTTGACCTTCCATTTGCTCCAAGTCAGTAATCTAGGTACATCAGGATTNCCTCCAGGATTCCATGATCAATCAGATGGGGGAATAAAATAATGTGAATCACAGAGTCTGTCTTAGAAAAGTAGAACACTTTCTCCTTATATCTATGTTTTGACCTTCCATTTGCTCCAAGTCAGTAATCTAGGTACATCAGGATTTATTATTGATTGCACTGACTCTGCCTTGACCTGCAAGGAGGAAGTGTGGAATAAGTCTATGATCCATAACCACTCTGACTAGTGAATTAAACTGAGCGGAAAGTCTTCCAAGGCCAAGGTGGTGTCATTGATAATGTAAGCTAACGTCAGGGAAAAATTCTTACTAATTTTTCTAATTAGGTGATCCTATCATAGCAATAAACTCCCACAGAATGTGCATAAATAATGAGTCAATTATCACTCCAGGGAGTTTCCCCAAGTAGGGAAGGGTCACTTCACAGTGGAGAAGTTAGTGGAGGTGTCTTAGGTTTGCTGATAGTAATTCCTTAAAAATGTGAAGGTCTCTTATGACCACAATAATGTTCAATCTACTGTGGTCTTGAAAGCAAGAAAATTTGTAGCCAGGCTTCTACACAAGAAGTATAGTCCTGGTGGTACACATGGTGTTCACAAAATGAAAGTGTCATTTATTGCTAGTGAGTTTTCTTTAACAGGAATTTCTTTAGTTGGAGAGAGGCTTGATTCCATGGTCCTTTCAGAGAACATGTCCTTACAACGGCATCTATATTTGTGACTCAGACTTTCTGGTGGGCAAAAGGGATTTTTTCCCCCAGTGTACTGCTTCAAAGAGAAATGTCTTTAATCTGCCAGCCTTTAGTTTTCCAAATTGCAGACCGGGCAGCTATCCTTTAGGCAAGAGCCCAGAAAATAATAAAAATATCCCAGAGTTCATCAAGGAAAGTATTGGCCTGGCTTTGAGCATTTTTAAATTCTGGCAACTGAGTGGAGATACCATATTGGCTTTTGGTTATACATAGCGGGCGCTGATTTTGCACAGATGGTTTTCCACAGCAGTATAATGCACGCCATCATATTTCAACATAGATGAGCAATCAGTGAACTAGGTCCAGGCATTTAGGGAGATTTCTGTGAATGGAAAGCTTCCCTGAGCCAGCAGTTTTGCTTAAGGCAGTGAAGTGATAGATAAAGATTTCCCCAAAGGGGTAGCTTTCACTTTGTTATGTAAATCTAAAATGCTGCCAAGCTATTTGTTCTCTTGAAAATATAATTTCTACTTACAAGCAAAGCTTGGATGGCCCACTTTGTTATTTGTAGAACCCAAAGTGACCCACTATAAAATGTGGATATAAGGCTGGAGACTTACAAGGTCTGTGTGAGGCATGCTTTTGTCTGGTTCAAAAGAAGAATACTTGGTGGTTAACACATGTTTTCTGGAAAATGGTTAACATATTTTTTTTCTGGAAAATGGCTTCTCAGTACTAAGTGAAAATGAAAGTGAAGTCGCTCTACTAAGGTTGCGATTAATTCTTTAACTGAAGTACTGTGTTTCTCCCTCCTGTGTTTATCTCTTCCTTCTTCTGGACTGCCTGGGAAAGGCTGGAAAATAAGTTTCTAGAAAATTTTACATGTTTTAGAATCTCTGCATGCAGTGATCACTGAGTGGGAGAATTTTCTTTGGTGTATGCAAGATGAGAAAATGAAAGCCTGTAGCATATCAACTCTATTATCCATTTAGCTCTGTGGGGTCAAAACAACAATCAGTGTACCATTCTTTCCTTACTATGGTACTCAGACTTGTACCATAGGCCTTGGGATTCTCAGGTCTTAGGACGCTACTGAATTACACACTGGCTTCCCTGGTTCTTTAGCTTTAGACAGCAGATTGTAGTACTTCTTGGCCTTTATAACCATGTGAGCCAAATTTCTACACTGTTTCTCAAAGAATTTCTATATATCCTATTGGATCTGTTTATCTGAAGAATCTTGACATACAGAATGGTTTTACTACCTAATATATTCTCCTCTTGCCTGAATGCAACAATTTATTATGCAGAGGAAACCTCTATATAAATAAGGAAGAGACAATAATTGCTGAAAATGATGAAACATTATTCAAGCTTTACCTTTTATGGAAGAAATAAAAAGGATCACATTGATTTATTCATATTTATAACATTTAAATGTAAAACATATAAAATCAGTTTTAATTTTCAATATTAAATCACTCAATTATTTTTGTCACATTCAGTAAACAAAAAGGCCTATGAAAAAAATCCAAACATTTTTAAAATTATTAATTTAAATTATTTCCTTTTGGACAAAAGTAGACTTTCTTAGATTTTATTTACCTTATCAAAGTAAATACAAGAAAGGATTTATTGGTTGTTTAGTCACTCAGTCACGTCTGATTCTGTGAACTCATGGACTATAGCCCTCCAGGCTCCTCTGTCCATGGGATTTCTCAGGCCAAAATACTGGAATGGGTTGCCATTTCCTTCTCCAGGGGATCTTTCTGACCCAAGGCTTGAAGTTGCATCACCTGCTGTTGCAGGTGGATTCCTTTCCATTGAGCCTTCTGGAAAGCCCCAAAAGAGTTATACATTGATAAATATTTTTTATGATAAAAATATATTTTGTAATCTCCTAAGTGAAATCATTTAACATACTGCATTCATATATCTTACAATTGAAGTGAAAAGGACAATATGAGAAAAGCTCACCATCCCTTTGACCCAGTACTACATTTCTAAGTGTGTGTTCTATAGAACAATTTTCCCATAAGTCCAAAAATGTATGTGCAAATATGCTTCCTTTAGTATTATAATAACATAAAAAGAAATGGAAAAAATACATTTCTATCAATATGATAGAAATTAAGTGTTGTATTATACATTGTGCTATGGACTACAGTGTAGTATCATAACATAATAGTGTGCACATTTATTGCTAGTTATATTCCCAGGTAAGGAAATCACTCAAAGACATTAAATGCCAAAAAAAGGATCACAGAAAAATAAATGTCTTGTATCATTCTATCATGTAAACATAGTTGTTGTCAAACTAAAATAAATGATATAAGGATTACAAAAACAATGAAGAAAGTATAATATACAGATGTTTATTTAAAACACCAAATTATGGATTTCATGTTTAGCATGTGGCAAAATATCATTTTGCTCATTAACAAGAATCTGCAATCTTCCACTGAGGCAAGAGGAGCACAGTCCCTGCCATTAATTCCAGGCAAAGTAGTGATACCACCTTGGAGAAGGAGGAGTAAAAGCCATGTACTTTTAGGGAGAGTCAGAAAACACATCTGGGCTTGGAATCTTGTACTGATACAAAGTGGAGAGCTGCTACCACTGTGAAAGAGTTAGTGAAACCCTCCTGCCCTAAACCACCCAGAGTTACAAAACAGACACTCACAGGAGAGGAGGAAAAGCAATGGGAGAAAATTCCACCATGGGTCCCAGAAACATGGAGTATTCTTGAGACCAAGGCCACTCCAGTGAATCAGAGAACCGTGTAGCCTCTGCTGTGAGTCTTGCACGTGACAAGTAGTACCTACACTCCACTTCCTGGGACTAGCCCTTTGCTGCAGTACCTGTATAGATATCTCCCTCTTTTGGAAAATTCACTTTACCTCACTTTGCTTTTATAAGGATTTATATCAGTACCTGTTTTCACTAACTTAAAGAATCTGAAGAGAAGCTGTGCTTTTATGAAAAAAGGCAAAAGTGAAAATAGCTTTCCATGTTTGTTTTGCAAGCTTGCACTCTGAGCAGCAATGAGAGTGAATAGCCAAGTCCTTCCTTGGGAACCACACTCAGCATCTTAGCATCAAGCTGCCATAGCTTTGAACTGTGTCTGTGAGCATCAGACACAGTTTATTTTGTGTGTTCCTTTGCAAGATGTGTCCTAATGTAATTGCTTCTTTACCTTCTGCTTCTGCAGAGTTTCATAGGAATGTTCTATGCCGGGAGCCAGCGTGAGGAATTCCACCCATGACAAGGTCATGCGGCAGAGCTCTGATGGCAAGGCTAATCAGACCTCAGCTTTTCTCCCTGGTATTTCCTGAGCATGTACCCCCCAAAATAAGAATCTGCCTGCTTTTCCACTCTTCTGACACACTCTGGAAAAAGGCAACTCAGGGCTTTAGTCTTCTGCATTTGAAAGGGATGTTTCAGTTAAACCCCCTCTGATAACTCTCTAGCTTGCCTAACAGGTTCCCCTGACCTCTTACAGCTTGTGAATTGCTTACAGCCCCCCAACCACAAGAGGCACAAAGCTTAAAAGCATCTTAAAGATACAGAGCTTTTTCTAAAGAGTTAAAACTTATATTAGTAGAGGGTTTTCACTGTTGACTCAGTGACTGCTGCCAGGCCTCCATATTCTTTATCTTTTAGGCACCTGGGAGGATGTTAATCAATGTAAATGGAATATGTAAAAAGATATATAGTAGTTTTGATGTTAGTAACACTAGATTTTTGAGTTAATTACTTTTCTTTTGTTATAAATCACTGTACTCCTTTTACTTGTTATAAATTGCTGTATCTTTGCTATGTAAGAATGTAACTTTATTTAGTGCTTTCTGAGAGTGGCACCAGACTTTGGGAAAATCAACACAAATAAGTCTTCTGGTTGACAAACCCTCATCAGAAAAAAGGCTGTAAAATGTTAATTGGCCCTTTTGGCTGGAAGATGATGTAAATTACCTAAGGCTTGTGTATACAACTAGGTATGCAGAGAGAAAAGCCTGGTTTTGATAAGAATCTGGGCTGCATAATTTTGTATTACCCATTGATCTCTACGTACAATCAAAAAGGTATAAAAGGCCTTTCTAGACAATAGAGGCGGGGCAAGTCATTGGAAGGACTGGTTTCCCCCGTGTCTCCTCTTTACTCTATTTTCAGGCTGAATTCCCATCTGGGACGTGGAGGCTCGCCATGTCTACTTACTTGCCCTGGCTGCTAAGATCCGTAAGAGAGAGAGCCCAAGGCGGGGCACTCTCTGATATTCAAATGGGCGCTAGTGGCCTAACATAGATGGTGCAAGCTCCTTGTCTGGAACTTTATTGGCTTTCCACATAAACCAAGTTATTCAGCTTCTTTTCTCCACTTAATTTTCCTGCTACACTATTTCTTCGTAATCTAATCTTATATTAATAAATAAATAAGTTTTTTCCTCACCTACTCCATCTCCCCTTTGAATCACCCTGGGTCCACCAGGGCTGGACCCCGGCAGTTCTACTTCCGGATATCAGGGAAAGCTGCATACAGGACTCAGAGAGTGCTGACTGTGGAACAGAAAAATCCTCTGACATGTAGGTCCCACAATAAACATACGCTAGAATCAGCTGATTGCTGATAAAATTAGAAGCCCGTGAAGCACAGAAACTAACTATAACAATGATAAAACAAAAACATAATACAACTACAGACTACATGGACTATTGACTGCATGCATGCTCAGCTGTGTCCAATTCTTTGTGACCCCATGGACTATAGCCCACCAGGCTCCTTTGTCCTTGAAATTTCCCAAGTAAGAATACTAGAGTGGGTTGCACTTCCTTCTCCAAGTGATCTTCTCCACTAGGGATCAAACCTGCATTAGCAGGCAGATTATTTACCACTGAGCCACTTGGGAAACCTCCACATGGACTATCCTGACTTGAATTTAGGAAAATACAAGCTCATTTCTAGGTATAAATGATATTCACTCCAGTTTCTTTTCTTCTTCCACACACAAAGTCTGTCATCCAGTTAAAGTTTATGATACACAAAATGGCAAGGGAAAGTAATCTCGTTAGGAAAAGCTATTAACAGACCCGGAACCCTGATGTTGCAATTCTAAAACTTGATTGCATCAAAGTTGGTATGAATATCTAATATAAAAGCCAGGCAACAGATATAAAGAGATGAAGAATTTAGGCAGAGGTGTAAATTATAATACAGTTAAATTAGATATGAAAGTTAGATCCAAATACATACAACTTACAAGAAAAGAAAAACTTTAATTGAATATAATATACTATGCAAATGCTAAAGAAAAAAAATTTCAGTAACTATATTAACATCATATGAATTATGCTTCATGACAGGAATGCTGCTGCTGCTAAGCCGCTTCAGTCGTGTCTGGCTCTGTGTGACCCCATAGATGGCAACCCACCAGGCTCCACAGTCCCTGGGATTCTCCAGGCAAGAACACTGGAATGGGTTGCCATTTCCTTCTCCAATGCATGAAAATGAAAAGTAAAAGTGAAGCCGCTCAGTTGTGTCTGACTCTTAGCGACCCCATGGATTGCAGCCTATCATGTTCCTCTGTCCATGAAATTCTCCAAGAGTACTGGAGTGGGTTGCCATTTCCTTCTCTGCATAACAGGAATAAAGAGGAATAATACATAAAAACATATGAGTCAACTTTTCAAGAAGATACAACAATCCTATGTATGCATGAACTTATTAATAGTGCTGCATAATACATGATGACAAAAAATAATAGAATTGGAAGGAATAGTAGTCAAATTCACAATTATTGTTGCAAACTTCAACATCACTCTCTCATAAGTGATAAAACAATAAAGAAGAAATCTGTAATTATATAGAAGACCTTAACAACTCTATCAGAAAATGTTATTATATGTTTACAGAATATCTACTCACCAAAACAATTGTACATTTTATTCAGTTTTTTAAAAGTTTCCATCAGAAAAAGGATATTCTGGTGTATAAAACAAGTCACAACAAAATTTTTAAAAATTAACTTCATATAAAGTATGTTTTCTTCCTGGAACCCAAGCAAATTAACGACAAAAGTACCGTATTAGTGACCCCATGGATTGCAGCCTATCATGTTCCTCTGTCCATGAAATTCTCCAAGAGTACTGGAGTGGGTTGCCATTTCCTTCTCTGCATAACAGGAATAAAGAGGAATAATACATAAAAACATATGAGTCAACTTTTCAAGAAGATACAACAATCCTATGTATGCATGAACTTATTAATAGTGCTGCATAATACATGATGACAAAAAATAATAGAATTGGAAGGAATAGTAGTCAAATTCACAATTATTGTTGCAAACTTCAACATCACTCTCTCATAAGTGATAAAACAATAAAGAAGAAATCTGTAATTATATAGAAGACCTTAACAACTCTATCAGAAAATGTTATTATATGTTTACAGAATATCTACTCACCAAAACAATTGTACATTTTATTCAGTTTTTTAAAAGTTTCCATCAGAAAAAGGATATTCTGGTGTATAAAACAAGTCACAACAAAATTTTTAAAAATTAACTTCATATAAAGTATGTTTTCTTCCTGGAACCCAAGCAAATTAACGACAAAAGTACCGTATACTTATATTTGAAAATTAAAGAATATACTTCTAAATGCCTCAAAGCTCAAAGAAAAGAAATCACAAGGAAATATTTTGTAATGAATTAAATAACCACATTGTATCAATATATGCAGAACTCAGATAAAGGCCTAGCATGCTGCAGTGCATGGAGTTGCAAAGAATCGGACACGACTGAACGACTGAACTGAACTGAAAGGAAATTTATTGCATTAAATTTTGAGAAATGCAAGTGGACCTAAAATTTAAAGTCCCGCCTTGATACCTGGAACCTCGCAAGTTCAAAAGTCTGCTCAAGAATTTCCCCAGTCTGTACTCTGACTTGGGCTTCCCTGGTGGCTCAGTGATTAAGATTCCGCCTGCAGTCCAGGAACCACAGGAGACATGGGTTTGATCCGTGGTTGGGAAGATCCCCTGGAGGAGGAAACGGCAACCCACTCCAGTACCCTTACCTTGGAAATATACATAGGAGCCTGGCAGGCTAAGCCCATAGGGTCACAGAGTCGGACACTGACTGAAGTGACTTAGTTTGCACACATGTACTCTGTCCTAATGGGAAAGACTCCTCCTCACTCAGCTAGTTCCTCTCTGAATAGGAGCAGCTGCCTTCCATTTGGTTCTCAATCTCATGGATTTTGCTTCCCTAAGAGCCCACAGAACTAATTTAAAATCCCATCATTTATAGGTCTTGACTGCCTTCCAGGGTCCCAGCTGCCACCTGCAGAGCCCTTGACCTCTGAGTTCTCCTCCCCTGCGCAGTCACCAGGTGTGACTAATCCGCTACTGTGACTCTTATTCTTCCAGGGTCCCTGTCTTTGGACATGTCACACTGTTGAGAGCAAGGAAAGGTCCTCCTTCACTGGCCCAGGGAAGACCAAGTAGAAAAAGGGAGGGAAAAGGATGTTCTGTTTCCCTTTTAAACAGCAAAGGAAATGATGTTTTAAAACTTAATATTTACCTAGCTCTATTTGAGGAGTCTGGCTCCTGGTTAAAATCGTTTGTGTTGTAAAGCCTGCTTTTCAGGCCTCACTACATGCACTTATGAAGAAGGTTCTCCCGACAGTCCTCACATGAAAGGAGCCCTGCCCCTTTACACTGGCCCTGTGTAAAGCCAGGGCACTGCAGTCTCTGAAAGGGAGTTCCAGTCAAGGAGGCAGGCTCCCTGGCCACCCAGCACTCCACCTGGCACTTTCCCTTCTCGATCTCTATTTGAGTCCCTGTGCAGATGACTTCAGCTTCCTCTGCCTACACCTACTTCGTGTGTGTGAGAAGGGGAGTAGAGGCAGGAATGGACCTTGATGACACTTTGCCAGGCTCTTACTCAGCATCTAGAAATTTTTCACACTTAGCTCTCTTTTCTCACCCTCTCCCCAATGGCCAGATCAGAAAACTAACAGAGCCTTTGTTGAGACTCCTTCAATATTGAGACACCCCTCCATCAATGCACTGCTTCATGGGGAAAATGGAACTGGGGGAGTCAATGCTTTCTCCAGTTTTACACTCTTGCTTATTACCATCAGAAGAAGAGATTAAAGACTTAACTCTCTCACTTTTCACTGTTAAAAAACCAGTTGGCTACTCTGACACCTGGCAGCTCAGCCCTCTCTTGAAAAATGTTAAAGAAGAAATATAGATTATCATTTTACAAATATTTTTCTATCATAACCATGTATGTATAAGAGACAATTTGGAAACAGTCTGGACAAAGATAAATATCAATATTTCTGAAGATTTTCTGTAATTGAAATTTTATGTTAGAAAATTTAAAACTTGTTCTTTCTAAAAATATCCAAGATATACAATAAGTATATATGTAAATATCTTATTATTTTGGCCCTAAGGCCCTAGGAAAGAGAATTTGAAGTTTGATGGATTTAAAAAATATCTTCAAATATGTAATATCTTTCAAGAATAAGTAATAAACTTAAAACAACTTTGTTGAAAAATGGTTCAAAGATTAATCTTGAAATATCAATGACATATTTGTGGGATTCTCCAGGCAAGAATACTGTAGTGGGTTGCCATGTTCTTCTCCAGGGGATCTGCCCAACCCAGGGAAGCAATGACACAAACACATACCATATATATTATAGTTACTGATTTTAAAATATGCAGTTATATAGTGGATACAATAAATTTAATTTTGCCACTTAACAAATACTTATCATTTCTAGATCTTAAATTTCTTCTCTATAAGATGGCACTGATAATACTATCCAACATAATGCATTTCAAATATTTTGTGAAATAAATAATATATATACATGATCCCTAACTATTCCTGGGAAATTAAAAAAAAAAAATGTTCTCTATCTTCCACTTTCTCCTTCTCTGAAAAGGCTTTTACGAAAAGCAAAATGTAGTATCATCAGTATTATAAATATTGATATATATAATAATGCATGCCTGCATGCTAAGTTGCTTCAGTCATGTCCAACTCTTTGTGACTCTATGGACTGTAGCCTGCCAGGCTCCTCTGTTCATGGGATTCTCCAAGCAAGAATATTGGAGTGGGTTTCTATGTCCTCCTCCAAGGGAACTTCCCCACCCAGGGATTGAATCTGCATCTCTAATGTCTCCTGCATTGGCAGGCAGGTTCTTTATCATAGAGTTACCTAGGAAACCACATATATAATAATACGTAAATGTCAATGGAAAGACACACATGGAAGCATGAAATAATTTGTGTTTTTACTCTATCCATATGAAATTAAATGGACAGAATTTTAGAATAATGAGAAGAGAATTAGCTTATTCTCTAATGCCCAATTCACTTTTAATCCATTTATGGATTAAATGAAATGAAAATAGCACATGCTTCTGTATAAGCAAAATGTTATATATCTGTTGTAAATTAGGTAATTAAACAAGGTAATTAAACAGTATATAAAATTAGACTAGCTGAAGAATTGATGCTTTTGAACTGTGGTGTTAGAGAAGACTCTTGAGAGTCCCTTGACCTGCAAGAAGATCCAACCAGTCCATTCTAAAGGAGATCAGTCCTGGGTATTCATTGGAAGGACTGATGTTGAAGCTGAAACTCCAATACTTTGGCCACGTCTTGCGAAGAGTTGACTCACTGGAAAAGACCTTAATGCTGGGAAGGATTGGGGGCAGGAGGAGAAAGGGATGACAGAGGATGAGATGGCTGGATGGCATCACTGACTCGATGGACATGGGTCTGGGTAGACTCCAGGAGTTGGTGATGGACAGGGAGGACTGGCGTGTTGCAATTCATGGGATTACAAAGAGTCGGACACGACTGAGCAACTGAATTGAACTGAACTGAACTGATCCTAACGTTATAGAGCTTGCTTTTTCTTGATAAAAAGGGATAGAAAATTAAGTAATATTTTTAGTAAATAGGAAATTGTAAATGTAAATAATAAGAATTTCACTTAGCAATGAAATTTTTCTGTTCAGTTGAAGCTCCAATATTTTGGCCACCTGGTGCAAAAGAGATGACTCTTTGGAAAAGGTCCTGATGCTGGGAAAGATTGAAGGCAAGAGAAGAAGGGGATGACAGAGGATGAGATGGTTGGATGGCATCACCAACTCAATAGATATGAGTCTGAGCAAGCTATGGGAGATGATGAAGGACAGGGAAGCTTGGCATGCTGCAGTCCATGGAGTTGGGGAGTCGGACATGAAGAAGCAACTGAACAGCAACAACAAGGAATTTTTTTTTTATTTCTTATTTATGAGAAATAGTGTCACCTCTAGATAAAATAGTCTAATTTTCAGCAGATCAAAACTCCCACCAAAGAGTAGTATAATGGGTTAAAAAAAGTTAGCTTGAAGACATCAGAAAGCCACAAAATTGGCTGAGATTGAAGGGACCAAGTTCCTAGAGAGAAGAGAACATCACTGTGGTGAATCTGGCACTTTCCTTTTCCAACAGGACATTTGCTGATATGCATCACAGGGAGGAAGACTAAAAATACAAGCAGAAACCTCAGGAAGCGCTGAGCCAATCAGAGATGTTAGCAGTTTACAGGGCTGGAGCAGAAATATTGGATTAAGGACAGCCAAGGAAGCCATACTTGAAGCGGTAAATTCTCAGTGAGGAATTAATTAATTTGACATTTTGCACTTTTTGCACACTTTTCCCTCTTGATGTGATTCCAGATTCCTAGGCTGTTCAAGCAGAAAGCATCTGCTGTTAAAATGGTGACTAGTTCAATGAGACTATCAGAATTCTTGTTTCTGAGGAGATAAAGATAAGAATTAGGAACTATCAAGAAGGAATAGTATACATAAGTTAACATTCCATACTCTCAATTAAATCTTTGGTAGGCTAATTCATAGAGTTAAGAGCAAACAGAAAAGAGACCTGACAAATTCTGAAAACCAGCATTTCAACTAAGGTGAATTGACCCTAATTTAACTCTCTTTCTGATGACTAAATACAGCTTCTTTGAGTAAAGACAATAGTAATCCACAGACTCTTCTATTTTTTATACTCTATTTCAGATATTCTGTCAAATAAATAATAGGAAGACCAATAAAGTAGGCCAAGTGAAAAAAAGCAATGATTAAAACTGACTCAAATCATCTAGATTCTCAGTTTATCAAACATGGATTTTTAAAAATATAATGAGATTAATATATTTGTGAAAAGAGATAGTGAGATATAAAATTTCATCAGGGAAAAAGAAGCCTTTTAAAGAATATCAAGGAATTCTTGGAGTGAAATATATAATCACTAACATTAAAAACAAAAAAAAATTTTACAGTAGGTTGGACATAGCTGAAGAGTACATTGGAAAATGGAAAAGAGGACAACTGAAAAATATACAAACTAAAAAAGAAATGGAAACAATGATGAAACATCAGAAAAGAGTATACTACATACATTATATAACATGGTTAAAAGTTCTACCTTAAGTATAACTGAACATTTCCAGAAGGGGAGGAAAGAGAGAGTGGGGCAGAAACTTTATATGAGAGTGCTCCCTATTAACTTTACATAGTTTAGATTACACTAATTTCTGTTATATGGTTCTTCACACTAGAAAGTTTGTGAGTATTAATTGGAAGTTTTATTAGACACCATTTTTACCTCTAGCTGTAGTCTTCTTTTAAGATAAATCCAAAAAATGTGATCAGTTACCTGATGCCTTACTCTTCTTTCAAGTTTTGACTTCATAACCTGCCTGTTTTTGTTCATTTTCTAGTATCTTCAAGTACTTTTACTTTTGTAATTTTCCAAGGTATATGTGAATTTATATTGTTATATAAGTCTGTGGTAGGAGCTTACCTGGACAAACTCAAATTTAGCCCCAAGCCATACATGATGTGGGTTCAACAACTATTTTTAAATATTTCATTTTGAAGAACACTTGTAGATAATTTATTCTGTCAATCAATATTATAACTGTTGAGGTTAAGAAGATAATTAAACAAGTTACTAGTCTTCAAGGATTTTAAAGAAGAGCATCAATTTTAAAAATGTGATTTATTATGATAGATGGTATGAAAAAGTCACATTCCAAATGCTAGAAAAGCACAAGAAGAATCATTATTAGAGAGGGCTCAGAGATGTCTTCTTGAGGTAATTTCAAGATGGGTATTATAGACCAGTAAATACTGATTAATAGGGAATCCTAGAATGAACTAGGAAATGGGATCATAAGAGTGAAATTAATATAAGGCCATAAGCAGTTTGGTATCACTCAGCTGAAAATTATTAAGCAGTTATTGATGGAAGATGATGTCAGTTTTTGAAGTTCTCATGTACCACTGGAAGCAGGATGCACTTTGGTGAAATCTGGAGAGACGTATAAGGGATTTTACCAACTAATAATATCATAACATTTGACTTTCTAAAGCTGACTGAAATGTGAAAGGTGGATGAATTTTTAATGGTTAAAAGTAATCTCAGGAAGAATAAGAGATTATTTCACTGCAATCGATGATGCATATTTTGGTTAGTTCAGTTCAGTCACTCAGTCGTGTCCGACTCGTTGTGACCCCATGGACTGCAGCATGCCAGGCCTCCCTGTCCATCACCAACTCTCGGAGCTTACTCAAACCCATGTCCATTGAGTCGGTGATGCCATCCAACCGTCTTATCCTCTGTTGTCCACTTCTACTCCTGCCTTCAATCTTTCCCAGCATTAGGGTTTTTTCCAATGAGTTAGTTCTTCACACCAGGAAGCCAAAGTATTAGAGATTCAGCATCAGTCCTTCCAATGAATATTCAGGACTGATTTCCTTTAGGATTGACTGGTTGGATCTCCTTGTCATCCAAAGGACTCTCAAGAGTCTTTTCCAACACTACAGTTCAAAAGTATCAATTCTTCAGCAGTTAGATTTCCTTATAGTCCAACTCTCACATCCATACATGACTACTGGAAAAACCATAGCTTTGACTAGATGGAATTTTGTTGGCAAAGTAATGTCTCTACTTTTTAATATCCTGTCTAGGTTGGTCATAGCTTTTCTTCAAATGAGCAAGCATCTTTTAATTTCATGACTGCACTCACCATCTGCAGTGATTTTGCTGCTGCTGCTGCTGCTAAGTCGCATCAGTCGTGTCTGACTCTGTGCGACCCTGTAGACGGAAGCCCACCCAGCTCCTCTGTCCCTGGGATTCTCCAGGCAAGAATACTGGAGTGGGTTGCCATTTCCTTCTCCAGCAGTGATTTTGGAGCCCAGAAAAATAAAGTCAGCCATTGTTTCCATTGTTTCCCCATCTATTTGCCATGAAGTGATGGGAGCAGATGCCATGATCTTAGTTTTCTGAATGCTGAGTTTTAAGCAAGCTCTTTGACTCTCTTCTTTCACTTTCATCAAGAGACTCTTTAGTTCTTCTTTGCTTTCTGACATAAGAGTGGTGTCATCTGCATGTCTGAAGTTTTTGATATTTCTCCCACAATTTTGATTCCAACTTGTGCTTCGAAATTCCTGGCATTTCATATGATGTACCCTGCATATAAGTTAAATAAGCAGGGTGACAATATATAGCCTTGATGCACTACTTCCCTGATTTGTAACCAGTCTATCATTTCATGTCCAGTTCTAGCTGTTGCTTCTTGACCTGCATACAAATTTCTCAGGAGACAGGTAAAGTAGTCTGGTATTCCCACCTCTTTAGGAATTTTCCAAGTTGCTGTGATCCACACAGTCAAAGGCATTGGTGTAGTCAATTAAGCAGAAATAGATGTTTTTTTGGAACTCTCTTGCTTCCTCAGTGATCCAACAGATGATGGCGATTTGATACCTGGTTTCTCTGCCTTTTCTAAAAGCAGCTTGAACATCTGGATATTCACAGTTCATGTACTGTTGAAACTTGGCTTGGAGAATTTGAGCATTACTTTACTAGTGTGTGAGAAGAGTACAATTGTGCAGTAGTTTGAACATTCTTTGGCATTGCCTTCTTTGGGTTTGGAATGAAAACTGATCTGTTTCTATTTCTGTGGCCACTGCTGAGTTTTCCAAATTTGCTGGCATATTGAGTACAACACCTTAACAGCATCATCTTTTAGGATTTGAAATAGCTCAACTGGAATTCCATCACCTCCACTAACTTTGTTCCTGGTGTTTCTTCCTAGGGCCCATTTGACCTTGCATTCCAGTATGTCTGGCTCTAAGTGAGTGACCATACCATCATGGTTATCTGGGTCATGGAGATCTTTTTTGGTTTGGTAGAGAATAGATTTTGATTAGTAGAAAAGATTTTGGTTTAGTAGAGGAGAGATTTTGGTTAGTAGAGAAGAGATATTAGGCATTAGTATGCAAAGGTAGGAAAAAAGAAAAAAAAAGTCAAGTAATATTAAGGCCTGGGGCTTTCCAGTTGACTCCATGGCAAAGAATCTGTCTGTCCAATGCAGGAGATGTTATTCCTTCCCTGGGTTGGGAAGATCCCCAGAAGAAGGAAACCCCTCCAATATTCTTACCTGGGAAATTCCATGGACAGATTAGACTGGCTGGCTATGGTTCATGGTGTCACAAAAGAGTTGGATATGACTTAGCAAATAAACAACAACAACAAGTTAAGGCCATAAAATAAGTTGAAACTTATTTAGATGGTCAAGAGTAGTTGTGATAATAAAGAGTTGAGGGCATATGAACTGTCTTGGTAACTCTAAAGCTGGAGACTTGGACAACTGGATACCTGATAGATGCTTTACTAATAATGACTGTGTTTCAGGATTCTATAGATATAAGTGATTCTTTTCATTCAGGTATGTTTGTGGAGTTAAATTAGTGAAGGTGAAGACATATTTGTAAATATGGTAACTGTCAAGAAGTCATGAGCATAACAATGGTAGTCATGACAATGAAAACTATGCACATCCAAAGAGAGTGGGCACAAAGAGGACAGAGGCATGAGCTGTCTCTGAGGCACAGAAATACACAGCTAAGAAAGGGACGGAAGAAAACTGCTAGTCTCTTTTTATAACAATATATCCTTCTTTAATTACTTCCATGGATATTTCTAGAAAAAAAAATAGCAGTGGTTTGTTGAAAGAGACCTTTCCTTTATTTCACTGAATATAGTAATAATGCATTGAATTAAGATATATACTCACTAAAATGATTAATTTTCTCCAAGTTTGTAGAGATTGTTTTAAAATTTTGAGTATTAGAACTACAAAATTTAGAAACATAAAAAATGCTTCATTCTATACTTGGCTAGATTTTAACTTTTAAGATGTAGAAAAAGATACAAAAGTTCCAAACAAAATTAATATCAGTTGAAAGATTTACAAAATTATTTTACATACTGATTAGTAAATAATATCCAATCAAAATGATAAATTTGAAATATATTAGAATTTTCAGAAATCATTGTTTATTGAGAGAAGCAAAGTCAGAAACATGTATATATAATGATTACTTAAAACAAATCTCTTGAGTATGCATAGAAATATCTACATATATATTTGCAATTAATTATGTGAACACAGAAAAGACATAGAGATTATTCCTTATCAAGTCAAGATGAATTGGTGGGATGAAGAAGTGGGATGAAAAAGGGAGTGAGAAGCTGAGATTAAAAAAAAAGTCAAAATTATGTTATGATTGCCAAATCATAGACAATTTTGTTGTCTGTGAACAAAGTTTATTTTTCCTTTCCAATATGGATAATTTGTATTTCTTTTTCTTGTCTCACTGCACTAGCTAGTGCTCCCAGCATTACATTTATGAGTGGTGAGAAGATATCTTTATCTTGCTCCAGGACTTGTAGTGAAAAAATTTAGTTTTTTTTGATAAGTAAGATGTCAATTAATATGATTTTTATGTTTTTGTAGATTGTTTTATCAAGTTCAGGAAATCTTCATGTCTTCTAACTATTCTGGCTGCTTTAGTCTTTTTGTTTATTTTATATCATGAGTAGGTGTCCGATTTTTAAAATCATTTGTATTATTGTATTGATAGACTATATTACCTTGATAATTTAAAGTAGGTGTCCAATTTTTAAAATCATTTGTATTTTGTATTGGCAGACTATATTACCTTGATATTTTAAAGTTAAATCAGCCTTGCATACATGGAACAAATTACATTTATCAATTGTATATATTTCTAATACGTTGTTCAGTTAAGTTTACTAAAAAATATTGAAGGCTTTGGCATGCATGTTAAAGATAATGTTTCATTGTAGTTCTCCTTTTTAAACTTTTTCTTTTTCTTGGTTTTAGTGTTATGGTGATGCTAGGATGTATTCCCTGTGCTTCTATTTTCTCGATGATATCATAGATAAATGGAAGTATATCTTGCTTTAATATTTGGAAGAATAGACTAGTGAAACTATCTGTTTCTAATGTCTTCATTTTAGGAAATTAGTAATTATTGACTCTGTCTCTTTAGTTGTGATAGACCTGCTCTAGTGATGCATTTTCCTTGTGTGAATTTGGTAACTTAGGGCTTTTAAGAAATCAGTCCATTTTCATCTTTGCTATCAAATTTGTTGTCCACAGAATGAATATAATACTTCATTCATTCATGATATTAATTTATGTCTCATTTATTTTCCTTGGTTAGCTAGCTGGCTATAGATTTCTTTTTATTGTTTGCTTTACAATGTTGTGTTAATTTTGATTTCTTATTTTCGCTATCTTTTTTTAGAGAACCAGCTTTTGCTTTCATTGATGTTCTCTAATTTTTGCATTTTATGTATTTATTTCATTCAAAGTTAGGTGGCCACTAAAGAGAATATTCATTACTGATCAAACAATACCTCTTAAAGACTTCTTAAATGAATAATGCAAAGAAATAGAGGGAAACAATAAAATAAGGAAGACTAGAGATTTCATCAAGAAAATTTAAAAGAAAATACCAAGGGAATATTTCATGCAAAGAGTGGCACAATAAATTAGGACAGAAATAGTATGTACCTAACAGAAGAAGAGATTAAGAAGAGTTGGCAAGAATACACAGAAGAACTATACCATAAAGTCTTAATGACCCGGACAACCAGGATGGTGTGGTCAGTCACCTAGAGCCAGACACCCTGGAGTGTGAAGTCAAGTGGAGCTAAGGAAGCATTACGACAAACAAAACTAGTGGAGATGATGGAATTCTAGCTGAACTATTTCAAATCCTAAAAGATGATGTGAAAGTGCTGCAGTCAATATGGTAGCAAATTTGGAAAACTCAGCAGTGACCACAGGACTGAAAAAGGTCAGCTTGTATTCCAATCCCAAAGGACAATGCTAAGAATATTCAAACTACTGCAAAATTGCACTCATTTCACATGTTAGCAAGGTTATGATCAAAATCCTTTAGTTCAGTCGCTCAGTCGTATCCGACTCTTTGCGACCCCATAATTGGAATGAAAACTGACCTTTTCCAGTCCTGTGGCCACTGCTGAGTTTTCCAAATTTGCTGGCAGATTGAGTGCAGCACTTTCACAGCATCATCTTTCAGGATTTGAAACAGTTCAACTGGAATTCCATCACCTCCACTAGCTTTCTTCGTAGTGATGCTCTCTAAGGCCCACTTGACTTCACACTCCAAGATGTCTGGCTCTAGATTAGTGATCACATCATCATGATTATCTGGGTCATGAAGATCTTTTTTGTACAGTTCTTCCGTGTATTCTTGCCACCTCTTCTTAATATCTTCTGCTTCTGTTAGGTCCAGACCATTTCTGTCCTTTATCGAGCCCATCCTTACATGAAATGGCTAATAGTATGTGAACTAAGAATTTCCAGATGTAGAACCTGGATTTAGAAAAGGCAGAGGAACCAGAAATCAAAGTGTCAACATCCACTGGATCATAGAGAAATCAAGGGCATTCTAGAAAAACATCTAGTTCTGCTACATTGACTATGCTATAGCCTTTGACTTCATGGATCACAACAAACTGTGGAAAATTATTAAAGAGATGGAATACCAGACCACATTACCTGCCTCCTGAGAAATCTGTATTTCTCAGGAAGGAGAAACAGAAGGAACAGTTAGAACTGGACATGGAATAACAGTTAAAAATTGGGAAAAGAGTACATCAAGGCTGTATATTTTCACCTGCTGAGAACATCATGTGAAATGCCAGGCTGGATGAATCACAAGCTGGAGTCAAGATTGCCAGGAGAAATATCAATAACTTCAGACATGCAGATAACATCACCTTAATGGCAGAAAATGAAAAAGAACTAAAGCGCTTCTTGGTAAAAGTGAAAGAGGAAAGTGAAAAAGCTGGCTTAAAACTCAACATTCAAAAAACTAAGATCATGGCATCCAGTTCCATCACTTCATGGCAAATAGATGGAAAAACAATGGAAACAATGACAAAATTTATTTTCTTATACTCCAAAATCACTGCAGACTGTGACTGCAGCCATGAAATTAAAAGATGCTTGCTCCTTGGAAGAAAAGCTGTGACAGTGTATTAAAAAGTGGAGACATCACTTTGCCAAGAAATGTCTGTATATTCAAAGCTATGGTCTTTCCAGTAGTCATGTATGGATATGTGAGTTGGATCATAAAGAAGGCTGGGCACAGAATAATTGATGCTTTTGAACTGTGATGTTGGAGAAGGCTCCTGAGATCCCCTTGGACAGCAAGGAGATCAAACCAGTCAATCCTAAAGGAAGTCCACCCTGAATGTTCATTGGAAGTACTGATGCTGAAGCTGAAGTTCTAATGCTTTAGCTACCTGATGGGAAGAACTGACTCATTGGAAAAGATCCTGATGCTGGGAAAGATTGAAGGCAGGAGGAGAAGTGGATGACAGAGGATGAGATGGTTGGATGGCATTATTGATCAATGTAGATGAGTTTGAGCAAACTCTGGGAGATAGCGAAGGACAGGAAAGCCTGGAGTGCTGCAGTCCATGGGGCTGTAGAGTTGGATGCAACTAAGCGACTGAACAATGAACACGATGCCTTATAATATAGAAAATCTCTAACATTAAACCATTTAACAATATTTTGGTGGTAAAATTTCTATTTTCCTATAAACTACTCTGAATAATAGTAAGAAACTTGTTATCTTGTGTTTTAATTTTTTATTATGGACATTTTAATATATACACATAAGTAGAGGAAAAACTTCCTTTATAAATACTTCCCACACATAACGGTTATCAGTATTTTGCCAATTTTCTTTCAAGCATGCCTCTTAAACTTTCTAAATGTTTTAAAATCAATATTACAGCAATAATTTTATCATCTCATTTGTAACTAATAATAACACTAATAATTAAAAATAATCTTAACTATAATTGAAATGTGTTCAAGTTATTTGGGGCTGTTGGTTTTGTTTTGTTTTAAAAAATGACTGTATATTGAGCTGCAAAACTTACTTTAAAAGCCTGTACTTTAGTATGCACATACATATTTGGATCACTCAATAGCTACATAGCACTGAGCTGTGTGTACAATGTGAAATAGTAATTACATGTTTGAAAATGTAGTGTTCAATTTCAAAATGTTATACTCCTGACACTTTTCAGATTATTTGAAAATAATACCAATAAAATTTCAATGTGCAATGTGAAACTAACACAACATTGCTAGTCAACTATCATCAATATAAAATAAAAGTTCAAAATATAGTGTACAGATTAAAATAATCTATACCTAAATATGTCTGTTTGTATAAAAAAATACCAAGTAAGAAAATTTTGTGGCATTTATTTCTATTATTATTTTTTTATTGTGCAGTTAAAAACAAAATTTTACTTGAGCATCAATAACTTTGACAAAACCTTCTTTGAGTTACTAAAGATAGAAGAAAAGCTCCGTTAAATTTTCATTATTAGTTACATAAGAGGCAACATATTTATCCTTCACTTATGCCTTAAAAAAAAAAAAAAAAACCTCTTTAAAAATACCTGTAAATTCTGTGCCCAAAGGGAAACCAATAGTCTAGACTTTCTAACCCCAAGTACTGTGCACAGCATTATGACTTTGAATGCTGTGAGGCACTTTTGTCCTCTTTCATTTCTTTGCATAATTCAGAAGTTACTGTTAACCTAAGTCATCTACATATCAGATTTAGTGAAGAGAATGTTCAAATGAAAGATAATTAGTTTGGGAGTTTCAGTTTAACTTTTTCTAAGGATACAATGTCTTTCATTATTCAGAAACACAATATTTGGCATAGAAAGGAAGGGAAGTAAGTTCTTCAGGAAACTTGTAACTAATGGGAAATCTTTCTACTCTGAATATTCTAAAACATTGGATAGAATTTCTCAAACAGATGTCTTTTTTGTTAAGTATTTTTGTGAAAGGAAGTGTCATTTTCTTCACATCTGCACTAACTTTGAGGATTAAACTAATTAGGACATTTTATCAGTAAGTACAGCAAAATCAAATCAGGTTTCTCTATTTTCTTAGCTCCAAGTCTGTATGTAATAAAACCACAGCAATAACATCAAATAACAACATAAAAATCCAAACATGTGCTTTTAAAAGGTATGCTTGGAGAAATTCTTTAAGCTGTATCTCTCTAATCTAATGATGACAGCTTTTGTGGTGATTTCTGCTTCTTCATCATTTTAGACACACATATCCCTAATATGTTTGCCCTTGAGTACAAAATCCTGTCTGAGAGGCAGCTTCCATGATTTAGATTTGGGATAAAGGAAGGTAGAAAATAAGACAATTTGCCTTTCGAGTCAGCTCAGTTTTACAGTATTCCTTCGATAATTACAAAAAGAAAAGAGAAAAAGACTTTATGTGAATATTGCAAATGATTAAAATCTTCAAGTAAGGGGAAGTGAGTATCTCTGAGTCATCAAAGTATAAGTATTTGGGGGGTAAGTTTTTCAGTTTTTTAAAGCTTTGTACTTTTAGTAATTTATAGATGCAAAATACACACACACACACACGTCCCCAAGGTCACAAAGTCAAATAATATATATGTTATCTATTATTTCTTCTGCCGTTAAAAACAACTAATTCCTCTAGATCTCTACCTCCATATGAGAACTGGGATGTACTGTTATCCTTCTGTGCACTTCTATTTTCCTTAAGTAACATGGTAGAGTGATAAAACAGATCTCTCTGCTCCTTCCTTGTTCTGGATGTGGTCCATTCAAGTTTATGCCTAATTTAATCATAGGTACCAGGTATTCCTGCTTTCCCTTTGGTTGATTATATTGGTATGATAAAATTGTCATTATCAGAAAATATTTAAAATATTTAATATCAATATCTCCTTCACAAGTGTGTATTTATACTTATCTTTCTATGTATTTATGTATCGATACTGTTCTTCCATTTCATTGATTTCATTCTCTAGAAATGTGAAGAAAATTCTCTAAAATATCTTATTCTATCTTAAATTCTTAGAACCTATTTCAAATTTTTGCTCTTCATGAAAAAGTATATTGAATTTTATGTAAGTTTTCACTTATATTTTCACCTTACTAATTCCCTTAGTCTTTGTTTAAGATCTGTCTCTTATACACATCTAGATGTGTATAAGAGACAGATATATATTTTAGTCTTTTATTTTGCTAACTATAAATGCAAGGATTTTAAATCTATATTTCATAATTCCTCTATATAGATACAGGGCTTCCAAAGTGGCTCAGTAGTAAAAAAAATCCACCTGCCAACGCAGGAGACATCAGTTAGCTACAATAGTAGATTGGCTTAAACATTGTCAAGATAATACAGTGAACTAAATCAAGAAATATGAAACATATAGTACTAAGTATGTGAGGATGCTGAGGGAAATACAATGGTTAAGCATTCCTTCATCAATTCATTCAACAAATATTTTTGAGCTCTTACCTTATGGCCAACCATATAGATTCTTGCTGACTATCAGTGAACAAGAGATAGAAAATATTGCAGATATCATGGAAATTATATTTTCTCAGGGAAATAAAGACAAACACAATCAACATAATAGAAATCAATATAATATTTCAAAGTAATAAAAAGTACAGAAACAAAAACCAAGGAAAAGCAAGTGGTGATAAGGTTAAAGAGAGTCAAGAGGAGAAGAATTTGTGTCAGGAAAGATAAATGACTCTTTCAAGAGGAATTATTGCAATGGGGAGCAAAGTAATGAAAGATTTAAAAAAATGTTTTAAAAGGACATGCCGTCAAGCAAAGATTTCTTTTCAGAAAGTATGGAAAATAGCATCATGCTTTTGTACTGATAGGAGTGATCAAATGAAATTTTTTTTTTTTTAAATTAAGATTTAGGAGAGTAAGTAGGGAAATCTGTCAGAACAGTGTTTTTGAATCAGAGCACATATTATGTAATATATCAGTCACATGAATGAAGTGTTTCAGATTCAATCAACTAGGTGAATCATGACCTGAGATACATGGGACGAAAAGCAAATCTGGAAGAGAAGAACATATACTCACTTTTATATGTGTAATAAGCATATTCTTGGGCTTCCCTGGTGGCTCAGAGGGTAAAGCATCTGCCTACAATGTGGGAGACCTGGGTTTGATCCCTGGGACAGAAAGATCCCCTGGAGAAGGAAATGGGAACCCACTCCAGTACTCTTGCCTGGAAAATCCCAGGGACCGAGAAGCCTGGTAGGCTATAGTTCATGGGGTCACAAAGAGTAGGACATGGCTGAGCTACTTCACTTTCACTTTCACTTTAAGCATATTCTTTAGAAAGGTTACATACCTCTATACTTTATCTGGGTCAAATTCCCAAACAGAGATCCAAATATACTAACTACTTAAAGGTGGTTCAGACAGTAAAGAGTCTGCCTGTAGTGTGGGAGACCTGGATTCGATCCCTGGATTGGGACGATCCCCTGGAGAAGGAAATGGCAACCCACTCCAGTATTCTTGCCTGGAAAATCCGATGGATGGAAGAGCCTGGCAGGCTACAGCCCATGGGATCACAAAGAGTCAGACAATACTGAGCAACTTCACTTTCTTTCTTTCTAAAATTTATAATTTCAACTGCAAATAATTAAATAATATATATTTTATCAACCTTCCTTGACAATCATATTGCCACAATAGAAAAAATCAAAAGACTACGTTGTAAGTTTTGGTTATAGAAACAAAAGCTGGCAAAAATGTGAAGGCAAAATAAAACTTTCCAATGTTATTGAGGTATAATTGACCTATAACCTTGTGTAAATTTAAACTGAACAGTGTACACCATAAAATAAAGGTGTATAGTGTGATGATTTGACACATGTACATATTACAAACTTATTACCACAATAAGACAACATATTCCATCACCTCACTAAGTTGTCATTTTTATGTGTGTGAATACTTAGTGTCCTCAGCACCATTTATTAATCCATTCCCCATGGAGTATTCTTGGTTCTCTTATCAAATATTAGCTTACTATGCATGTATGTGTTTATTTCTGGCCTCTCAATTATATTCTATTAGCTTATATGTGTTTTAATGCACACTACTATTTAAAACAGCAATCTACTGTTTTAATTACCAGTTGTAATTAAGATTTATGTTGTTCAGTTGCTCAGTCCTGTCTCTGTGACCTCATGGATTGCAGCACACTGACTTCCCTATCCTTCACCATCTTCCAGAGCTTGCACAAACTCATGTCCATTAAGTCAGTGATGCCATCTAACCATCTCATCCTCTGTTGTCCCCTTCTCATCCTGCTTTCAATCTTTCCCAGCATCAGGGTCTTTTGGAAAGAGTCAGTTCTTTGCATCAGGTAGCCAAAGTATTGGAGTTTCAGCTTCAGCATCAGTCTTTCTAAAGAATATTCAGGACTGATTTCCTTTTGATTGACTGGTTAGATCTCCTTGCAGTCCAAGAAACTCTCAAAAGTCTTCTCCAACACCACAATTCAAAAGCATCAATTCTTTGGCACTCAGCCTTCTTTATGATCCAAATTTCACGTTCATACATGACTAAGAGAAAAACCATAGCTTTGACTAGACGGACCTTTGTTGGCAAAGTAATGTCTCTGCTTTTTAATACCCTGTCTAGGTTTTTCATATCTTTTCTTCCAAGGAGCAAGTATCTTTTAATTTCATGACTGCAGTCACCATCTGCAGTGATTTTGGAGCCCAAGAAAATGAAGTCTGTCACTGTTTCCATTGTTCTCCATCTATTTGCCATGAAGTGATGGGACCAGATGCTCTGACCTTAGTTTTTTAAATGTTGAGTTAAGCCAGCTTTTTTACTCTCCTCTTTCACTTTCATCCAGAGGCTCTTTAGTTCCTCTTTGCTTTTTGCTATAAGGGTGGTGTCATCTGCATATCTGAGGTTATTTATATTTCTCCCAGAAATCTTAATTCCAGCTTGTGCTTCTTCCAGCCTGGCATTTCGCATGATGTACTCTGGTGTTCCCTGTTGGCTCAGACGGTAAAGCATCTGCCTGAAATGTGGGAGACCTGGGTTCAGTCCCTGGGTCAGGAAGATTCCCTGGATAAGGGAATGGCAATCCACTCCGGTCCTCTTTCCTGGAAAATCCCATAGATGGAGGAGCATGGTAGTCACTGTCCATGGGGTCACAAAGAGTTGGACACGACTGAGCGACCTCACTCATTCACTCTGCATATAAGTTAAATAAGTAGGGTAACAATATACAGCGCTGACATATCCCTTTCCCAATTTGGAACCAGTCTGTTATTCCATGTCCCATTCTAACTGTTGCTTCTTGACGTGCATGCAGGTTTCACAGGAGGCAAGTGAGTTGGTCTGGTATTCTCATCTCTTGAAGAATTTTCCACAGTTTATTTTGATCCACAGAGTCAAAGGTTTTAGCATAGTCAATGAAGCAGAAGTAGATGTCTTATTGGCATTCTCTTGCTTTTTCTATGATCCAATGGATGTTTGCAATTTGATTTCTGGTTCCTCTGTGTTTTCTAAATCCACCTTGAACATCTGGAAGTTCTTGGTTCATGTACTGTTGAAGCCTATCTTGGAGAATTTTGAGCATTACTTTAATTTACTTATAACTTAATATTTATAATCAGAAATAAATCAGTTTATACATAAGATTTTTTTATTTCTTAATATAAATTTATTTATTTTAATTGGAGGCTAATTACTTTACAATATTATATTGGTTTTGCCATACATCAAAATGAATCCACCACAGGTATACACGTGTTCCCCATCCTGAACTCCCCTCTTTCCTCTCTTCTCGTACCATCTCTCTGGGTCATGCCAGTGCACCAGCCCCAAGCAGCCAGTATCATGCATGAAACCTGGACTGGCGATTCATTTCATATATGATATTATACATGTTTCAATGCCATACTCCCAAATCATCCCACCCTCTCCCTCTCCCACAGAGTCCAAAAGCCTGTTCTATACATCTGTGTCTCTTTTGCTGTCTCGCATACAGGGTTATCCTTACCATCTTTCTAAATTCCATATATATGTGTTAGCATACTGTATTGGTGTTTTTCTTTCTGGCTTACTTCACTCTGTATAATAGGCTCCAGTTTCATCCACCTCATTAGAACTGATTCAAATGAATTCTTTTTAATGTCTGAGTAATACTCTAGTGTGTATATGTACCACAGCTTTCTTATCCATTCATCTGTTGATGGACATCTAGGTTGCTTCCATTTCCTGACTATTATAAACAGTGCTGTGATGAACATTGGGGTACATGGGTCTCTTTAAATTCTGGTTTCCTTAAAGTGTATACCCAGCATACACGTAAGATTCAACATTGTGATGGGACCACATAAAATATACTTACTATAGAAATTTAGGTTCAATTTCATTTTATGATTTTCTATTACATAAACTGAAATTTTACAATCTTAAAGCAATGCTCAAGCTACTGCACAACTGCACTCATCTCACCTGCTAGTAAAGTAATGCTCACAATTCTCCAAGCCAGGTTTCAGCAATATGTGAACCACGAACTTCCTGATGTTCAAGCTGGTTTTAGAAAAGGCAGAGGAGCCAGAGATCAAATTGCCAACATCTGCTGAATCATTGAAAAAGCAAGAGAGTTCCAGAAAAACATCTATTTCTGCTTTTTTTGACTATCCCAAAATCTTTGACTGTATGGATCACAATAAACTGTGGAAAATTCTGAAAGAGATGGGAATATCAGACGACCTGACCTGCCTGTTGAGAAATCTATATGCAGGTCAGGAAGCAACAGTTAGAACTGGACATGGAACAACAGACTGGTTCCAAATAGGAAAAGGAGTACGTCAAGGCTGTATATTGTCACCCCGCTTATTTAACTTATATGCAGAGTACATCATGAGAAATGCTTGAATGGAAGAAACACAAGCTGGAATCAAGATTGCCGGGAGAAATATCAATAACCTCATATATGCAGATGAAACCACCCTTATGGCAGAAAGTGAAGAGGAACTAAAAAGCCTCTTGATGAAAGTGAAAGAAGAGAGTGAAAAAGTTGGTTTGAAGCTCAACATTCAGAAAATGAGAATAATGGCATCTGGTCAGATTTCTTTGGAAGGAATGATGCTAAAGCTGATACTCCAGTACTTTGGCCACCTCATGCGAAGAGTTGACTCATTGGAAAAGACTCTGATGCTGGGCAGGATTGGGGGCAGGAGGAGAAGGGGACAACCAAGGATGAGATGGCTGGATGGCATCACGGACCCGATGGACATGAGTCTGAGTGAACTCCGGGAGTTGGTGATGGACAGGGAGGGCTGGCGTGCTGCGATTCATGGGGTCGCAAAGAGTCGGACATGACTGAGCTACTGAACTGAACTGAACTGAACTGAAAGCAATATTTATAGCTACATAGTATCACTTACATATATCCTCTATAAATTTTAAATGCTATTCTATTGTGCCCCGCCCCCCAAAAAAAGCAGTGTTGTGCTCAATTTATTTAAACATTTCTTTTTCAATTTATTCAAATATTTTGCCAGTGTTAAACATGTTACTTTGATGTATAATAATAAAAATATAGACATTAGAGTGTACATTAAAGTTTATTTTTGGGAATTCCCTGAAGGTCCAATGATTAGGGCTTATCCCATATGCACCATGGCATGGCCAAAGAAATTTTTTTAAATTATTTTCTCCTTCATTATTATTTCTTTTTCTTATTCTAAATTTTTAAGTTTTATTGAGATAAAACATTGGTCTATATTTTGTATAGCAGCTCTAAAATTCAAGAAACATATTTTTTAAATGTTTGAAAAATATTTTTAAAATTCTATGAAATGAAAATTGCCAAATTAGATCATTTATTTTAAGCTACTGCAATGTTATTAGGAAATATATATTTAGTATATGTATATGTATTATGTATAAATATTTCAAATATATATTCTAAATCTACATCACAGTTACTTAGTTGTGGATATTAAATATTGAAAACAAGTATATTTGAAATCTTAAGATTACCTCTTCATATGAAGAAAAATAAAATCTTTATTTTTCTAAATTTTAAAAGTTTATCTAGCATCAATAATACTTAATCTATATTCTCACTGAGTGTTTGAGAATGTTTGAGGCCTTCAAACTGTGATGCTGGAAAAGACTCCTGAGAGTCCCTTGGGTAGTAAAAAGAACAAATCAGTCCACCTCAAACGAAATCAACCCTGAGCACTCAATTGGAAGGACTGATGCTGAAGCTGAAGCTTCTGTTTTTTGGTCACCTGATGTGAACAGCCAACTCGTTGAAAAAGTCCCTGATGCTGGGAAAGACTGAGGGCAGAAGAAGAATAGGACATCAGAAGACGACATAGCTGAATAGTATCACTGATGCAGTAGATATGAACTTGGACAAATTTCAGAAGTTGGTGAGGACGGGCTGGCCTGGCGTCCTACAGACCATGGGGTTGCAAAGAGTCAGAAATGAATAGGTGACTGAATAGCAACAGTAGGCTAAGGCATAATGTGACCATAAACATATCATAAATAAGGATAGCTCCAGGAAATATCTTATGTAATCTTTGAATTGATGTAAAAACTGTAATGATTCTTTTGATTCCATGTTTCATAGTGGCAAATTTGAACTATTGCTGCCAAGGTGAAAAAAAAATATTCTGGACATTTTGCAAAATTTGGCTGCTTTTAAAAATCTCATGTTTTCAAGCCCATTTATCTATCTGTCCAAAGACAATCTTTATAAGTTAACTAAATAACACTAAATATCTAGCTATTTATTTGAAAATATGTGACTATACTGCACTATATATTTGTTAAACACAAATTATTCACAACTCTAGTATTTAATATCATCCAATTGTTAAAGAATATAATTGGTATCACTCTTCACATATACTCTATCTAGTTAACTAGCTAGTTATGCTGACGTTGTATTGTGTTGTGTGTGTGCTCGTTCATGTCCAACTCTGCAACCCCATGGACTGTGAAGCTTGACAGCCTCCTCAGTCCATGAATTTTCCAGGCAAGTATACTAGAGTGGATTGCCATTCCTTTCTCCAGGGGATCTTCCCAACACAGGGATCAAACCTGCATCTCTGTGTCTCCTGCATTGACAGGGGGATTTTTTACCACTGTGCCACCTGGGAACTACTAGCTATACTGATATTAATTATGTAATATTCCAAAGTTTGTTTCAGCCATAATTTCAATGGCTATAAGTGTCATGCTGATTGAATGTCCCTGGAACCAAAATGTGGAACATATAATGAAGCAACAGAATTGATGCTTGGCACTATTGGAGAACAATTTCTTGTTTTATAAGAATCATATAATTCAGACAGCACAGGAGGGAAGATTTGAAAAAGTCAGTGAAATTGTTTTTTACTTCTACCAGTTAAATTCTTGAATTCTGAGGCAGCATCTTTCCAAAATTGGCAGTGCAACACCCTAATTCTCTTCATCATATTCTAAAGCAGTCAATATTTGTTTCTAGGACTTAGGACAAGCATTACAAAGAAATATTTTGTTCTCTTTATTCCTGACTTTGTGGGGTGTGTGTGTGTGTGGTAAGTGGGCCCTAGTTAGTTTGGGATCCATGTCAGCAGATGCTCTTGCCAGTCTCTCAATAATGAATGGAAGACAGTGAACTGGAAATTAAAATATCAGAAATTTAGCATATACAACTCAAACTATTGGAACTCATGTTGTTACACATGAAGAGTGAGAAGAAGTCTAAGATTGAGTTTTGAAAGAGAAAACATACTAGATTTCAGTAGGAAATAAGAATACAAAACAAATTTGCATATATATGTATATATATATACACAAAACCAGGGAATTGGAAGGAAAGAGTATCTGGGATCAGAGAATATAGAACAGCAGAATTTGAATGAGCTTTAAAAATAAATGCTACAAAAGGTCAAATAAATCTTGAAATAATTTTATGATGGTGAATGTTTTGCTATTTGTCTACCTGACAACATTGGCCCAGTTTTTTCTTTGCCAAGAGAATCTCAGTTTGAGGATATAGGGAAAATTTGAATCCTGTTCTTGTCCACTGAAGCAATTCAGTTCAGTTCAGTTCAGTCACTCAGTCGTGTCCGACTCTTTGCAACCCCATGAACTGCAGCACGCCAGGCCTTCCTGTCTATCACCAACTCCCAGAGTTCACTCAAATTCATGTTCATTGAGTTGGTGATGCCATCCAGCCATCTCATCCTCTGCCATCCCCTTCTCTTTCTGCCCCCAATCCCTCCCAACATCAGAGTCTTTTCCAATGAGTCAATTCTTTGCACGAGGTGGCCAAAGTACTGGAGTTTCGGCTTTAGCATCAGTCATTCCAAAGAACACCCAGGGCTGATCTCCTTTAGAATGGCTGGTTGGATCTCCTTGCAGCCCAAGGGACTCTCAAGAGTCTTCTCCAACACCACAGTTCAAAAGCATCAATTCTTCAACGCTCAGCTTTTTTCACAGTCCAGCTCTCACATCCATACATGACTACTGGAAAAACCATAGCCTTGACCAGACAGACCTTTGTTGACCAAATAATGTCTCTGCTTTTGAATATGCTATCTAGGTTGGTCATAACTTTCCTTCCAAGGAGTAAGCATCTTTTAATTTCATGGCTGCAATCTCCATCTGCAGTGATTTTGGAGCCCAAAAAATAAAGTTTGACACTGTTTCCACTGTTTCCCCATCTAATTCCCATGAAGTGATGGGACCAGATGCAATGATCTTAGTTTTCTGAATGTTGAGCTTTAAGCCGACTTTTTCACTCTCCTCTTTCACTTTCATCAACCCTGCTTCTGTTAGTGAAACCTAAGAGAAAAATTGTTTGGGACGTTTTCCAAGAAGAGGTTTTGCATCATAAAGGAATAATATTTGCTTTTGTTTAATCACTAAGTCATCCTACTGTTTTGTGACCCCATGGACTGCAGCCTGATGGCTCCTCTGTCCATGGGATTTCCCAGGCAAGAACACTGGAGTGGGTTGTCATTTTGTTATCCAGGGGATCTTCCTGATCCAGAGATTGAACCTGCAATTTCCTGCTTTGGCGGGTGGATTCTTTACCACTGAGTCACCTGGGAAACCCCAAAGGAAAAATATATAGACTTTAATACATTCTGGAATTGAACATTGATGCAATACTCAAAACTGTAGCAACTAGCATTTGGTCTAGAGGAATAAGCCAAGACACTGACAGAGCCCAGCTCTAATAATTGTTGTTACTTCACTTATAACAGGAGTTACCTGCCTCCAGACTCCTTATTAAGTGGTGGTAAAAAAGTGTGGAAAAGGAGTAGAAAGTAAAAAGAAAAAATCAAAAGAATAAAATAAAATAAATAATAATTAGGGCAAACTATAGTAAATTATGTTGTTTAAAGATAAAAGCAAATTAAATACAACATGTATTAGTAACTAGAATTTAAGAAATCAGTAATTCTGGAAAAGTAAGACTATAAAGCTTTTGTAGGGGACTGAAAAATGAATTTGAGGATATAATGAGAGAATGAGGTTTAGGCTAGTACAGTATTATTTGCTTCAGAAATATGGACAGTAGTTAAATGGTGCATGAAATTGAAGGATGTTATTATTTTTATTTGTTGGTTTTACTATACAACTTTTAATCAACATTTTTTTGAAGTTAGATTTTGTAGTCAAATAGGTTTGGATTTAAATCCTGATTTCATAACTTCCATTTAAATAATTAGCAAATGAATTAATTTTGCTAAGGATAAGTTTCTTAATCTTTTAAACAGATATTTTGATAAGTTCAATATTTTGCTTCAATTGAAGTGACAGAAAAAAACAGAAGCAGTATCAGTGCTAGTTAATTTATATTTCTAGGCTCTTTCAGATAAATCATTCTGCTCTTGAATATAATATTGTTCTTCCTTGACAGTGACTAATATGATGATTATTGATTGGTATATGCTGACTCTCAGCTAACTCAAAAAGTATGCATATTTCTTTAAGATTTGATAGATAATAGACAACTTTAAAAGGTATAAATAATGAATCATTGGAAGAAAGATATCACTAGAAATGCAAATATTTATAGATAATAAAATGGATCAAAAACATGTGGTAAGTGAAAGTAATGGCTGACTCTCAGCTAACTCAAAAAGTATGCATATTTCTTTAAGATTTGATAGATAATAGACAACTTTAAAAGGTATAAATAATGAATCATTGGAAGAAAGATATCACTAGAAATGCAAATATTTATAGATAATAAAATGGATCAAAAACATGTGGTAAGTGAAAGTAATGGAGAACCCATTTATTTCTTAATTGTTAATTATTTTAATGACTGATGTATTCTTCATAAAGAATATTATGATGGTAAAAATTCTAAAGTGATAAATTGTTAAAAATCTGGCTGATATCATTTTGTTTACTGCATTAATCACATACAAGCAATTATCTGAAAACTAAATTAAAATTCAAATAATTACTAAGGATCAAACAGTGCCATGTTAATTAATGGAAAATACACTTTTCAAAAATTCAAGCAAGATTACAGAGTGATGTCTAAGCACACATAATAACATATGCATTTTTAGTCATGTAATGGAATTCTGTATATTCCTGAAATTAATTCTGATTTGACTGAGGAATGGTCAAAAAACATGAAGGATATACTTTTTGACCAGTAAAATAAAAAACACTTAATATCCTGGTACAGACTCATGATAATCCTAAGAAAACCTTCATTTTACAGAATAAAAAAAGCAAATTATTAGATATGACAATTAGCCAAGGTTTTAATATCTAAGGGCTTCCCTGGTGGCTCAGACAGTAAAAGCTTCTATCTGAAATGCTGGAGACCCGGTTTCGATCCCTGGGTCAGGAAGATCCCCTGGAGAAGGAAATGGAAATCCACTCCAGTACTCTTGCCTGGTTAAAGCGTCTGCCTCTGATGCGGGAGACCCGGGTTCGATCCCTGGGTCGGGAAGATCCCCTGGAGAAGGAAATGGCAATCCACTCCAGTATTCTTGCCTGGAGAATCCCATGGGCGGAGAAGCCTAGTAGGTTACAGTCCACGGGGTCGCAAAGAGTCGGACACGACTGAGCGACTTCACCTCACCTCACTCTTGCCTGGAAAATTCCATGGACTGGAGCTGGGTGGACTCTAGTCCATGGGGCCACAGATTTGGACACGACTGAGTGACTTCACTTTCACTTTCACTTTAATATCTAATGAGTGGCAACTACAAATCTATTTGCCTTTCTATTATGTAAATTTATCTTTTATCATGTTAGATTTTATATAATAGCATCTTATTCATACTAGAATGCTTCCTTTTGAAAATAAAACATTTATCATAGTAAAGCAAAATTATTCACAGACACATATACTTATTAAGTGAGCAAAATAAATGTCTATTTTTGTACAAATCAGAACATAATTTATTACTTTTAAAGATAGAAGATAAATGATGCTAATATGTAGCATTCAGAAATCAGAAGATTCATCATTGAAAGTATTAACCTAAATTTTCATATATTTCATCTACATCCACATTCTATCATCTTTTTTTATGAATATAATATAATACCTGAAACACTGACAGATACCATCAATGAGATATTTCCAGCGTTATTAAAAGATGACATATTTGTTCTCTTTTTGGAAATAGAGAAAAGTTTATAACAAATCATCTCTTCTGTTGACAACACTTATAAACATTAAGTTAAATATAAACAAATGTTTGAAGGTATAAGAAAGTAAACAAAAACAAGTAGAAACTAGAGGATTGATATCACTTAAATGAGAGAAAACTAGGTGGCCTCCACATTTAACTGTCATTTTACCTCAAGTTATTACTCCCCAACTCACATGGGATGCAGGACATAGAGTACAGTGAAAAGATGCAGTGTCATTGGACTGAGGATTCAGAAGTAGAAATCAGAGCAGAAAAAGCTGCTGGGAACTGAAGGAGAGATTTCTGAAAGGAAGAAGGCACTCAAACTTGAAAATGTGTCAAACTCCATTCAAATGATCGGCTAACTTTTAATCTATACATTTACACAGTAAGACTCCAAGCATTAGAGCAGAAATCACACACTGATGGCTCAAAATGATATGCATAAGTGCAATATTTTCCTAATGCTGTTGAGAAAGAGTTGGGATTTCAATTACTGCCAACTGAGAGGGCTTTAATGAATGCTTGGGCTTATTATTGAAACTGCAAATCAAACACCTTTAAAAATTAGAAACACATTGCAGAGCTAAGAGATGCACCCAAGGACTAAGGGCAAATTCTTAAGTATCTACTATTAGACGTTGTCTAACACAACAGCCTCATGAAATCAAAATGACGTACAAGGAATTTAATAGCCTACCTGAACAAATCCATCACTTTTCCATCCAAGTAATACAATCCAAATTTTGAACTACACATAGGAATATACACATTTTTAGAGTATTTACAAACCATAGAACTGGACATGGAATAACACACTGGCTTCAAATAGGAAAAGGAGTACGTTATGGCTGTATATTGCCACCCTGCATATTTAACTTCTATGCAGAGTAGATCCTGAGAAATGCTGGGCTGGAAGAAGCACAAGCTGGAATCAAGATTGCCAGGAGAAATGTCAATAACCTCAGATATGCAGATGACACTACCTTATGGCAGAAAGTGAAGAGGAACTAAAAAACCTCTTAAAGAAAGTGAAAGAGGAGAGTGAAAAAGTTGGGTCAAAGCTCAACAATCAGAAAATAAAGATCATGGCATCTGATCCCATCACTTCATGGGAAATAGATGGAGAAACAGTGGAACCAGTGTCAGATTTTATTTTTTGGGGGCTCCAAAATCACTGCAGATAGTGATTGCAGCCATGAAATTAAAAGATGCTTACTCCTTGGAAGAAAAGTTATGACCAATCTAGATAGCATATTCAAAAGCATAGACGCACTTAGCCAACTAAGGTCCATGTAGTCAAGGCCCTGTTTTTCCAGTGGTCATGTATGGATGTGAGAGTTGGACTGTGAAGAAAGCTGAGCACTGAAGAATTGATGCTTTTGAGCTGTGGTTGGAGAAGACTCTTGAGAGTCCCTTGGACTGCAAGGAGATTCAACCAGTCCATCCTAAAGTAGATCAGTCCTGGGTGTTCATTGGAGGGACTGACGCTGAGGCTGAAATTCCAATACTTTGGCCACCTCATGCAAAGTGTTGACTCATTGGAAATGACTCTGATGCTGGGAGCAATTGGGGGCAGGAGGAGAAGGGGACGACAGGGGATAAGATGGCTGGATGGCATCACCGACTCAATGGACGTGAATATGAGTGAACTCCGGGAGTTGGTGATGGACAGGGAGGCCTGGCGTGCTGCGATTCATGGGGTCACAAAGAGTTGGACATGACTGAGCGACTGAACTGACTGACTGAACTGAAACAATAGAAAATATGACTTATGATAAACAGATTAATAGTCAATAAAGGTAGAGCAAATAATGAAATATATTAACATTAACAACAAAATCATACTTTAAAATAATTGTTGAGTTATGGTTTTATTAGGGCATATACCCAATATTGGGGGCTTCCCTGATAACTCAGTTGGGAAAGAATCCTCCTGCAATGCAGGAGACCCTTGTTCAATTCCTGGGTTGGTAAGATCCACTGGAGATGGGGTAGGCTACCGACTTCTGTATTCTTGGGCTTCCCTGGTGGCTCAGCTGGTAAAGAATGTGCCTGCAATGCCGGAGACCTAGGTTCAATCTCTGGGTTGGGAAGATAACCTTGAGAAGAGAACGGCTACCCACTCCAGTATTCTGGCACGGAGAATTTCATGGACTGTATAGTTCATAGGGTTGAAAAGAATCAGACACAACTGAGCAATTTTCACATGCCCAATATTGGGACTGCTGGGGCATACTTTAGTTTGCCATCATTTCATTGCAAATAGGTGGGGAAACAATGAAAACAGTGACAGACTTTATTTTCTTGGGCTCCAAAATCACTGCAAATGGTGACTGCATCCATGGAATTAAAAGATGCTTTCTCTTTGGAAGAAAAGATATGACAAACCTAGACAGTATATTAAACAGTAGAGACATCACTTTACCGACAAAGGTCCATTTAGCCAAAGTTTTGGTTTTTCCCATAGGCATGTATGGATGTGAGTTGGACCGTAAAGTAAAATTGAGGGCCAAAAAATTGATGCTTTTGAATTGTGTTGGAGAAGACTCTTGAGAGTCCCTTAGGCTGCACGGAGATCAAACCAATCAATCCTAAAAAAAAAATCAGTCCTGAATATTGGAAGGATTGATGCTGAAGCTGAAGCTTCAATATTTTGGCCACCTGATGTGAAGAACTGACTCATTGGTAAAGACTCTGATGCTGGGAAAGACGGAAGGCAGGAGAAAAGGGGGACAACAGAGGATGAGATGGTTGGATGGCATCACCAACTCAATGGACATGAATTGGAGCAAGCTATGGGAGTTCATGATGGACAGGGAAGACTGGCGTGCTGCAGTCCATGGGATCACAAGTGTTGGACACTTAGCAACTGAACTGAATTGAACTGATGTTAGTTCTAAGTTTGGATTTTAAGGAACATCCATAATGTTTTCCCCATGGCTTTACAATTTTTCATTTCTACCAACAGTGTAAGAGGATTTCCTTTTCTTCACACCCTCTCCAGCATTTATTCTTTGCAGATTTTTTTTTTACTGATTGTCATTCTGGCTAATATGAGGTATTATCTCATTGTAGTTTTGATTTGGATTTCTCTAATAAGTCAAGTGGGCCTTAGAAAGCATCACTATGAACAAAGCTAGTGGAGGTGATGGAATCCCAGCTGAGCTATTTCAAAACCTAACAGATGATACTGTGAAAATGCTGCACTCAGTATGCCAGGAAATTTGGAAAACTCAGCAGTGGCCACAGGACTGGAAAAGGTCAGTTTTCATTCCAATCCCAAAGAAAGGCAATGCCAAAGAATGCTCAAACTACTGCACAATTGCACTCATCTCACACTAGTAAAGTAATGCTCAAAATTCTCCAAGCCAGGCTTCAGCAGTACATTAACTGTGAACTTCCAGATGTTCAAGCTGGTTTTAGAAAAGGCAGAGGAACCAGAGATCGATCAAATTGCCAACATCCACTTGATCATTGAAAAAGCAAGAGAGTTCCAGAAAAACATCTATTTCTGCTTTATTGACTATGCCAAAGACTTTGTGTGGATCACAATAAACTGTGGAAAATTCTGGAAGAGATAGGAATATCAGACCACCTGACCTGCCTCTTGAGAAATCTGCATGCAGGTCAGGAAGCAACAGTTTGAACTGGACATGGAACAACAGACTGGTTCCAAATAGGAAAAGGAGTACGTCAAGGCTGTATATTGTCACCCTGCTTATTTAACTTCTACGCAGAGTACATCATGAGAAACGCTGGGCTGGATGAAACACAAGCTGGAATCAAGATTGTGGGAGAAATATCAATAACCTCAGATATGCAGATGACATCATCCTTATGGCAGAAAGTGAAGAGGAACTAAAAAGCCTCTTGATGAAAATGAAAGAGGAGAGGGAAAAAGTTGGCTTAAAGTTCCACATTCAGAAAACGAAGATCATGGCATCTGGTCCCATCACTTCATGGGAAATAGATGGGGAAACAGTGGAAACAGTGTCAGACTTTACTTTGGAGGTTTCAAAATCACTGCAGATGGTGACTGCAGCCATGAAATTAAAAGACGCTTAGTCCTTGGAAGGAAAGCTGTGACCTACTAGATAGCATATTAAAAACCAGAGACATTACTTTGCGAACAAAGATCCGTCTAGTCAAGGCTATGGTTTTTCCAGTGGTCACGTATGGATGTGAGAGCTGGACTGTGAAGAAAGCTGAGTGCCGAAGAATTGATGCCTTTGAACTGTGGTGTGGAGAAGACTCTTGAGAGGCCCTTGGACTGCAAGGAGATCCAGCCAGTCCATTCTAAAGGAGATCAGTCCTGGATGTTCTTTGGAAGGAATGATGCTAAAGCTGAAACTCCAGTATTTTGGCCACCTCATGCAAAGAGTTGACTCATTGGAAAAGACTCTGATGCTGGGAAGGATTGGGGGCTGGAGGAGAAGGGGCTGACAGAGGATGAGATGGCTGGATGCAATCACCGACTCGATGGAGGTGAGTTTGAGTGAACTCTGTGAGTTGGTGATGGACAGGGATGCCTGGCATGCTGCAGTTCATCGGGTTCCAAGGAGTCGAACACGACTGAGCGACTGAACTGAACTGAATAATTTAGCGGTGTTGAGTGTCTTTTTACATCCCTCTTGGCCTTCTGTATGTTTTCTTTATCCTTTTAAGTCTTCCATTCAGTTTTTGACTGGATTGTTGCTTTGATATTGAACTTCGTTAGATGTTGTATATTTTGAAGATTACACCTTTGTCTGTTGCTTCATTTGCAAATACTTTCTCCCATTCTGAGAGCTGTATTTTCATCTTGCTAATAGTTTTCTTTTGCTGTACAAAATCTTTTTAGTATAGGTCCCGATTGTTTGTGATTATTTTCATTATTTTATGAGGTGAGTCAATGATTTTACTGTGATTTATGTCAAACGTGTTTTTCTTATGTTTTTCTCTAAGCAAGTTTTATTTGTTTTATTTTATTTACCTATTTTAATTTTTTTTAAAATTATATTAATATATGACCTAGCAATCCCAGCACTGGGCATATACCTTAAACAAACCATGATTCAAAATACACATGTACCCCAGTGTTCATTGCAGCACTACTTATAATAACCAGGGCATGGACTAAGTCAGGACATGTCCACTGACAGATGAAAGGATAAAGAAGTTGTAGTACATATATACAATGGAATATTACACAGCCATAAGAAAGGAACTGAACTGAGTCATTTGAAGTGATGTGGATAAACCTAGAGCCTGTCATACAGAATGAAGTAAGTCAGAAACAGAAAAACAAATATCATATATTGATGCATATAGATGGAATCTAGAAAATGGTAGAAAAATGATACTGATGAACTTATTTTCAGAGCAGGAATAGAGGCACAGATGTAGAGAATGGACTTGTGGACACAATAGGGGAAAGAGAGAAGGGTAAACATTGAGGCAGTAGCACTGACAGATATGCATCACCATGCATAAAATAGATAGCTAGTAGGAAGCTGCTGTATAGCACAGGGAGCTGAGCTTGGTGCTCTGTGATAACTGAGACTAGAAGAATGGAGGAGTGGGGAGGGAGGCTCAGGAGGGAGGGGGTAAATGATACATATTGCTGATTCACAGTGTTGTAAAGTAGAAAATAACACAACATTGTAAAATGATTATATTCCAATAAACATATCTTATGGTTTAAAAAATAATTGTTACAAATATGTTTTGGAAGTTTTAGATGAAGATGAATATAATGGGTAAAGACTTGGGGAATTTCATGAGATATGGAAACTCTTCAAAAGAACTAAATAGATACAAAACTGATTAATATATAAATAGAAATTAAAATTTATTAGCTACTTCATAGCAATAAAAAGAGTTCCTTGATCTTTAAAATAGATAATTAGTGATAGCCAATCTGAAGTCATGTGCATCAACAGAATCCCACATAGTGGGGAAAAAGACTTCTACAAAATATGAAGAACCTCTATGTGAAGCCTAAATGTATATCAAGCCTACATATAATTATAGTCTGTCCTCTGTACCCACAGATAATACAGATTTTGATACCAAAAGCAAGTGGGCACTATTGTAACAAATAACTAGACATGTGGATGTGGTCTTGGAATTGGGTAATAGGTAGAGACTTGAAGAGTTTTGAGATGCTTGATATAAAAAGTCTAGTTTGCCTTCAAGAACTGTTGGTAGAAATATAGGTGCTAAAGATATTTTGGTGAGAACTAAGAAAGAAGAGAACTGTAAAGAAAGCTTTTGAAGCATGCATACATCATCATGGACAGAATGTTGCTATAAGTATGACTGTTAAAAAACTTTTGATGAGGTCTCAGAGGGAAATGAAGAATGTGTCTGCAGAATCTAGAGGAAAGGTAATCCTTGAAATACAGTGGCAGAGAACTTGTTTGACTTTGCTTATTACACACACAGAGACAACTATATATTATATTACATCTTCTCTTACTAAAATATGTATTTATGGTCAAAGAAATTCAACAATGGGCTTGAACTTATGTATGATTCATGTTGTTGTATAGCAGAAGCCAAATTATCCTCCAGTTAAAAACAAATTTTAGAAAAGAACCAAAGAATCATATAAGTTCAGTTCAGTTGCTCATTCGTGTCCGACTCTTTGCAACCCCATGAATTGCAGCATGCCAGGCCTCCCTGTCCATCACCAACTTTCAGAGTTCACTCAGACTCGCGTCCATTGAGTCAGTGATACCATCCAGTCATCTCATCCTCTGTCATCCCTTTCTCCTCCTGCCCCCAATCCCTCCCAGCATCAGTCTTTTCCAATGAGTCAATACTTCGCATGAGGTGGCCCAAGTACTGGAGTTTCAGCTTTATTTTTTTTTTATTTTTCAGCTTTAGCATCATTCCCTCCAAAGAAATCCCAGGCCTGATCTCCTTCAGAATGAATCATATAAGAGCACTTTAAAAAAAAAAAAAAAGAAAGAAAGAAAGACCATACCCTAGAATCTGAAGTTCTGTTCTACAGAATGAAGTATACATCTTAAGGAAAAATATAAGATGTTATCTTTTCCATAGTCAGGAAATGAACAATACCAAAATTTAATTTAGAAGTAAAAATTTTCTTAGCCATCATATCAGATGACTTACCAGCTGCTGAAAAGAAAGAAAGAAAGACCATACCCTAGAATCTGAAGTTCTGTTCTACAGAATGAAGTATACATCTTAAGGAAAAATATAAGATGTTATCTTTTCCATAGTCAGGAAATGAACAATACCAAAATTTAATTTAGAAGTAAAAATTTTCTTAGCCATCATATCAGATGACTTACCAGCTGCTGAATTACTGTCTGAGTGAAAAAAGAACATCAAATGTGAAAAAAGAAAACGAAGCTATTAAAACCAATATTGCCTAATTTGGCTATATGGTCAGATGCAGAAGTAAGAAGTGAATTATTTATCTATATTTTTCTTTAATTTTCCCTTATTATGCCATGCAATGTATGTTTTATTGTCTATTTTCACTTCATAAATCATTTATAGTATATTTTGTGTCTGGATGGGATTTTGACTGAATGAAGTAATAATCATTACCCAGGGTTGAAATGTTGAGTGCAATTTCATTACTTTGGAAAGTTCCATTTTTAGTTAGATGCTATTATTTTGAAATTTAAATGTGAAAAAAAATTTTTTTTTGTATGGATGCTGTAAGCAAAATACTTGGACTACAGTAGACTTGGTGGACACTTTTTGTAGCATTTGTTCCATTCTCTTACTAATATTTCTCCCTATAATTTAAAGCCTGGACTGGTTAAAAACTATATTTTCAGGACTACTTTGGAGTTAGAATTCTGGTGTATTTGAGAATCAGACAATGCGAATCTTTTACAAGATTTGGAAAGCAAACAGGAGGCACAGCTTTGTTTAAACTTCCCTGCAGTGTTCTTTTTTGGGAAGTTTCAGCAACAACATTAGTGAAAAGTGAAAGTAAAGTCCCTCAGTCCTGTCCGACTCTGCGGCCCCATGAATTTTCCAGGCAAGATTACTGGAGTGGGTTGCCATTTCCTTCTCCAGGGGATCTTCCTGACCCAGGGATTGAACCTGGGTCTCCAGCATTGCGGGCAGAAGCTTTTACTGTCTGAGCCACCAGGGAAGCCCATTAGTGGATGCCTCAGTATTCCTGAGTGTTAAGAGGCCAGATATGGGCCAACCAATGTGCTGATATTAGATCATATTAGATCATGTGCTAGTGATACACAGTTCTGCACTAACAGCTTCCTTTTAGGTCATTTTCATATTATCAGGAACTCAGTTGAGCTGGAAAAGAGTAAGCTGAGCTATCATCATGTGTCAAGAGTAGCTGATTGAAGCCACAAGCAGAAATGATAATAAAGGCTCTAATCACTTACTGAGATAATATAAGCAAGAGTCTAAAACTGAAAAATGTACTGACTCCTTCTGTTCCCCTCTTCCCCATGGGATGGCACCCAGATTGAGGGTCAGATGAATCAGCACAGACATATTGATCCTGTCTATTGAGAGATCCCAGAACAAAAGACTCTGGCAATTTTATGGACCTAGGGTTAAGGTGATACAAGGAGGAAGGCTAGGAGCATAAAAGTATTGGGTAAGACCCAGAGTGAAGAGGGATGCAACAGGTAAATGACAGTAAAAATGCGAATAACTGTCTACTATGATTGTGACTGTTAATATTTATTTGGTGTTTTAATAAGTTAAATTATCTAGTTATTATATAAGTATATTTCTATATTATATGTTGTAAGTGTAACACAGGGTGATAGTAGTCTTAGTGCATTGGCTTGCATCATAAAATGCCAGGGTTCCCTCCGGCTTCAGTCTTTTAGTAAAGTATCCTCACCAGTGAAGGAGCAGCTCACGTGTATCCAAATACCTACAGAAAAGACTCTTCCTTGTGAAATTATCTCTGTATTCATGCACTTCTCATTCCAAAGCAAATCTATGTCATAAAATAGCTGTTTATAAAGTAGCTATCTTTAGTTTCTTGAACTTTTAGTCCTACTCAAAGTTGGAAAATATATTTTCACCCACTTTAAGAGTAGTTTTCCATATAACAGGGTTGAGCTTATGAGATGGCTGCTGCTGCTATGTCGCTTCAGTCATTTCCGACTCTGTGCGACCCCATAGACAGCAGCCCACTGGGCTTCCCATCCCTGGGATTCTCTAGGCAAGAATACTGCAGTGGGTTGCCATTTCCTTCTCCAATGCATGAAAGTGAAAAGTCAAAGTGAAGTCACTCAGTCGTGTCCGACTCTTAGCGACCTCATGGACTACAGTCTACCAGGCTCCTCCATCCATGGGATTTTCCAGGCAAGAGTACTGCAGTAGGGTGCCATTGCCTTCTCCTATGAGATGGCATAATAAGCTTTTTTACTAGTATGATTTCAAGACACTGTGGAAAGGCCCTTCTGCTTCCAAAATAACTCCTCCTTCTTTCACACATTTCTTGGAACTTATATTACATATTGATTTATGCAGGTGAGTTTTAGACCATGAATTGTTTTTAAGAACTATCTAAATAAAATCAAACACTCATGTACTATTAGAATCTAACATCTTTTTCAACTGGTATGTGGAGCTAGGCCACGTGAGGCTCATCTGGATGAAGGAAAGCATTATGAAATGTGAAGCTGGTGTTAGCTGATACATGGAGGTGAGAATTTTAGCAGATTAGACTCAGGAAAATTCTGTCATACCAAGGTTCTCATAAGCAACTCAGACTAAAAATTCTCCACCTAAAAGCATAATTACACATTTTAAGAAAAATAATAAATTATATAACTCTATCTTCACAATCTAACACACATTAAATTTGAACAAAATATGAAGCTATTTATGTCAGTGATAAGGAATGACTAAAGCACCAAGACCAAATCCAAATGCAAAGGGATAAAATCATGCCTGATTCTAACCTAAAGATTCTGCTGTCAGATTCTGGCCATACTAGTAAGAGTATCTTAATATAGTATTATTTATTAAAACATGTAACTTACCATCAACAAAGATTTGGCTTTTAAAGTTATACAAACACCCACAAATTACTTTGTGAATATTACCATAAAGAATAGAGGACATATTTTTAAATAAGGAAAACAAGGTAATGGAGGACACTACATGCATGAGATCTTTATAGAGGGTATATCTGAGGATATACTATTGGCTACTGAAACTACTGACATCACTACCTGGATGTCTACCATTTACTATGCTCAAAGTAAAGTGAGACATAGATTTTCTGATCTACCCATCTCCAAATGGTAATTAGTATTGCAGTTAATCCTCTTTCTGTCCACTACTTTATATTTTATATATTTTTGAATAGATTACTTAGTCACATAAAGTGATATATCTGGAACTGGAAGAGAAGGTTAATATTCTCTCATAGGAATGTTCAATAGTTTACTCTTGAGAGGGGAGGAATATATTTTATTTAGGTGAGAATGATAGTATAAACAGATATATGAGATGCAGCATAGATATGGAAATTGATTCATCAAAGAATGAACCATTTATCCTTAACACAAGCCATTCTCCTTTAATAGAAGTTACAATGCATGGGTAGAATTAACCTCAGGGGATAGAAGTGATCATATGAACATATAGTTGCTAAAATGCTTTAAAATCTTTCATTAAAAATTATAATAAAGTGGCCATAAATAAAGGGAAAAGGAAAGATATACGCATCTAAATGCAGAGTTCCAAAGAATAGCAAGAAGAGATAAGAAAGACTTCCTCAGCGATCAATGCAAAGAAATAGAGGAAAACAACAGAATGAGAAAGACTAGAGATCTCTTTGGGAGAAGGCAATGGCAACTCACTCCAGTACTCTTGCCTGGAAAATCCTATGGGCAGAGCAGCCTGGTAGGCTGCAGTCCACGGGGTTGCAAAGAGTCGGACACGACTGAGCAACTTCACTTTCACTTTTCACTTTCATGCATTAGAGAAGGAAATGGCAACACACTCCAGTGTTCTTGCCTGGAGAATCCCAGGGAAGGGGGATCCTGATGGGCTGCCGTCTATGGGGTCACACAGAGTCAGACACGACTGAAGTGACTTAGCAGCAGCAGCAGAGATCTCTTCAAGAAAATTAGAGATACTAAGGTAACATTTCATGCAAAGATGGGCTCGATAAAACAGAAATGGTATGGACCTAAGAGAAGCAGAAAATATTAAGAAGAGGTGGTAAGAATACACAGAAGAACTGTACAAAAAACATCTTCATGACCGAGATAGTCACGATGTTGTGATCACTCACCTAGAGCCAGACATCCTGGAATGTGTAGTCCAGTGGGCCTTAGAAAGCATCACTATGAACAAAGCTACTGGAGGTGATGGAATTCCAGTTGAGCTATTTCAAATTCTGAAAGATGATGCTGTGAAAGTGCAGCACTCAATATGCCAGCAAATTTAGAAAACTCAGCAGTGGTTACAGGACCAGAAAATGTCAGTTTTCATTCCAGTCCCAAAGAAAGGCAATGCCAAAGAATGCTCAAACTACCGTACAATTGAACTTATCTAACATGCTAGAAAAGAAATGCTCAAAATTCTCCAAGCCAGGCTTCAGCAATACATGAACCATGAACTTCCTGATGTTCAAGCTGGTTTTAGAAAAGGCAGACGAACCAGAGATCAAATTGCCAACATCTGCTGGATCCTGGAAAAACCAAGGGAGTTCCAGAAAAACATCTATTTCTGCTTTATTGACTCTGCCAAAGCCTTTGACTCTGTGGATCACTGTGGAAAATTCTGAAAGAGATGGGAATACCAGACCACCTGACCTGCCTCTTGAGAAATCTGTATGCAGGTCAGGAAGCAAGAGTTAGAACTGGAAATGGAACAACAGACTGGTTCCAAATAGGAAAAGGAGTGCGTCAAGGCTGTATATTGTCACCCTGCTTATTTAACTTCTATGCAGAGTACATCATGAGAAACGCTGGACTGGAAGAAACACAAGCTGGAATCAAGATTGCTGGGAGAAATATCAATAACCTCAGATATGCAGATGACACCACCCTTATGGCAGAAAGTGAAGGGGAGCTCAAAAGCCTCTTGATGAAAGTGAAAGAGGAGAATGAAAAAGTTGGCTTAAAGCTCAACATTCAGAAAACGAAGTTCATGGCATCTGGTCCCATCACTTTATGGCAAATAGATGGAGGAAACAGTGGAAACAGTTGTACACTTTATTTTTTGGGGGCTCCAAAAAAATGTTGTGACCAACCTAGATAGCATATTCAAAAGCAGAGACTTTACTTGGTCAGCAAAGGTCCATCTGGTCAAGGCTATGGTTTTTCCAGGGGTCATGTATGGATGTTAGAGTTGGACTGTGAAGAAAGCTATCGCTGAAGAATTGATGCTTTGAACTGTGGTGCTGGAGAAGACTCTTGAGAGTCCCTTGGACTACAAGGAGATCCGACCAGTCCATTCTAAAGGAGATCATTGATCTATATTTCTGTCTTTGTAGAGAAATGCAAATCAAGACCACAATGAGATACCATTTCACACCAGTCAGAATGGCTGCGATACAAAAGTCTACAAGCAATAAATGCTGGAGAGGGTGTGGAGAAAAGGGAACCCTCTTACACTGCTGGTGGGAATGCAAACTAGTACAGCCACTATGGAGAACAGTGTGGAGATTCCTTAAAAAACTGGAAATAGAACTGCCTTATGACCCAGCAATCCCACTGCTGGGCATACACACCGAGGAAACCAGAATTGAAAGAGACACATGTACCCCAATGTTCATTGCAGCACTGTTTATAATAGCCAGGACATGGAAACAACCTAGATGTCCATCAGCAGATGAATGGATAAGAAAGCTGTGGTACATATACACAATGGAGTATTACTCAGCCATCAAAAAGAATTCATTTGAATCTGTTCTAATGAGATGGATGAAACTGGAACCTATTATACAGAGTGAAGTAAGCCAGAAAGAAAAACACCAATACAGTATACTGACACATATATATGGAATTTAAAAAGATGGCAATGATGACCCTGTATGCGAGACAGCAAAAGAGACACAGATGTATAGAACAGACTTTTGGACTCTGTGGGAGAGGGAGAGGGTGGGATGATTTGGGAGAATGGCATTGAAACATGTATACTATCATGTAAGAATGAAGCACCAGCCTATGTTCGATACAGGATACAGGATGCTCAGGGCTGGTACACGGGGATGATCCAGAGAGAGGAAATGGGGTGGGATGTGGGAGGGGGATTCAGGATTGGGATCTCATATACACCCATGGTGGATTCATGTCAATGTATGGCAAAACCATTACGGTATTGTAAAGTAAAATAAAGTAAAAATTAAAAAATAAATAAAAAATAAAAAAATAAAGGAGATCAGTCCTGGCTGTTCTTTGAAAGGAATGATGCTAAAGCTGAAACTCCCGTACTTTGGCCACCTCATGCGAAGAGTTGACTCATTGGAAAAGACTCTGATGTTGGGAGGGTTTGTAGGCAGGAGGAAAGGGGGACGACAGAGGATGAGATGGCTGGATGGCATCACTGCCTCAATGGGTGTGAGTTTGGATGAACACTGGGAGTTGGTGATGGACAGGGAGGCCTGGCATGCTGCGATTCATGGGGTTGCAAAGATTCGGACATGACTGAGTGACTGAACTGAGCTGAACTGACCATAAATATGAAGTATGATCCTTTAAATTATAATAATAGAAAATCCACACCCATCTGGGTTTATCAAGCAAGAACAGAGTGGAAAATATATTTGAAAAAAGAGTCATAAAGTACAGAATGTTGTGACCTTTGCACGTGTTTGATCAAAGCTTCAGAGGAGGCCATTAAGGCTATGGTTCTGTGCCTCAGTGATTCATCCATTTGCCGTCATCCAAAGTCTTGTCCACTTTACTTTACAGGGACCCTGCTATACCCTCCTCCATACTTGGTGCTGGAGCCATCATAAGAGACTACAGAGAGAGCCATTGCTTGTGAGTTGCATATCTCTACTGTGATCTATATGATAAAAACAAATAAATAAATAGATAAAAATGTTCCCATGTTTGGGGTTTTCTTTGGGAAAATAGAAGATAACCACATTTAAAGGTTTTACATTTGGTAAGGATTTTAATTATTTCATAATTTTATACCCATAATTCCTGATTTACCTCCAACTTTTTTTAGAGAACACAGTACTGCGCTCCTCCTTTTTTTTCTCTTTCAATAAGATAATGATTTCTGAGTGTAATTTTGTTTTTTTTTGTACTCTTATTACTTAAAAGTGCACATGATGTTAATTTCATTTTCCATGTGTTGTACATTTCCAAATTAATAGGATCGCAGGCGAGAATAGTGTAGAGATATTTCAAGGAGCACTCCATGTTTTTAAGAATCTCTATGTGCTGTGCTGTACTTGGTTACTCAGTCATGTCCAACTCTTTGCGACCCCATGGGCTGTAGCCTGCCAGGCTCCTCTGTCCATGGGGATCCTCCACGCCAGAATACTCCAGTGGATTGCCACGCCCTCCTCCAGGGAATCTTCTCCACCCAGGAATGGAACCCGGGTCTCCCTGAGGTGTAATTTTTATAGTCTGAGACACTAGGGAAGCCCAACCTCTATACTATATGGCAATCATTTAACAAATGTATGCATCATTAATTGATTAGTTATAAAAGATTTGTTGAATATTTAGCATGTTCAAAAATCTAGTCTTTGCACTAATCCTATAATGTGCAGTGTGATGGAGCAGGTTTCTACCCATACAAAACATGGAAGTCTTTCTTTAGATGTATTCTATAATATGATTTCATTCACCAAAAGAAATCAAATCTCTCTTTATCAAACACAGAATGATATTCTTTCAAGAAAGTGACATTCTGGATATTTACTATAATTATTACTTTATTTGTGAACATTAGGTGAATAAATATAATTTGAATATTTGGAAAGAAAAACTGAAATATCTTCTTAAGTAATGTTTCCTATTCCCAGTAAGTGAAAAGAAAGTTGAAGTCAGCCAAAGGATTCTATCATTGGTCTCTATTCTAATGTTCTTTTGTTACCACGCTTAGCTCCATTTATGCTAGTAAATAGAAATAAGCACATTAGACAACTAATTACAAAATATAGTTACCTAAAGAGGGTGAAACAACTGCTGTATTTTCAGTACATATAATTATACAGTTTTGCACATTACATTTTAAGCATGTCCTTGGTAAATTAAAGTATTCCCAGAAAAACTGACACTAGGATATACAGATGATTGCATTTATGATTACAGTGCCATGAATGTTTCTGTTAATTTAATTCAACTATTCAAGTTTTCTCTATAATATATTAAATTTGATAAGAAATGAGATCTGTTGAATAAAGTACATAGATAATTGCCTACTGAAATTTATATTAATTCATAAATCAAAGATGACTAGATTCTAAATAAGAATCACAAATGGTATGATTACATATTTGCATTATGTAACACAGATGTCCATATGTATATATATGTATGTGTGTGGAGAGACAGACAAAGAGTGAGAAGGAGGAGGAAGGAAATGAGGAGAAAGAAAAGACCTAGAATATGGTGAAATCTGTAATTTAAGGTTTTTTTTTTTTTTTTTTTTTTCACTTTTTTATTCAGCATTTACTAGATGTCTTTACTATGTTCTCGGCATTATCTGGCATCATAAATTGCCCAGTCACTTTCTTAGGAAGAAACGAACAAAATAAATGAGCAATTTGGGAAGAGTTTAAATAGATTTTTAAAAAAAGTTCAGGGTATAGGAAAACCACAAAGGAAAGCTGAGTACCACTGAACTAGGAAGAGTGGAGGACCCTAGGCAAATAGAGAGGTAGACAGAGAGATTATGAAATACTGGAAACAAAGCTGATTTTCAGAAGCTGTGACCTTTGGTTGACAGATGAAGTCAGTTAATGGTGTCCTCACAGAGACTTGACCAAAAGAATTAATAACTGACTACAATCCTCTATTCCTCTTCACTGTCTGAACTCCACCTGTCTGAGAATTCCCCAAGGCAAAGGACACACTGATCTATTTCATTCAAGTCAGGCTATCAGGGCACAGGGCTTGGCAGTGAAGGATAAAGAGTGATTCTGAAAAGAAAAACCCAGGATGTTCAACCTAAGGAAATAATTGGAAAAAAAAATTTTTTTAATTCTTATGTAAACCCAGTGGAAGTAAGAGCTGTGCTTTTCACTGTTCACAATTACAGCCATAAAACTTTCTGCACAGTAAATTTTAGAAGCATAATGCATATTTTTAATGAATGTATGCAAGAATAAGGGAGCAGTGGCAGTTATTCTTTAATTATTTAAAAACAGAATATTGAGTACTCTTGTTCTACTTTCCTTGAGAGAATTAAAATTATGACTAAAGAGTTATGCATAGAAGGAGGCTAAACAAAAGAAATAAATTTTTAAAAGCCAGAAATTGTCTGCTAAATAATGAAGTGCCTTATTAGTACTGAGTTTTTTGCCAATGAACTCATTCAAATAGACATATGGTTCTTTTAGAAAAGCTAGGGTAGAAAGAATAGGCTATTGGACTGGTTGAACACTAATATCCCTACCACTTCTGAGATGCTTCCATTATGAGGCCCACAGGAGACATTTATTTCAGTCTTAGTATCAGAAGAGCTGTGCTTCTCTTGAGGAATTGTTTGTTGTTAGCCCACAGGGACAATCTAACTCTTTATATGGATTCTGCCTTTGGCAGTAAGGAATTTTACAATCAAATTTGTGGTCCATTTGAGCAAATGTGTAGAATGTTTTATGACTGTTGTGTTTATGTATTAACATATCTCTGGCTTTTCTTATTTGTCTTTCATTGCACTGTATATCGAATCTATCTTTTAAATCTTACTGATTATTTTCTAACTTATATGTCTTTAGGGAAAAATTAGGATATAAACAAAATTTATAATTTTGTTTAGAAGTTCTAAATAAAGCAAAGAAAAAATTAGGAGGCTGATAATTTATTTTTCTTCAAAAACACATAAAGGTTTTGTACTGTTAATTTTGCCTCAACATTTCCTTCATCATTTGTCACATAGGTTTCTAGGTTGCATGGGATGGGCTGATAGTTGTGCATTCTGTAAAAGCGAATACCTGAAAGAGAAGAATTTTAGCTAACTTCTATTTTTAATAGTTTGAAGTTATCTCAAATATCAAAGATACTTGAGGAAGATTTTGAAATGGAGGACTAGATTAAATGATGGGGCTTTTACCAGGGTAATGTAAGGGTTATGTTTATATCATGTGAATGCAATAAAAATGCTCCCCAGAATCAGCAACTCTCAGAACTAGGAAAATTCACTGAAGTTAAAGACTTAGGTGTGAATGTAAAATACACAAACATTTATATGTGTGTGTGTGTGTGTATTGTGTGGGGATAAAAATATATATGCAAAATAATTTAGTGATCAAACATAAAATTATATGTGTTAAGCATATTTAAGTGTAAGATGAATCTTCCTCTGCTTTCCCTTCATGCCACTACCCACAAACATAGAAAGAGACATCAAGGAACCATTACTATAAGTGGGGAAAAAAGAGTTACTATCACTTTTTGAAGCAAACTCTATTTGGCTGCATCTGGCAACATACAGTTATCTCTCTGTTTGACACTTGTAACTGGAATGGTCCTTTGGAAGTAATCATAATTCAAAGAAATGCATATATGTGTATATCTCAGTTCCCAGTTGAAATAATAGTTAGGTAGAAATTGCTAGGCAGTCAGTATATGACTCTGAGACCTCAGTCTTGTTTTCAATAAACACTTCACTCCATTAACTTAAAACTATACCCTTCTTCCAGAATTCCTGGAATGTGTGGGTGATAAATTATCAGCACTCATCCAGGAAAGGAGAGTAATTAACTTCTATTCCATATGCCTTGAGGGAAAAACTACTGGTGATCATTAATCTTTAGCCCATACATCTGGTCCATTGTAAAATGGCCAGGGGATTAAAATGAGTGGCAACTTAATCAGAGGATCAAGAGAAGCCATAAAAATGGTAAGTTAAACATTGTGACCTTTAAACTGATTGGTTAGAAATGATATATTTTAAGGACAGGAGCCAACCAAAAGTGTATAGATCAATATCAATAGTAGTAAGGATATGAACTGCTGTAAGTCCTGACTTTTGGGGACTTTACCCCTTCACTGTCCATGCTGAGAACTTTGTGCCTTTCTTTTCTTTTAAATAAATCCTATTCTCTTACTACTGTATTTGTGTGTTTGTGAAGTTCATTCCTCAGCCCCATGAACAAGAACTCAGACTCCCATTTCAATAGGACACAAAGAAACATTTGTATTTATCATGATGAATTTCAAGGAAGGGAAAAAATAGCATTTGTATAGACTTTATTTAATCTTCACAAAATTGAGTGAGATTAAAAAAGAAAAAAACACTTTTATCATGCCAAGAAACAGGTTTATTGGATTTAGTCACCTAAGGATCTTATATATGGATATTAACTCATGCTGGAGTTGGATTCAAATTCAGGTTTTGTCAGAAAAAAAATTTTCACTTTAAAAAGTATTAGGACTTGCAAGGAAGACATTTTATGCTGATATAGAATGCTATGAGGCATTTAATTTTATATAGAATAGAATATTTAATATAATAATGTCAAATAAGAGAGCCATGCTCTCTCTCCAATGGACAAATTATCAATTTTTATACATTAAGACACATTCAAAACAAAACAAAACAAAAATTCTCTGACAAATCGGTGGCTAAAATAAAGAGCTGCTTATTTGGTGTAGTTTATTTTTATGACTTACAGTTTCAGTGAAAGTGACTGCTGAAAATTTTGGAAACATCTATATTCTAATCACATTTGATTAGTCAAATTCTTGTCTTTAGTCCAAAATATTTCTAAAAAAACATGTAGAAATTCTATTTTGGAAAATGCAAATTGTTTTTCCCATTCCTACATTATTTTATTAATTTACAATGTGACTATCTTTGAAAATAATTTAGCTTATTACTTTTCAGTTGAAACATTTGCTGGTACACATTCTTTCTTTACACAGAGAAACGAGGATTTGCATATGCTCAACCATCACAGTATTTGAATGGATATTAAAAATGAGAGAACGTGGATAAACCTTGAAAATTATGCACTGTAAATACAAAAACTTCAAAATCACAATCCAGAAAACATAACAGTACTTTGAGAAAATTAAAATGATCTGGCCAAAATTATTATATTATTGGCAACAACTATCTGGACAATTGTAGTTAACCATTCTTTACTATATTATATGGCTGTGTACAATGTTCCTCCCATTAGCTCATTCCATAATGCTTTGCTTTTATAGAACCCATTTTAAAATAAAATAAAAATAATTCTCAAATTGTTGCAGGAAGGAAGCTAGTTCTGGCTCCATGTTGGAACTGTTCCTTTGACTTGCTTTTCATTGCTTTTGCTATTAAAATCATACAGAATGGTTTCCCTCAGAGAATCCCGGCCCTCCGCCTGACTGTTAAAACTAAAATGCCTTTGTTCAGAACCCTGTCCACCAGTGGATGTCAGGAAGAAAGAAATTAACATATCTCCTGCTTGAGACTTGCCATTCTAGCAGATGTTTGCAAGATTAATGGCCTTTTTACTTTGCTTCCTCACCTGCCCTCATCGGTAATCTATAATCGAAGCTGGCATTCAGACCCCAATAAGATGATTATTTTAAGGAGCTAGCCTGCCATCTAGTCTGCCGGCTCCCTGATTAAAGTCTCTTCCTTGCCTCAACACCTCGTCTCAGATTCTTTGGTCTATCCTATGTCAAGCAGAGCAAGCTTGGACTCTGTAACATTATCAGTCAAGTATCTTTCAAGTTGCTGTTTCAGTCTGTGTTTCTTGTTCTTAGTTTCTCAAATCTGGGAATAAATAGCAGCAGAACACTTAATTGGAATTTAGATATCCTAACATTCACTCTCCCTTCAGAGTGGTTTGAATTCCTAACAAATAGTCTGTTGTATTAAAGTATTCATCAATAAAACAAGTGCTAGTTTAAGCAAAAGATACTGAGAATGAAGAATTGTAAATTATTAAGTGATCTATTCTCCTTGAGATCCCATGCCTTTCAAATATTTAAAACCACTAGCCTTATAAAAGGCATCGTGCATATACATATGATTCACTTTAGTGTACACTTGAAAGTAACACAACATTTTAAATCAATTATACTCCAATAATTTTTTTAAAAGGTTTTATGCACCAATGAGAGACCAATTAATCAAGATTATGCTAGAATTTCTTGAATTTCTCACTAAAGTAAAAGTCAAATGCATATGATCATTACAGTCAAAGAGGAATAAAATATAAAGTTTTCAAAACAATGTATGATATAAATGTTAGAGACTAATTTATTTCACTTCTTGACAGAAGACTCTTAATTTTTCAATTTATTAAAAGTAAATCATTAAAATACTACTAAGATCTTCTGTGAAAACAGAGACCTGTTTCTTCTAGTCTTGTGATAAACATACAAACACAGAATTACTTCTATATTGAGACTTGTATAAGATGGACTGATAAGTTTGGTAACTAGTGTGAAAAATGTTAGAATAGATTCAGCATGGCATAGCAAGGATGAGGCATATAATGGGATATTGTTCAAGCTAGCTCCATAAATGTGGTCTGGAAAATAAGTACAGTCTAAAGTTGCAATTTAGTCCTTTAGAGTGCTAGTCTAGAATCAGCAAACCCCCAAATGTGGTTAAAATCATATGACTATTTTTTTAACAGGAAGGAATTCAGACAGAATTCTTCAATGTTAATTTTCTAAATTCTTAGCAATTTTCAATTAGGAGATCTCTTCATGGACAATAGTATTTCCACTTAGCAAATTAGGGTAAGACAAGGTTTGATTTCCAAGCCACTTTCTACCATATTTTTTAAGTGATTTTGCAGGATTCCACTCTTAAGGCAAGGGAAGAATTTACATGAGTAAGAATAGAGAAGGATATTTATGTAATAGGTGTATATGACAATATGGTTGGGTAAAGAAGACCTTCAACCCTAGATAGTATAGGCATACATAGATTCTCTCTGAGTTAGTTTTGTTCAAGGTCTAATTGGGAACAAATGATTCTCAGAGAGAGTGGAAAGAATGTGTACTCATCATATCAACTGATTAAAGAAGAGAGATTACAATTCTCTTAAAATAGATAAAGTATTCCAGATTGATTAAAGAAAATAAACTACTATATAGTCAACAAGTAAAAGAGACTTTCATCTGTTAAAGTTTTAATATGGAAGATATCATAACAGACAATATTTTTAAAGTCAAATGATGTAAACACTGCCTGCATGAGTTCTATTTAATACCGGATATTTGTCTGAAGCATTCAGCCAAAGCTAACCAACCATAAATACATTACTAGTAATACTATCAGTTTCTTTAAAAATCTGATCAGCAAATATATAAAAAAATATACATAATCATAGCTGCAGATATAAAGTTTCCAGGAATAGCTTTTTTTTTTTAAGATGCAATAGAAAAATACTAAAAAAAACTAAGAGTATGTCACTGAAGGTCACAGTGAGAGGTAAGAAGCTCATGGAATGATGCACTGTATATTGTACAGAAAATAATTTTCTGTTTCAGTTAAAATTGATTTGATAGCATAAGATATATATAGCAAAATAAATAGCAAAACCAATGTTTATTTTACTCATTCAACTTTTTGGACAGCCTATGGATTGATGAAACAGCTCCATGAAGATATCAATATCTCAGATTCCTCTGTCTTTCTCTTGTCTTAACCTTAGTATAACTGTATTTTGATGAAAATTAGAATCCAGTTACATACAGGTTGTTAGGCTGTAAGTATAAGTTAGAAATCTCAATAACTCCAAATTTTTGCTTAATCCACTTGAAGAACAGTTTTGCCATCAACTGAGAAGGACAGGATGGTGGGTAGTGGTAGGATAGTTTAGGGATTCACTTTGGAACATCTCTCAGGAAAAACTTGAGTAAGGACATCCATATACAAGTCTGGCAAAGTCTATACTTGAGATGAAATTTAGAGATTGTGATTATATAGACAACTTAACATGCACATATATGAATATAGTCTTCAGTAAAAACTAAACTCATGTTTCAGAGGACAAGAAAGCTGTTTGATCCATGTCCTTATGTAGATGAAAAGGGTTAGAAACTAGGGTACATATGGGAAGATTTAATTTTGATAGAATCATAAATAATTTGTAGGTTAACAGCTGGGAACAACATGTGAATAGATGTAGTCGTGTGAATCTTTGGATGGTTCTGCTCTTGTTGCTGATGTTTATTTCAATTTCAACTTTCTGTCCACCTCTCCAAAAAGGAAAAAAAAAAAGAAAAAGAAGAAGCAATGATGAGGAAGTAATAGTACCTGTGTCAGGAAATTAAATCTAGATATTTTCAGTGGAATTTCATTTACTAATACTCATTGGTCATCATTTATCTGATACTGACAAATGTTTCTCTGCCTCTGTTTTAGCTGAATATATTATTGCACTGAACAAAGTTGTGTGTTTTATTGGTAAGCACTAACAGAAGAATGGAATTTGTATAGACAAGTATCAGTGTTTTTTATATTCAATGTGTATTTCAACATAATCTTTCATTGAAGCTGACAAGCTGAAATTAAATTCACATAGACAAGAAAATTGCTCCATAACAAAACAAAATAAAACCAAGAAAAGTTTAATAGAAAGAAGGCAACAGAAAGGAGTTTTAAACGTCCATATAGTAAAGTGCTCAGTTGCTCAGTCATGTCAGACTCTTTGTGATCCCATGGACTGCAGTCCACCAGGTTCCTCTGTCCACGGAATTTTCCAGGCAAGAATACTGGTGTGGGTTTCCATTTCCTCCTCCAGGAGATAGAAAACTACAGCAAGCAATTAAATGAGAAGTGGCTCAGAAATAGACCTTTTTATTAATGTGACAGATAGGGTACAGAAATAAGTTAAACTTATGTTGTGACCACAATAGCTGTAACATTCTCCTCAGCTTGACTAAACTTAAGAAAGTTTTTTTCTTAACTCTAGGTGCCTGACCTCCCTTTCCTCAGAGTATTTACATTAGAAAACTTGCAATCAAATCTTTTCTCTGTTTCTTTGAAGTGAAAATCTTCTCCTAGCCTTTTGAAAATGTTGTAACTCAGCCACGCTTCTCTCAAGGATTTGGAAGCTATCCCTTCAAAATGTAGTAGTCAAGAAAAAGCCATATCTCCCAGTTTCTGAGGGAGGAGAGGGGCTGAAGCTCAATTAGCAGCAATTAGAAAACATGAAACCATGTTGGCCTAATAACATTGACAAGTGTTCCTCTAAAGTCCTCCACTTCTTTTCCACTAGCTCACCCCAGTGCTTAAATCTCTTTTGTTTCAGTAGACTTTGGTTCAGAGAAGGCCTGATGGGCTGCAGTCCATGGGGTCCCTAAGAGTTGGACACAACTTAACTTTCACTTTTCACTTTCATGCATTGGAGAAGGAAATGGCAACCCACTCCAGTATTCTGGAGAATCCCAGGGATGGGGGAGCCTGGTGGGCTGCCGTCTATGGGGCTGCACAGAGTCGGACATCACTGAAGTGACTTAGCAGCAGCAGCAGCAGACTTTGGTTCAGTTTCTTTCTTTTGCAATGGTCTTTACCCCTATTCTGATTGACATGATAAAGTCTCCCTTGCCCGTGTTGTTGTTCAGTTGCTCAGTCGTGTCCAACTCTTCGCGACCCCATGGAATGGAGCATGCCTGGCTTCCTTGTAATTCCTTCTCTCTCAGAACTTGCTCAAACTCATGTCCATTGATTGAGTCAGTAATGCCATCCAACCATCTCGTCCTCTGTCGTCCTCTTCTCCTCCTGCCTTCAGTCTTTTGCGGAATCAGGTTTTTTTCTAATGAGTCAGCTCTTTGCATCAGGTGGCCAAAGTACTGGAGCTTCAGCTTCAACATCAGTCCTTCAGTGAATATTCAGGGTTGATTTCCTTTAGGATTGACTGGTTTGATCTACTTGCAGTCCAAAGAAATCTCCAGAGTCTTCTGCAACCCTACAGTTCAGAAGCATCAATTCTTCAGCACTCAGCCTTCTTTATGGTCCCAGTTTCACATTCATGAATGACTACTGGAAAAATCATAGCATTGATAGAAGAACTTTTGTCAGCAAAATTATGTCTCTGCTTTTTAATACCCTGTCTAGGTTGGTCATAGCTTTTCTTCCAAGGAGCAAGTGTCTTTTAATTTCATGGCTGCAGTCACCATCTGCAGTGATTTTGGAGCCCAAGAAAATAAAGTCTGTCACTGTTTCCATTGTTTCCCCATCTATTTGCCATGAAGTGATGGGGCAGAATCACATTTTTTCATTTTTTGAATGTTGATTTTAAACCAACTTGTTCACTCTCCTTTCACCTTCATCTAGAAGCTCTTTAGTTCCTCTTTGCTTTCTGCCATAAGGGTGGTGTCATCTGCTTATCTGAGGTTATTGATATTTCTCCCAGAAATCTTGATTCCAGCTTGTGCTTCTTCCAGCATGGCATTTTTCATGATGTACTCTGCACATAAGTTAAATAAGCAGTACAGTCTTGATGTACTCCTTTCCTAGTTTGGAACAGTCCTTTGTTCCATGTCCCATTCTAACTGTTGCTTCGTGACCTGCATACAGGTTTCTCAGGAGGCAGCTAAGACTCTCTGATAGTTCCATCTCTTGAAGAATTTTCCAGTTTGTTGTGATCCACAAAGTCAAAGGCTTCAGTGTAATCAATGAAGCAGATGTTTTTCTGGAACTCTCGTGCTTTTTCTATGATCCAACAGATTGATCTCTAGTTCCTCTGCCTTCCAGTTTTAACATCTGGAAGTTCTCTGTTCATGTACTGTTGAAGCCTGGCTTGGAAAATTTTGAGCATTACTTTCCTAGCATTGCATTGAAAAGCTTAAAAAAAATTTTAAATGACTATGATATCTAATGTGAACAAAAATTATCTTAGCAATATTGTGAGTACAATTAAGCCTCACACAGGTAAAAACACCATGATACAAAAATGACACTTTTTAATATGTAACTCAAATGACTAAAGCAAGCTAAGCATTCATGCTGTAAGAAAACATTGAAGCACTGTTTGTGATGAAAGTGAAAAAGAAAAAATGCATGAAAAGTAAGCCGTATAATGAAATATAACATAGCAATCAAACAATATACTGGAATATATGGGCTAGAAAGAAGGGATTTATTATAATGCTTCAAAACAATAAATAAGACAAATTAAATATCAAATACATATTTAAGGACAAAAGATCATTAAATATTTTCATGGAGCCTATAAAAGTTGAGAAATAGAGAGACAAAAGTTGAAATTGAGTGCATAAAACTGATCATTTGAGTCTGGGAACTTGTTTGAGGAGAACTTTAGTCTTATTTTCAAAGTTTAAATTTGTATATGGAGAAGATAGTTTGGCATTGTTTGGGAAGTGAGATAACTGAACAGAATTAAAAAAAATAAATCTGCCAGAAAAAATAATAATGGTTCAAAATATAGTTCAGTTGAGTCGCTCAGTCGTGTCCGACTCTTTGCGACCCCATGAATCGCAGCACGCCAGCCCTCCCTGTTCATCGCCATCTCTCGGAGTTCACTCAGATTCACGTCCATCGAGTCAGTGATGCCATCCAGCCATCTCATCCTCGGTCGTCCCCTTCTCCTCCTGCCCCCAATCCCTCCCAGCATCAGAGTCTTTTCCAATGAGTCAACTCTTGGCATGAGGTGGTCAAAGTACTGGAGTTTCAGCTTTAGCATCATTCCTTCCGAAGAATGCCATGGTAAAATTGCTGATTTCAATGTAGAGTTATTAGAACAGTTAAAGGTTCTCAGAAAAAATGCATTTAAAAAATCATACTTATATAAATTATTAAAGAACTATCCTAAAAGGCAATATGTATAGGAATATTTACCTTCATGCTGTTGGGTTATTTTCATGTATGATTGTTTAACCCTTTGACTGTGAAATTTCTGGTATTACTTACTTACTTCACTCTGCCCTGCTATCAGTGTGATCTAGAGAAAGGTATTAACTATCTCTATGAGAAAACCGAGGAAATAAATCACTTCCATTTAGTATGGCTGTCATGTTATTTAAATACTTTTAACTATGTGAATAGCTTAGAAAAATATCTGAGACAGGGTAGCAATTCAATAAACTGTTATCTATTACTCTTATTCTCTTAAAAAAAAAAAAGTAACATAGAACAACAAATTATGCCTTGAAGGTACACTCAAAAGGAAATTCATTTGAATATATCATACTAGTTGTTATTTTAAAGTTTTATCTGAAAGAAAACCAGCTAAATTAGAACGGTGAAAATTCTTTCTTATTAAAATTAAAAAGGTCATTATCTGTCTCTTATACACATCTAGATGTGTATAAGAGACAGGTGTATTTCAACATAATCTTTCATTGAAGCTGACAAGCTGAAATTAAATTCACATAGACAAGAAAATTGCTCCATAACAAAACAAAATAAAACCAAGAAAAGTTTAATAGAAAGAAGGCAACAGAAAGGAGTTTTAAACGTCCATATAGTAAAGTGCTCAGTTGCTCAGTCATGTCAGACTCTTTGTGATCCCATGGACTGCAGTCCACCAGGTTCCTCTGTCCACGGAATTTTCCAGGCAAGAATACTGGTGTGGGTTTCCATTTCCTCCTCCAGGAGATAGAAAACTACAGCAAGCAATTAAATGAGAAATGGCTCAGAAATAGACCTTTTTATTAATGTGACAGATAGGGTACAGAAATAAGTTAAACTTATGTTGTGAACTAGTTTTGCTTTTTTAAAAATTTCCCATCAGTGTCTAAAATAGTAATATGAGACCATAATGTTCAATGCAGCAGATTGTAAAAGAACTACTTTTTTGAAAAGTATAGATATTTTTCTTAAAATATGAGGTGGGTATTCCCTTTGCAGTTACATCCTGAAAAGTATTTGAATGGAATTGTTTTATTTCAAAATATACTCATTTTATATATAATCTGGTCACATTGTTTAAACTTTACATAGCAAATTGCATTATGTACATAATTCTCCCTTTTCACTGTTTATAAATTGTTTAAAATGCATTCAATTCACTTTAAGTTCACTCCTGGAACTACTGCTCATCGTCTCAAATTCCTTCTTTAGTTGAGTTTCATATTACCAGTGCCTCTATAGCACTTTAGCACTTATAAAACAGAAAGACTGCATTTATAGGGAACTGACAACCCATTGCTGGAAATTATGCTCCATCTGTCACTTCAACAAATTTCAAGTTTTTCTCTTTTTCAATATTTTAACGCTATATAATTTAATTTAGAATGATTTCTTTAGATGACTCTTGAGTTCTCAGAAACTGTGGAAGCTGCTGTAGAAGTAAAACAACTTAGGATCATTTTCCTTTTTCTTTCAAAAGCTTTCATTAACTGGAGATTCCTTTTTATGTTTTTGGNCTCTTTTTCAATATTTTAACGCTATATAATTTAATTTAGAATGATTTCTTTAGATGACTCTTGAGTTCTCAGAAACTGTGGAAGCTGCTGTAGAAGTAAAACAACTTAGGATCATTTTCCTTTTTCTTTCAAAAGCTTTCATTAACTGGAGATTCCTTTTTATGTTTTTGGAAAATGCATTTTAATCATTTAAATAGAAAAAAATCAACAGATGGGCATAAAATTGTTGAAAGAAGTTTGATTTAGAAGCACAAGATGCAATTTTATCTATTGAAATAAAAATGTACAACCTGAGAGCTGTGAGCTTCAGTTTTTTCCTGGGGACTTACTGAGGACTATAACGGTAAATGTTGCAAGAGGCATCAGAGGGCAGACACACAAACCATAATCACAGAAAACTAGTCAATCTAATCACATGGAGCACAGCCTTGTCTAACTCAATGAAACTAAGCCATGTCATGTGAGGCCACCCAAGATAAGCGGGTCATGGTGGAGAGGTCTGACAGAATGTGGTCCACTGGAGAAGGGAATGGCAAACCACTTCAGTATTCTTGCCTTGAGAACCCCATGAACAGTATGAAAAGGCAAAATGATAGGATAGTGAAAGAGGAACTTCCCAGGTCGACAGGTACCCAATATGCTAGTGGAGATCAGTGGATAAATAACTCTAGAAAGAATGAAGGGATGGAGTCAAAGCAAAAACAACACTCAGTTGTGGATGTGACTGGTGATAGAAAAAAGGTCTGATGTTATAAAGAGCAATATTGCATAGGAACCTGGAATGTCAGGTCCATGAATCAAGGCAGATTGGAAGTGGTCAAACAGGAGATGTGAACGTCGACATTCTAGGAATCAGCAAACTAAAATGGACTGGAATGGGTGAATTTAACTCAGATGACCATTATACCTACTACTGTGAGCAGGAATACCTCAGAAGAAATGGATTAGCCATCATGGTCAACAAAAGAGTCTGAAATGCAGTACCTATATGCAATCTCAAAAATGACAATGATCTCTGTTCCTTTCCAAGGCAAACCATTCAGTACCACAGTAATCCAAGTTTATGCCCCAACCAGTAACGCTGAAGAAGCTGAAGTTGAAAGGTTCTATGAAGACTTACAAGACATTTTAGAACTAACACCCCAAAAAAGATATAGGGGACTGGAATGCAAAAGTAGGAAGTCAAGAAACACCTGGAGTTACAGACATATTTGGCCTTGGAATATGGAATGAAGCAGGCCGAAGGCTAATAGAGTTTTGTCAAGAGAACACACTGGTCATAGCAAACACACTCTTCCAACAACACAAGAGAAGACTCTACACATGGACATCACCAGATGGTCAACACCAAAATCAGATTGATTATATTCTTTCCAGCCAAAGAAGAAGAAGCTTTATATAGTCAGCAAAAAACAAGACTCGGAGCTGACTGTGGCTCAGATCATGAACTCCTTATTGCCAAATTCAGACTTAAATTGAAAAAAGTAGGGAAAACCACTAGACAATTCAGGCATGACCTAAATAAAATCCCTTATGATTATACAGTGGACGTGGAAAATAGATTTAGGGACTAGATCTGATAGACAGAGTGCCTGATGAACTATGGACGGAGGTTCGTGATGCTGTACAGGAGACAGGGATCAAGACCATCCCCATGGAAAAGTAATGCAAAAAAGCAAAATGGCTGTCTGGGGAGGCCTTACAAATAGCTGTGAAAAGAAGAGAGGCGAAAAGCAAAGGAGAAAAGGAAAGATATAAGCATCTGCATACAGAGTTCCAAAGAACAGAAAGGAAAGAAAAGAAAGCCTTCCTCAGGGATCAATGCAAAGAAATAGAGGAAAACAACAGAATGGGAAAGACTAGAGATCTCTTCAAGAAAATTAGAGATACCAAGGGAACATTTCAAAGATGAGCTCGATAAAGGAAAGAAATGGTATGGACCTAACAGAGGCAGAAGATATTAAGAAAAGATGGCAAAAATACACAGAAGAACTGTACAAAAAAAGATCTTCATGACCAAAATAATCACGATGGTGTGATCACTCACCTATAGCCAGACATACTGGAATGTGAAGTCAAGTGGACCTTAGAAAGCATCACTACAAACAAAGTTAATGGAATTCCAGCATAGCTATTTCAAATCCTACAAGCATCAGATGCTGTGAAAGAGCTGCACTCAATATGCCAGCAAATTTGGAAAACTCAGCAGTGGCCACAGAACTGGAAAAGGTCAGTTTTCATTACAATCCCAAAGAAAGGGAATGCCAAAGAATATTCAAACTACTGCACAATTGCACTCATCTCACATGCTAGTAAAGTAACACTCAGAATTCTCCAAGCCAGGCTTCAATAGTATACCATGAACTTCCAAATGTCCAAGCTGGATTTTAAAAAGGCAGAGGAACCAGAGATCAAATTGCCAACATCTGCTGGATCATCAAAAAGGCAAGAGAGTTCCAGAAAAACATCTATTTCTGCTATATTGACTATGCCAAAGGCTTTGACTCTGTGGATCACAATAAACTGTGGAAAATTCTGAAAGAGATGGGAATACCAGACCACCTGACCTGTTTCTTTAGAAACCTATATGCAGGTCAGGAAGCAACAGTTAGAACTGGACATGGAACCACAGATTNAGATGTGTATAAGAGACAGATATTGACTATGCCAAAGGCTTTGACTCTGTGGATCACAATAAACTGTGGAAAATTCTGAAAGAGATGGGAATACCAGACCACCTGACCTGTTTCTTTAGAAACCTATATGCAGGTCAGGAAGCAACAGTTAGAACTGGACATGGAACCACAGATTGGTTCCAAATAGGAAAAGGAGTACGTCAACATTGTATATTGTCACCCTGCTTATTTAACTTATATACACAGTACATCATGAGAAACGGTGGCCTGGAAGAAACACAAGCTGGAATCAAGATTGCTGGGAGAAATATCAATAACCTCAGAGGAGAAGACTCTTGAGAGTCCCTTGGACTGCAAGGAAATCCAACGAGTCCATTCTGAAGGAGATCAGCCCTGGGATTTCTTTGGAAGGAATGATGCTAAAGCTGAAACTCTAGTACTTTGGCCACCTCATGCGAAGAGTTGACTCATTGGAAAAGACTCTGATGCTGGGAGGGATTGGGGGCTGGAGGAGAAGGGGACAACCGAGGATGAGATGGCTGGATGGCATCACTGACTCGATGGTCGTGAGTCTGGGTGATCTCCGAGAGATGGTAATGAACAGGGAGGCCTGGCGTGCTGCGATTCATGGGGTCGCAAAGAGTCGGACACGACTGAGTGACTGAATTGAACTGAACTGTTTTGCCATTTTTCCCAGAGCACAGAGTACCTCATCCTGATCTCTGAATTCCCTCTAGGGTGTAATGTAGGTTAGTGATGCAGAGGCTACTGACTCAATTCTTGTAGAGTAAGATGGTGGATATCATTATTTTACAAGTTTAAGTGCTGACTCTTTTTAAATAGTTCTTTGAAAAATGTCTATATCCTTATTTTTTTCTCTTCATTTGTAAAATCAAGTTTAGGATGGTTCATTTTATATTTATCCAGCCATTACTTATTGAGCTCCAGCTATGTTCCAGTAAGTATTCTGGCTGCTAGAGACATAGCATTGAACAAAACCAAACACTTGTTTTCAAAATTTTAAATAATTTGGTGAAGTAGGGGTAGAGAGAGCTTTCCTGGTGGCTCAGAGGTTAAAGCGTCTGCCTCCAATGTGGGAGACCCGGGTTCGATCCCTGGGTCTGGAAGATCCCCTGGAGAAGGAAATGGCAATCCACTCCAGTGTTCTTGCCTGGAGAATCCCATGGACGGAGAAGCCTAGTAGGTTACAGTCCGTGGGGTCGCAAAGAGTCGGACACAACTGAGCGACTTCACCTCAGGGGTAGAGAGAAACCTAACAAACAAAATTATAAGTAAGTTAATAGATTAGAATTTATCCATTAGATAATGATATTTATTTTGAGAATTAAAAAGATAAAATTATAAAGGACACATGAAGTGAAAGGGCCTGGGCCAAATTTTTTCTGTTAAGATAAATTATAAGAAAAGATGATATGTGAAAATCTTCTTACAAATTCTATAGCAGTAAGAAACATTGAGTTTTATGGTGTAGATTTATAATTACATTATATATTCCATACTTAAAAAAAAAGTTTTAATTAATAAATGTGTAGGGACTTTTTCCCCAGCTCACTAGTTTAATTGTAGCTGGGAGTTGAACGAATAAAAAGTAGCTCATTTTCTCTCTCTCTCTCTTTTTTTTTTCTTAACATTCAGACTTGCAAAATATTATCTCTTCAGCTAAAGACATGGATCATATAACCACTTGTAGGCTGATTTTTAGAATTTGAAGAGAATTATGGAGGGATAGAAGACTGAATAGAAATTTCAGTTAAGAAAATGATAGAATTCATAATCAGCTGTATATACATGAATGCATAAATGAAAAGCAGAAAGTGCCATAACTAAAGAGATCTAAAGGGCAGATGAGCACATGTTACACAGAGAAAAAGATAGAGTAAAATGGTGTTGAGGAGCTCAGCAGGTCATTTGCAGTGTGTGTATATACTCTTCTAATGTTTACATTGTTTATGTAAACCAGAATTGTTCATCCATAAACAGAAAGAATAAGCATTTTCCTTTCTGGGAGGACGGTTTGTTTTTCATTATTTGTCAATACTCTTATGGACTCTAATGTTTCCACATTTGATTGCAGCTCAATTAATTTTGGAAAATTGTTTTCAAGTTGAGAAATATTTGTGAATTTTCAGAGCTAGAAATTTTACCTCATATATAAATTGTACCTGATATACATGTTTGTTTCATAAGACATTAGAATAATTAAATTCTATACTAAAATACTTTATTTACATATTTTTCTATTTTTATTTGCATCCTTTTTCTTTTTCCCCCAAAGCTATCACTATATACTCTGTCCTCTTAAGCTTTTAAATCAGTTGCAATAATCCAGCATTGTAAGTTTTTTTGCATCTAATCTACAGAGTACAAATCTATTTGTAAAGAGTCTAGAACTTACAAATGCATTTTAAAAGCAAACAAAAAAACAAACTATAGTTTAATTTTTATTTCAAAATGCTATGCCAAGTCACTAAAATATTTAATGTTATGTTCCAATTGAGGAAAGAAATTTACTCCTGAGAGAGTCAATTCCTAAAAAGGTTGATAAGAAGTCTGGGGTCCATGTGGAGGAGAGAGGAGCCTGGGGTTCCTGAGGAAGAGAAAGAAGTCTGGGGCTCTCAAGGAAGAGAAAATAACACATTTTTGTTTTTTTTTTCCTCTACATTGCTTTCTCTTAATATAGCAACAATGTATCCTCCTTGAGGATGTGTTTCTCCTTCTTGAGAAACTTCTTATCTTAAAATGTATCTTATCTTATCTTGTATATTATGGGAGTGGGTCCAGTAAGATCTTTCTGTTGTTAGTTCCAATCCTGTCATATTAAAATGTAAATTATGGGAGTGGGTCTGGTAAGGCTTTACAACCTTGAAACATTCTTTTGATTTATTGTAATAACCAATTAAAAAAAAAGTATATAGTTCTTTTGCTAAGACTAGTGAGGGGGGCATTCTCCATCCCCTTTGTGATGTCTATGTCAGAAGCTGTCTCTGTCCCCTTTTTATACTTTAATAAAACTCTGCTACAGAAATGCTCTTGAGTGATCAATGCTGGTCCCTGGTCCTGAAGCTAAATCTTCTTTGGAGATCACAAATCCAACATCATTCACAGTAAGCTATCACTTCTCATGTTAAACCAAGAAAATGTTCAATAGAAACCCATGGCACACTTTTCGGTTTTGTTTTCAAGATGAGAATAAGCTTATTAGATCACTTCTAACTGGAAGAGAAATAAAGACATTGAGTATCTAGCAAAAGACCTCATTGCTGTGACAAGTTCAGATAAGCTGTGATTTATCCTTTCAGGCTGAACACTGATGCCACATTTTTCTTTTCCTTTCTCTAAGCAAAAAAGAAATGAACAAAATGGTTTCTAACTAGAAAACAACCAGAAGTTTTCAGTAAAACCAAACATATTTTTTATCAAATTTTCTTTGCACTTTTAATATGTCTGACTCTTTGCGGACACGACTGAGAGACTGAACTGAACTGAACACACACTGTAACTGGACATATACACACACACACACACACACACACACACAATACATTGAATATACACATGTATACATATATGAACTTCCCTAGTGGCTCAAATGGTAAAGAATCCATCTATAATGCAGGACCTGAGTTTGATTGCTGGGTTAGGAAGATACCTTGGAGGAGGGCATGGTAACCCACTTCACTATTCTTGCCTGAAGAATCCCCATGGAGAGAGGAGTTTGCAGTCGGAGCTACAGTCTATGGGGTCGCAAAGAATTGAACACAACTGAGACCACATACAGCACATATACACACAGATAGGGGCTTCCCAGGTAACACTAGTAGTAAAGAACCTATCTGTCAATGTAGGAGACTTAAGAGAAGTAGGTTTGATCCCTGGGTCAGGAAGATCCCCTGGAATAGGACATGACAACCCACTCCAGTATTCTTGCCTGGAGAATCCCATAGATACAAGAGCCTGAGAAACTACAGTCCATAGGATCACACAGAGTCAGTCATGACTGAAGCAACTTAGCATGCATGAATACAGAGAGAGAGAGAGACAATCAGAGAGAGAAAGAGAAAGACAGAGACAGAAAGAAACAAGCAGAGAACTAGAGGTGAGTAGATGAGGTGTTATCCTGTTCAAAGTATATGTTTATTGCTCTATTAATTTTCTCTGTGTTGTACTACAATTCTGGTTGGGACTAACAGTTTTCTCCATTATCTGTTTCCCTCCTTCCTTTTTAGTACCATAACTCTTTATTTTGCTGGACATATCGAAGTCTTTTAGCAAGGAGATTCAAAAAGAAATCACTTATTTTCTCCAATTTCATTCAAATGTATTAGTGGAGTGCTTTTGCACATTTGATATTAACACGCAAAGTCATTCTGTTATTATCAACAATTCGGAGGTAAACTTACATGGGTTAAATTATTGAAACCTTCGGTTAGCTATTAACTAAATTAATGTTTAAAACCCTGTGTGACCAGGCTCTATGTAATTCAAATGAGAATATGTATGATCTGATGCCATTATAATTGTTTAGACAAATGATGAATGATATTGATATTCAATGAAACAAATTGGTAGAAAAATACAAAAGATAGCCATGTTTGGAAATGTAAGAACATAATTGTTATTGTTCAATTAAGATATCATATTTATGATTTAAAATTTGTGAATTGTCACATGTGGTGCCATTTTTATTAGTAAAGTTAAAGTTTAGATTTTAAAGGAAAATTCACTGTCACAAAACAATTAGGAAATAGTTTACTGAGACCCAGAGTCCCCTGGTTGCTGAGTTGGTAAAGAATCTACCTAAAGTTCAGAAGACCTGGGTTCAATTTCTGGGTCAGGAAGATACCCTGGAGAAGAAAATGGTGAGCCACTCTAATATCCTTGCCTGGAAAGTACAATGGACAGAGAAGCCCGGTGGGCTGCAGTTTATGTGGTCACAAAGAGTTGGGCACGACTGAGTGACTAACACTTACTGAGAGGCACTCATTCACATATGTTAGGTTTCCTTGTTCCTTTGCTTACTTGATTAGATGCTTATTGTGAAGATGGGCAAAGATTCCTCAGGTGTTTGATAGAGCCAACCTCATCTACATGGTCAATGCTTCTCAATTATTAATTAACCATATAAGGTGGATATGAACATAAGTATGAGTTCAACATTCAGAAAACTAATATCATGGTATCCATTCCCATTACTTCATGGAAAATAGAAGGGGAAACAGTGGAAACAGTGGCACACTTTATTTTGGGGGGCTCCAAAATCACTGCAGATTGTGACTGCAGCCATGAAATTAAAAGACGCTTGTTCCTTGGAAGAAAACTTATGACCAACCTAGATAGCCTATTAAAAAGCAGAGACATTACTTTGCCAACAAAGTTCCGTCTACTCAAGGCTATGGTTTCTCCAGTAGTCATGCATGGATGTGAGAGTTGGACTGTGAAGAAAGCTGAGAGCCAAAGAATTGATGCTTTTGAACTGTGGTGTTGAAGAAGACTCTTGAAAGTCCCTTGGACAGCAAGGAGATCCAACCAGTCGATCCTAAAGAAAATCAGTCTTGGATATTCATTGGAAGGACTGATGTTGAAGCTGAAGCTCCAATATTTTGGCCACCTGATGCGAAGAACTGACTCACTCAGGAGTTGGTGATGGACAGGGATGCCTGGCGTCCTGCAGTCCATGAGGTCACAAAGAGTCGGACATAACTGAGTGACTGAACTGAACTGAACTCAATGACATAAGTAGAATTTCTGCTAAAGGGATGTAATCATTCTAACATAAACATACTTTACAAAGATTTATTTTACAATTGGAAAAGTCCAATATGAAGAGGTAGAATTTACAAGGAGATGTCAGTTATCTTTACCATAAGATTTCTGAATTTTATCCTAGAATGACTTGCTGATGTTTTCTGAAGTTTATAAACTGGCTACTTCTTTAGGTTAAGGGCAACAAAGTTAAGTTATAATGCAAATATTCTCCATAAGGAAACAAAGGAACCATTATGAATATTAAAATATAACTTTAATCCATTTATATATTTGGTCAAGGGGTGGAACTAGAAATATAAGAGACTATGGAACAGTAAAACATTAATAGAGTGTAACAATTTTGAAGAATAATTATTAATACTACTAAATCAATGGAAGAACCAAAAATCTAAGGGCTTAGGGTTCTAGAACTGTAGGTCAGATCTGAGGGTTTCTATGTATAAAAATTTCACCCACTTTCCAATTGGACATAATCTAGGTCCTAAATATTTCTTTTAATTGCCAGAACAAAAAACAAACAAACCCATGCAATTAGTACTGTATGTAGAATCAAGAATTTGGAGACTAACCTGTTATTCTAAATAGTGTAGTTTAGCAATTCAAAGTATGATCTATAGATTCACTGGGATTCAAATACTAGCCTCAGGTCTTACTAGCTGTGTTATCTTGGGCAAATTGGAAATACTCCCTTTCCTTACGTTTCCTAATTTACTAAAAAAGTAATAAAATATCTATCTCTTATAGTTGTGATAATTCCAAGAGCTCATCCATATAGGACACAGAGTAGTGTGGGGCTTATTCTGAAAACTTAATAAATATTAACTATTTGCATAGATGCCCTATTCATACTTAGGAAGTTCCAAAAAGAAGTTTAAGTCATATACTGTTACTTCACTGGAATTACATTCTTGAAATTGGCAATATTATTGCATCTGTCTTCTTATTTTATTCTGTTTTACTAACATCACTTTAGTACCTTATTGCATCATGTCTGGAATACCATTAGGTCTAACCTTATGAAAGTGCCAGTATTTGAACATTTTTCATTCTCTGAAACACTACTTTAAAATGATTCAATCACGAGTGACCCTCTAATTCTTCATTCAGCCTTCAACCCCCTGCTTCTCTGTTCAATCTATCTATTGTGCTGTTGTCAAATTATTGTTTTAAGTGTAATTTTCATCCTATCATATTCTATTAGAAGGCTCTCAGATATGTCCAAGTATTCACTGATATTTCCAAAATTCTTCAAATGTGGAATAAGATTTCCTACAGCTTATCCTAAATTTAAATGTAAATGTATTCCAAGCTATTTTTACTATAATTTATGTTCCTTTTGCTCTGGAAACTGCTGTTACTACTTCTCAGACACCTCTTTGCGTTTTACTTTGCTAGGAATCCTGCTAGATTCTAGGAGACATTATTGATTTTGGGCACCAATTTACAGAGCAATTCTAAAAAAGTGAATTTGAGGTGACAGTTTTAGAAAAGGCAGAGGAACCAGAGATCAAATTGCCAACATCCACTGGAACATCAAAAAAAGCAGGAGAGTTCCAGAAAAACATCTACTTCTGCTTTATTGACTATGCCAAAGCCTTTGTGTGGATCACAATAAACTGTGGAAAATTCTGAAAGAGATGGGAATACCAGACCACTTGACCTACCTCTTGAGAAACCTGTATGCAGGTCAGGAAGCAACAGTTAGAACTGGACATGGAACAACAGACTGGTTCCAAATAGGAAAAGGAGTACGTCAAGGCTGTATATTGTCACCCTGCTTATTTAACTTATATGCAGAGTACATCATGAGAAACACTAGGCTGGAGGAAGCACAAGCTGGAATCAAGATTGCCAGGAGAAATATCAATAACCTCGGATATGCAGATGATAACTCCCTTATGGCAGAAAGTGAAGAGGAACTAAAAAGCCTCTTGAGGAAAGTGAAAGAGGAGAGCGAAAAAGTTGGCTTAAAGCTGAACATTCAGAAAACGAAGATCATGGCATACGGTCCCATCACTTCATGGGAAATAGATTGGGAAACAGGGGAAACAGTGTCAGACTTTATTTTCCTGGGCTCCAAAATCACTGCGGATGGTGACTGCAGCCATGAAATTAAAAGACGCTTACTCCTTGCAAGGAGAGTTATGCCCAATCTAGATAGCACATTAAAAAGCAGAGACATTACTTTGCTAACAATGGTCCGTCTAATCAAGGCTATGGTTTTTCCTGTGGTCATGTAAGGATGTGAGATTTGGACTGTGAGGAAAGCTGACCGCTGAAGAATTGATGCTTTTGAACTGTGGTGTTGGAGAAGAATCTTGACAGTCCCTTGAACTGCAAGGAGATGCAACCAGTCCATTCTAAAGGAGATCAGTCCTGGGTGTTCATTGGGAGGATTGATGCTGAGACTGAAACTCCAATACTTTGGAGTTTCTACCTCATGGGAAGAGTTGACTCATTGGAAAAGACCCTGATGCTGGGAGGGATTGGGGTCAGGAGGAGAAGGGGACGATAGAGGATGAGATGGCTGGATGGCATCACTGACTCGATGGACATGGGTTTGAGTGGACTCTGAGAGTTGGTGATGGACAGGGAGGCCTGGTGTGCTGCGACTCATGCTTTGGCAAAGAGTTGGACATGACTGAACGACTGCACTGAAATGACTGTCTCCTTCCATGAAATACCTTTCAATCACTTTTCTGATTCCTTTCCTCCCACTGAGTTCACAAGTAACTTGCCACTGCAAGCTGTGAGAAGATATATTGAGGAGGACATGTAGGCAAATAGTACCTTTTCTTAAAACTTAAGGATGGTTACTCTCCAAATTCTTTCACCAAGTTTGCTCAAAATCTTGTTACCACAAATACAGTCAAGTCCATTCAGTCTCTCAGATTCCTGACCATTTTACAATGTTAAAAAAAAAAAAACACACAAAACACAGATATTAAACTGATGTAACCTGTAAACATCAAATGTCTAAATAGACCAAATAGAACACATAGTTGGCTTATGGCAAAAGAGTTCTAAAATTTTTTCTGATGGACTGACACGCACAGGAGAAAATGAGGAACATTACCAATGATGACAGTTTTTAAATAGATAATAATAAGAAGAACTGTTTAAGGCAGCCAAATTCAGATACCAGCTTTTTACATTAGGTTTCCTCTCTTCTCCAACACTAATTCTATTACCATCACTATTTTTAGACTTACTATTGGGAAGACCCCCTGAAGAAGGGAAAGGCTACCGACTCCAGTATTCTGGCCTGGAGATGTCCATGGGGTCACAGAGTCAGACAAGACTGAGCGACTTTCACTTTCACAATGCTCTCTATTCTCTGAATATTCCAACATTCTTTTAAATTTCAGATATTTTGCTTTTCACAGCCCCCTTTATATCAAATCTCATGGCATAAAAAATTTACCCTCTTTTAAAGGCAATAAAGAATAATTTTCTTTTAAATCTTTACTGAGCAAAAAATTATAGTATAAAATGAGGAGAAATATTTCTTTTTCCTATTTTCTTGCATTAGTACTGGTTTCACTGTGATCCAAGGACAATCAGTGATTGCACTCCTTTTCAGGCTCAAATATTTTCTGCTTGGAAAGATAAATTACATAATGACAATAAAATAATATTGAAGTTGCAGTAAAATCTGCCTCATGGGAATTTGTATACATTTTTAATTCTTATGATCTCATTGTTATTGAGTACAGTAAAATGATGTGATTTTTAAACAAAATTTTATTGAAGGATAATTGTTTTACAGATTTTTGCTGTTTTCTGTCAAACCTCAACATGAATCAGCCATAGGTTTGCATATATCCCCTCCCTTTTGAAACTCCCTCCCATCTTCTCCCCATCCCACCTCTCTAGGTTGATACAGAGCCCTGGATTGAGTTTCCTGAGTCATACAGCAAATCCCCATTGGCCATTTATTTTACATATGGTAATGTAAGTTTCCATGTTACTCTTTCCATACATCTCATCCTCTCCTCCCCTCTCCCCATGTCCATAAGTCTATTTTCTGTGTCTGTTTCTCCATTGTTGCCCTATAAGTAAATTTTTCGGTGCCATTTTTCTAGATTCCATAGAGTCCGTAAAAAACTAGGAATAAAATCACCATATGACCCAGCATATACCCTGAGGAAACCAAAATTGAAAGTGACACATGTATCCCATTGTTCATTACAACACTATTTACAAGCTAGAACATGGAAGCAACCTAGATGTCCATTGTGGGCTTCCCTGGTGGCTCAAAGGATAAAGCATCTGCCTGCAATGCAGGAGACCCTGGTTCGACCCCTGGGTAGGGAAGATCCCGTGGAGAAGGAAATGGCAACCCACTCCAGTATTCTTACCTGGAGAATCCCATGGACAGAAGGGCCTGGGGGGCTACAGTCCACGGGGTCTCAAAGAGTCGGACATGATTGAGCGATTTCACTAGATGTCCATCAACAGATGAATGGATAAAGAAGTTGTGGTATATATACAAAATGATATGATTTTTAATAATTATTAGTAAACAATTAACTTTTTACTTTTATAGAAATGAGTGTGTCTCAAACTATCAGTTGGTTTTGTTTTATAATACAAGGTCATGAACCTCATACTACTTATGACTATAAATTATTAAAAGCATTTTAAAAGCTCTCAGCTAACTTATAGAACAACATCTTCTCTGTGCCTTTTTAGAATTTATTTCACTACAGAGTCTAATACAAGGTATCT
>SJYT01017567.1:168253-227364 GCA_006410635.1 Cephalophus harveyi
TAAGAGGGAGGGGATGTATGTATACCTATGGCTGATTCATGTTGAGGTTTGATTGAAAACAAATTTTGTAAAGCAATTATCCTTCAATTAAAAAAATAAATAAATTACAAAAGAAGAAGAAGATAAGAAGAAGAAAAGAAGATAAGAAGAAGAAAAAGTAAATATAAAAGAGAAGAGGTGAAACACACAAATAATAAGATGATAGACTTAAGCCTGAATATAATAGCAATTTCAGTAACTAGAATAGACTAAATCCTCCAACTGAAAAAGAAAATTTTTAAAGGAGAAAATAGAAAAAATTAAAACAAAAATTGTATGCTTCTTTTAAAAGACCCTAAATATATTGGTATAAGGTAGCAATAAGACTAACATAAAAGATACTAGCATCTGTATTATTCTCTCCAGCGAGGAGTTCAGTCCTTACCTAACATGATAACAGATACTTGAAAGAAGTTTTTAGCTTCTTCCACCCTTCATCCCATAACTGGTACCAGCAAATAATGACTTGTAACCCTAGTTCTTTTCCAAGAAACACACCTTACAGAAGACTTACTTCTCATTCACAGAAGATTGGATGTAAATCCATATTTAAACATCCTTATCCATAAATTCAAAATTGATGCCTAATTTCTCATCTGAGTTTATTATATCATCATTAATTAGGCTACATGATAGTTGATTATAAATATAAGTATATAGAGGAGACCTTGCAAAGCTGCCATTTCCTCCTTTTAAGTCTTCTATCACATTATTAGGTTTAGTTTCAACATGTGATTCTTTTTGTAGTAATTCTCTTAAAACCATTTGTATTTTTGTGATTTTTTTAAAGAAATTACTCCTCTATCCTAGTTAATTAGGCACAAGGAAACTGAACAAACCATTGTATACTGAGTCAGAATACATAAAATTTGCATTTTCAGAATAAAAAATAAATAATAAATATTAGTCAGAGTAATCAAGATTAAAAGCTATATATAAAACTTACAGAGCCCCTTAAAAAGAATGCCAGAGATCATGTATGGGCTAAAAGAATGTTCATGCTTTATTTAACATAAGTTCAAATAAATAAAAAGAGAAAGAAAATGGAGTGTATTTGATGATAGCTTATGGTGAACAGTGTCAGATTCTTGATCTCTGAAGAAGATTTAGCTTTGGGACTGGGGACCAGGTTTGATCACTCAAGAGATTTTATGTAGCAGAATTTTATTAAAGTAAGAAAAGGGACAGAGAAAGAAGCTCCTGGTATAGACATCAGAGGAGGGATTGAGAGCATTCCCTTCACTAGCCTAAGCAAGGGAGGTATATACTTTTTAAATTAGTTATTACAATAAATCAAAATAATGTCTCAAGGTTGTAAAAATTTTACCAGACCCACTCCCATAGTATACATTTTAAGATAACAGGATTAGTCAGTCATGAAGGAGAAACTGTCCTCAAGCAGGATACACTGTTGTTATATAATCCTTAGTACAGAGTTTAAACAGAGTTTCTTGTTGTGTAATCATCAGTTCCAGGCTTAAAGTAAAAAAAAAGTTTTATATGACTAAGACTAAGGAATGTAGAGAAAAAAAAAAAGACGTTTGTCCTTTCCTCCTCCTTGAGAATTCCAGACCCCTATTCCTCCTTGAGAGCCCCAGACGCCTTTCTCCTCCCCAGGGACCCCAGGCCTCTTATCAACCTGCCTAGGAATTGACTTTCACAATATAAAGTATTGTAAACATGGCCTGTTTCTCAGTGACTATTTTACTTTTAAGTGGATATGCTTATCAAATTCAGGCTCACAACTTACTGGCACTGTGATCTGAGGGAGGTCTTACCCTTTATTCTTTTGGCTTCCTCATCTACACATTTACAATAGTAATGCACCACTTACTTATGAAGAATACATAAAAGAACGTTTGCAAGTCTCTGAACAGAATGCCTGTTATATATTAGGTGTTGAAAAAGTTTGAGTTTTCTCTCCCTATCTTTCTCCTGCTAATATTACTGTAATTAGGTAACTATTGCTGAGCTCTTTTGATATCCTATCATTTTGCCTGTTCATACTGTTCATGGGGTTCTCAAGGCAAGAATACTGAAGTGGCTTGCCATTCCCTTCTCCAGTGGACCAAGTTCTGTCAGCCCTCTCCACCATGACCCGCCTGCCTTGGGTTGCCCTGCAGGCATGGCTTGGTTTCATTGAGTTAGATAAGGCTGTGGTCCTAGTGTGATTAGATTGACTAGTTTTCTGTGAGTATAGAGCTATTTGGAATATAGATATTGTCTTATTCTTTTGTGATTTTCAAGAGAAACATTGGATCTGAAAATAAATGAGTAATCTGGCACCAAATGTTTTATGAAGGAATGAATAAAGAGCAGACAAGCATTCTTCTTGACACAGATGTAGTGATGTGATTCAAAGTATAAAAATTCTATTTCTTATTTTCTTTTAAGGGAAAAGTCATAAAATTTATGGACAACTCTCTGGGAGCACAATAGTTGTAAGCAGTTGAGTGCAAGTTAATTTTTATAATCCTACAAACTTCAAAAGTCAGGAATATAAAGAGAAAATGATGATGCAGAAAAAGTTTGATTGCTTTCTATGAACTTGTAGCTATAACAGTCAAATAAATTCCTTTTATATCCCATGTCACTCCAGCCCCTTTGTTACTGCAATTCTAACAATTTAACTACAAATAAAACTAATTATCAATTATGAATACAATAAATGTTGATTAATTTATTATAAATACATCATCCTTTTTCTTTTCTTTGCTGTGACTACATACTATTATTCCTTACAATACTATAGCTAAATTGTAAAGATTCTGGACATAAAAATTCCTTTTAATAGTTTTTTCTTACTTCTCTCATAGATGTTGGTATTGTTCCTATATGATAGATATAAAATTGTTTTTAAGAAAATTTATAAAATTATAACAAAATAAAAACAAAATTGCATAGCCCATCTGATATTTATTTTATGCATAACAATAAACTAAATATAGCATTATTCTGTTTTAGGACAAATGGCATTACAGGCCCACTATTAATCTTTTTAAAAATATGCTCCAATGTCTTATTCATGCATAAATGTGTGTATGTGTGTGTGTGTAGTGCTCTATGTAAGGGCAAACTCTTAGTACTAAATTCTTAGGACAAGTACTGTGTTAAGGAGATTATGCCTATATTAATATCCATCATTCCACACATTTTATAAATAGAAACTGTGGACCAGGAGGTTTTAGAGGTTGGTTGGTGAGAAAAGAGCAGTGTTTAAAGATGGACATTAGTGTTTAAAAGTATATATGATGCCTACAAATTTCTTGCTATTAAGAACAACTCATTCTCTAATTCAGACTTGTTATTGCTATTATTTTTTAAATAACGTTACACATAGATATTGTTTCACACCAACCATAATTTAATCAATCCTTTTTATTTAGTCTATGGTCAGCTCCTTCAGTTTAGTTCTGTCACTCAGTCGTGTCCAACTCTTTGCGACCCCATGTCACAACATGGCAGGCCCTTCTGTCAGTCACCAACTCCAGGAGTTCACTCAGACTCATGTCCACCTAGTCGGTGATGCCATCCAGAATCTCATCATCTGTCATCCACTTCTCCTCCTGCCCCCAACCCCTCCCAGCATCAGGGTCTTTCCCAATGAGTCAACTCTTTGCATGAGTGGCCAAAATATTGGAGTTTCAGTCTCAGCATAAGTCCTTCCAATGAACACCCAGGACTGATTTCCTTTAGGATGGACTGGTTGGATCTCCTTGCAGTATCTCTGGTTCCTCTGCCTTTTCTAAAACCAGCTTGAACATCTGGAAGTTCACGGTTCATGTACTGCTGAGGCCTGGCTTGGAGAATTGTGAGCATTACTTTACTAGCAGGTGAGATGAGTGCAATTGTGCAGTAGTTTGAGCATTCTTTAGCATTGCCTTCTTTGGGGTTGGAATAAAAACTGACCTTTTCCAGTCCTGTGGCCACTGCTGAGTTTTCCAAATTTACTGGCATATTTCTGTCCTTTATCGAGCCCATCTTTGCATGAAATTTTCCCTTGGTATCTGTAATTTTCTTAAAGAGATCTCCAGTCTTTCCAATTCTGTTGTTTCCCTCTATTTCTTTGCATTGATCACTGAGGAAGGCTTTCTTATCTCTCCTTAGTATTTGAACTCTGCATTCAGATGCTTACATTTTTCCTTTTCTCCTTTGCTTTTTGCTTCTCTTCTTTTCACAGCTATTTGTAAGGCCTCCTCAGACAGCCATTTTGCTTTTTTGCATTTCTTTTCCATGGGGATGGTCTTGATCCCTGTTTCCTGTACAATGTCACGAACCTCCTTCCATAGTTCATCAGGCACTCTGTCTATCAGTTCTAGTCTCTTAAATCTATTTCTCACTTCCACTGTACAATCATAAGGGATTTGATTTAAGTCATACCTGAATAGTCTAGTGGTTTTCCCCACTTTCTTCAATTTAAGTCTGAATTTGGCAATAAGGAGTTCATGATCTGAGCCACAGTCAGCTCCCAGTCTTGTTTTTGCTGACTGTGTAGAGCTTCTCCCTCTTTGGCTGCAAAGAATATAATTAATATGATTTTGGTGTTGACCATCTGGTGATGTCCATGTTTCGAGTCTTCTCTTGTGTTGTTGGAAGATGGTTTTGCTATGACTAGTGTGTTCTCTTGACAAAACTCTATTAGCCTTTGCCTTGATTCATTCCATACCCCAAGGCCAAATTTGCTGGTTACTCCAGGTATTTCTTGACTTCCTACTTTTGCATTTCAGTCCCCTATAATTAAAAGGACATCTTTTTTGGGTGGTAGTTCCAAAAGGTCTTGTAGGTTTTCATAGAACCATTGCATTTCAGCTTCTTCACATTACTGGTTGGGGCATAGGCTTGGATTACCGTGGTATTGAATAGTTTGCCTTGGAAATGAACAGAGATCATTCTGTTGTTCTTGAGACTGCACCCAAGTACTGCATTTCTGTATTAATCAAAATTATATAAGGAATAAATTATTTACAAATAATCCAAAACATTAGAAATGATATCTAATATGGGAAAATGCTTAAGGCTTACAAAAAGAAGCAACAGTCTCCCAAGTAAAAATTAAAACAAGAAAAAAACGGATCTAATCTCCTCTAGCTAAAACCTTCTGATGATATTACATTTTATTGAAAATAAAATCCTAATTGCTTAAAATGATCTACAAGGTGCTACAGAAACTGATTTCTCTTTTTACTACTCTCTTCTTGCTTACCCTATTCTGAACAGACTGATCTTACTGAACATAGTTACCGCATTCTGAACATGCTAGACTTCAAACATGAAAAACATTCCTGCCCTGGATTTTTAGTTTAACTGTCCCTTTATTGGAAAGATTTTGTTTCCAAATATCTACTTACCCTCTTAATAAATTTTTAAATTTCCTCTCCTTCACCAATCTTTGCTCAGATACCACTTTTTCCGTGAGGCTTAGTCTGGTTATCTTATACAGTCACAAATCCATATTCTAGAATTATTGATACCCTTTTCTTCCTTTCTCTCCCTAAATAAATATATAGATATTGATAGCTGTAAATATCTACACTATCATCTAATATATTTATGTGGTTTGTAAAGCCAGGCAGAAATACAACAGCCATAGGCAAGGAATTACCTCAATTACCTGAAGGAATTACCATAAATACCTCAATGGAGATACAGTCTGGAGTCATTGCTAAAAGATATTAATCTTCCAGAGGTATGATAAATAAAAGCCAACCAAGGTGCTACTGAATTCATTCAACTGTAAAAATTTGAAAGTTAAGAAGCAGAAATCTGGTATTAAATATCACAATGAAAATTCAATCCAACACTACTTCACACATCAGAATGCATTCACAGTCCCAGATCCCAACTGAAGACGGACACTGAAGAAGGACCCTGCACTCCATCTAAAGCTATGCATTAAATATTTCTCTAATCTGACCAGAGTACGTCATGCGAAATATCAGGTTGGATGAAGTACAACCTGGAATCAAATTTGCCAGGAGAAATATCAGTAACCTCAGATAGGCAGATGACACCATCCTTATGACAGAAAGCAAAGAACTGAAGAGTCTCTTAATGAAAGTGAAAGAGAGAGTGAACAAGCTGGTTTAAAACTCTACATTCAAAAAACGAAGATCATTGTATCTGAAATCATCACCTCATTGCAAATAGATGGGGAAACAATGGAACCAGTGAGAGACTTTTTTTTCTTGGGCTCCAAAATCACTGCATATGGTGATTGAAGACATGAAATTAAATCACGCTTGTTCCTTGGGAGGAAAGCTATGACCAACCTAGACAGCATCTTAAGAGCAGACAGATTATCTTGCTGACAAATGTCCATCTAGTCAAAGCTATGGTTTTTCCAGTGGTGAGGTATGGATGTGAGAGTTGGACCATAAAGAAAGCTGAACACTGAAAAATTGATGCTTTTGAACTGTGGTGTTGGAGAAGACTCTTGATAGTCCCTTGGACTGCAAGGAGATCAAAGCAGTCAATCCAAAAGGAAATCAGTTCTGAATATTCATCGGAAGGACTGATGCTGAAACTGAAGCATCCATACTTTGGCCACCTGGTGCGAAGAACTGACTCATTGGAAAAGACCCTGATGCTGGGAAAGATTGAAGAGAGGAGGAAAAGGGGATGACAGAGGATGAGATGTTTGGATGGCATCACTGACTTGATGGACATGAGTTTGAGCAAGCCCCAGAGCTTGGTGATGGACAGGGAAGCCTCGCATCCTGCTGTCCACGGAGTTGCGAAGAGTTGGACATGTTTTAGCAACTGAACTGAACTCCTCAAAATAGATGGAATAATCCTCTCACCATTAGCATATGAAATATGCTTTTTATAGACCCTGTGTATAAAAACATTTTGTATCTACACTTGCTCTCTGCGATGCCCCAGTCTCTGTCTGTGGAGTGTGCTTTTCTCTAAATCTGAATAAATGCATTTCTTACTTATCACTTTGTCTCTAAATTCTTTCTGCAATGAGATATCAAGAACCAGAGCTTCACTAGGTCCTAAAACCAGGTACCGTGGATTTCCCCTGGGTTTGAGTCCTATCCACACGGGTTCAAGTCTCAGACTGGGTTTTGGCTAAATTTGAGTCCCAGCATATGTGTTCAAGTCCCAATCTGAGGTAAACCATTTCAGAAGGAGATTGAAACTTGATGTTTTAAATAACAGTGGTACCAAGGCTCCAGGTCTTCATGGAGCTAAGAAGAAGGGGAAAAGTCAGCTCTGGGTCTTTCATTGGCCACAAAAACTGTGAACCTACAGAAAAAAACACAAGATAGTTGCAAATTTAAAGTTTATTCAGGATCTACTAGGATGAAAGCCTTGGAGACAGCCATTTAGCAGCTGCTCTGAAGCGGTAGGAGAGTAGCCAGTATAGATATATGAATTTGCTTGGCAAGGTAATATACATATATAGTCAAGTACACATCTGGTAAATGATTACTGCTAATCACACACCAAAAAAAGTATCTCACACTGATGATTTGAGTGTTCTTCTGTTATGTGAAGATGCAAAAATCTGAGGTCATTGGAATTCTTCTGAGACATCCCTCTTAACCCTGTAGGGAGCCCATTGTTGCTGCAGTTCAATTGTGAAGTCATTTTGGACTCTGCAACCTTGTGGACTGTAGCATACCAGGCTCCTCTATCCTCTAGTATCTCCCAGAGTTTGCTCCAGTTTACACTTCATGGGATTACAAAGAGCTGAGCATGGCTGAGCGACCAACACTTCACTTCATGTCCATTGAGTTGCTGACTCAATGACCATCTTATCCTTTGATGCCTGCTTCTCCTTTTGACTTCAGTCTTTCCCATCATCCCATCAAGGTCTTGCTCATAGAATGTCTCATCTTGTTTTTCTCATCTTGAATTCCTGTCAGATCACACTGTCCTTGGGCAAGGTGGGTTTCAATTTAACCCTTTGTGTAACTACAACACTGTTCCTTTAGTTTTATTCAACAATTTCCTTTCCTTCACTGCAAATAACTTAGAATTAAATTAGGTTCTAAGGTATTTTGTCCATAAGCAAAGTTGTGTTTTAGGCAACTGCATGTTTTAGGCAAATGTATGAGTCGTCATAAACAGCTTCCACACTAGCACAGAAATTAATTTCAAATTTCATTTGAAAGCCTCTGGTTTCCTTTCCCACTTCCTCCTAAAGCCCATGCTTGGTTTGTGGCACAAATCATATATTGCCTATGACATCTACTTATGGCCATCACCAACATGATGCCAAGACTTCTGCTCAGTTCTAATGTCCTAACTCCAACCCTTTTCTGGTCTGGTTCTCTCTTCTCTCTTTCACCACCACCACTATGATTTGACTCTCCATTGTTTGCCTCCTGATATATTACCTAATGACCTTCTTTTTAATCTTTGTAATAATATTTTTGGTTCCTATTTTCAAGGCATATAATTTTAAAAATATCAGGCCATGCTTGCTTTGTTTCCTAACTCCACCCATTCAGAGTAAAGGCAACAAGAAACCACATAACAACCCCAGGATCCCATATGCTCTCTTTTTCATACTATATCTCATTCAGTCTGCTCTAGTCTCATGTATTCCTGATTTTCCTTGAACTTCCAGGGTACCTGCTTTGTTGTTGTTGTTGTTTCTTTTTTTCCTGGCATCAGTGTTTTTGCCTAGAAAGTCCTATGATAGTCATCTTTACCATCAGGCTTTTGTTAAAACTGGTTAGTTTTTCCTGGCAAACTTTTAAAAAATGTGTCCTCTGTACTCTCCATTTCAGCTTTTGATTTATTTTTCATTGCATCGTGTTTTACTGAGAGGGTAACAGGCAGGAATGCCAGGGGTCTCCAAACGGAGGAAATAGCCTGCAAGTGTCAAACATTTTAACTCTCTTAAGTGGCAGGAGGAAACAAACTAGCGATATTTTTTCCTTCTCTATACAAATTTAAAAGGAAGTTTCTCTTAAAATTCTGTGTTGCCATAATGACACCTGGTTTCACTTGAAGTTAACCACTGCCTTTTTCTTATGGAAATGTTTATCTTAAGGTATGTAAATAACACTATTGGTATGGTGCTCTGCCCTTCTTCATGATTCAATTTAATCCTTTTAGGGCCCAAGATGAACCATTTGGAGCCAAGATTATCCCAAAATACATCCTATGGGTGAGGGACCTGGTGCCATTCTAAGTTTTAAGACATTCCTTTCTTTCATTAACAGACTGCTGATGACTATGTAACATCCAGCTAAAGACTAGCAGGGGGGTACTCTTTCTGCCCCCTTCTGATGCCTATGTCAGAAGCTTTCTCTGTCTCCTTTATACTTTAATAAAACTTTTTTACACAAAAGCTCTGAGTGATCAAGCCTCATCTCTGGCCCCAGATTGAATTCTTCTCCTCCGGGGGCCAAGAATCCTGGCGTCGTAATAAAACAACAACCTTTCATTACCTTCTACATACTATATGGGACTTTTCTGTTATTAACTATTTTCCATATCTCCTCATCATTCTTACTTGACAGTAAACTCCAGGAAAATAGAATTTTATTGTGTGTACATGTGTGTGTTTCTTAAAATTATATTCCAGATGCTTTTATAGTGACCGATACTCACAATAAATATCTGTAGGCTTAGATGAGTGTAAGTTAGACCTCTTTAAGAGCAATAGTAATTTACAGAAGATGGCTTCTTCATTTTTTCATGAACACACAAACACATACAAGCTACTGAACCAATAAGAATCTCCTCCTAATACCTCAATATCTGAACATAAATAAGTGAAATAACTGTATTAAACTTCAAGAAACATAAAGAAGATATTCAATAATACATGATGGATATGGTATATTGGGCAGGATCTCTCAATAACATCATTTACTTTTTGATTGATTGCTATAAGAGAAGAACATTTAGACCTCCATAAATACATATTTAAGTCAATATGTGGATAAATTAAAATGGCAACTTCTTACCATACAGAGATAACAATGGGTTTTGAGGGAAAGGGTTTCTAACTGAAGGTAAAAATGTAACTACATAGTGACATTATATCAGTCAGAAGTTGTTAATACAGGAGGGCAAAGTAGAAAATAATGAAATCAGAGAAAGTAAGCATCAAAGTGGGGACAGTAATAGAAGCATTTATAGAAGTGTCCATTTATAGTTGACTCTACTAAATACATTTTGGTTATAACATAAAGAATTAACATATGTGAAATTCTATTATGAAGTAAATAGTCTTGAATTGTTAAATTAACTGTGTAGAAAGAAAGAAAAATTCTAATAACTTCTATGTTTATGAATGTGTTTGTGTTTGTTGCTCAGTTGTGTCTGACTATTTGCAACCCCATGGACTCTACAGCCTGCTAGGCTCCTCTATTCATGGAATTCTCTAGGCAAGAATACTGGAGTGGGTAGCCATTCCTTTCTCCAGGAGATCTTCCTCACCCATGGATCAAACCCAGGTCTCCTGCATTGGAGGCTGATTCTATACTGTCTGAGCTACTAAGGAAGCCCCATGTTCATGGATATTTGGGGCTAATACATGGATGATAGCATCTTGTACAGAGTATGTTGTAGTAAAAAAGACACAGATATTCCCAGAGAGGCAATTATTTTATTTGGAGTATGTTGGGCTTTAATGTCTTTGAGATAGACAAATAGAAGACTCAAAAATATGGATGGTAACTGAGAAAAAGAAAGTAGGTGATATGCCTGGAAAGTCATTAGAATTAGAAATGAAGACTATAAGTTAAACTTGATTGCTTTCCATGATAAAGGATTGTAGTGGTGACCAAGTGGTTAAGGTGATGGACTAGAAATCCACTGGGGTATCCCTGCACAAGTTCAAATCCTGCCCTGTCTTTGGGCTTCCCTGGTGGCTCACATGATAAAAAATCTGTCTGCAATGTGGGAGACCTGGGCTCGATCCCTGGGTAGGGATGATCCCCTGAAGGAGGGCATGCCAACCCACTCCAGTATTCTTTCCTGGAGAATCCACATGGACAGAGGAGCCTGGGGAAATGGGCTACAGTCCATGGGGTCACAAAAAAACAGACATGACTGAGTGATGAGGCACAGCACAGGGGAAATGTAGACCTCAAAGAATTCTCAAAAGTAGCCCAGATAGTATGAAGAAAACATAACAAAGATGAGATACCATGGAATACAAGGGTAAATGATATTCCATAGATGAAAGAATGATTAGAACATTTTACTGTTGCTCAAGCAAAAACTAAAGAAAAATAAAACAAGCAAAATAGAAATTGAATTTTGCCCCTTGGATTTAAGAACACTTAGATTACTCATGACCTTGTTTAGATAGGTTCAACAGGTTAGACAAAATACAGGTTAAATATGAAATATGTTCAAAATTTTAATACTATGCAATTTCAAGTTATTGTTTTAAAGTACTGTGTACTTTCAAGGAGAGTGGAAAAGTTGGCTTAAAACTCAGCATTCAAAAAAATAAGATAATTGCATACGGTCCCATTCTTCTTGGCAAATAGATGGGGAAATAGTGGTAACAGTAGCAGATTTTATTTTGGGGGGCTCCAAAATCACTGCAGATGGTGACTGCAGTAATGATATTAAATCATGCTAGCTCCTTGGGGGGAAAGCTATGACCAACCTAGACAGCATATTAAAAAGCAGAGACATAGGCAACAAAGGTCCATCTAGTCAAAGCTATAGTTTTTGCAGTAGTCATGTATGGATATGAGAGTTGGATTATAAGAAAGCTGAGTGCCAAAGAATTGATGCTTTTGAACTGTGGTGTTGGAGAAGACTCTTGAGAGTCCCTTGGACTGCAAGAAGATCAAACCAGTCAATTCAAAGTGAAATCAGTCCTGAATATTCATTGGAAGGAATGATGTTGAAACTCCAATACTTTGACCACCTGATGCGGAAGAAGTGACTCATTTGAAAATACCCTGATGCTGGAAAAGATTGAAGGCAGGAAGAGAAGGGAATTACAGAGGATGAGATGGTTGGATGGCATCACCGACTCAATGGACATGAGTTTGAGCAAACCCCAGGAGTTGGTGATGGACAGGGAAGCCTGGCATGCTACAGTCCATGGGGTCGCAAGAGTTGGACACAACTGAGCAACTGAACTGATATACTTTCAAACTGTTAACCAGTATTAGTTATGAAAAAATATTTGATAAACTTTACAACATAGTGGACTGCACTGAAAATATAAATGCTTTAGATTCTAACTAGCATACCATTTTTACATACATTATATAGCAGTAAAATGTGACTATTCTCTAGTAAAGTACAATACTGTGTTTAATATTATAAAAAATAAAGATATATAATATTGCATAATGACAGAATGAATTATTATAGATGATTTCTCAACCAGAAAGTGACTCATTTTGCTAAAAAGATTTCTGAAATAGCCCCTCACTGATACAGTACTTGGAGAATGCTGGTGATGTAGAGGATAAAAAGCAGACATTAAAGCTGATATATCATCAGGAAGACCATAAGGAAATAGAAACAGTTAAAGTCAGGTCCACTAGCAATTGATATCTGTAATAAGTATAGGATAAAATTAAAATGCTTAGAAATAATTTGTTGAAAAATCTACTGAGCTATTTTAAAAGGAAGATTGTACAAAGCCTCATATAGAAGTCCAGAGAAATGTTCTGCACTAAGAAAGTCACTGACTAAATGATAGCCAGTAGAAACCTAAGAAAAAAAGATGAAGTTCCAGTAGGACCCAGAATAATGCTCTGCTCTGACTATCCACTTGAAATTCATTTAAGGATTCATGTCAGACTTTTCTGTAAGGTAATGGTGGAATTTTAGTCTTGGTAGGTACCAGAATTCGGTTGACTGTGCTTCAGCTTTTTTGCTAAAACTATTTTATAAACTAACTTGGTAAAAGTTAATAGTAGAAAGGCCCCAATCCTAGTCAGTGACATTAGAGGAATGACAGAGAGAAGGCAGAAGAAAGGAAGCACAATCTAGTGGCATTTACAAGCCAGATACCACAGACTAGCTCATGATAGTATCCTTTACCAGTAATGTGTTAAAGAAACTACTAGCTCAATAATATCTTTTCATTATATTTTGATTAGTAGATTTTTATAGAAATTTTAGTAAAAGGATTGAGTTTGGCCTTTAGATGGTTAGAATGCAATTGAAATGGTCTGCTTGCACACAGGTGAGGGAACATTCATAATCACAGGGAGAAACTCTTAATCCACTCACATCTTATGGTTGTCTCTATATGGATTTGTGATAAATTTACCTAAATCCCTGACAGGCAGAATATGTAAACTTATGTCCAAGATTCTTTACATGTATTAGTACAAAGACTTAGAAATTATAACCATAAAACTAACACATTATATTAATAATGACATAATCAAAGATATTTAAATGATATTTATTTCAATATGTATTTTACCAATAAATCAGGTTTATTATAATATCATACCAAAATATATAATTCTTATTTTAAAAATAAACCTCTATTAAATACTAGTCATTTAAAAATATATACAAAATGATTTAAACACCAATTGGCCAGTATAGTCAAATCATAATATATAGAATTACCATAAAAGACCTGAGTATTCCTTTCATGATGAGCTTATGTCAATTATTCTATATTTTACATGAACATTATTTGGAAATGTGACATATTTAATCAAACCATTGTTAAAATACTATAGAATAAATGCATTTCATTTCTTTTTTTCTGTTGCATCTCTGTTAACATGGCATTGGTAAGAAAAAAAAAAGAATAAAACAGCATCTTGGGGAATAAATTTGAAGCATAAGGCTACTCTAGATTCATAAAAGAACACTGTGGGAAGCCCTGAAAATAGTGTGGGAGGAGGAAACAAAAGAAAAACTAATGAGGAAGAAAGTTGAGAAGTTAAAGTATTATAGAATAATAAAAGCACAGCAATTTATGTAAGAGTGCAGTTAAAGGAATCTTATAAAGTCTTTGACCTTAATTCTGAGCTGTTCTGAAATTAAATGAAAGAAAGTATTTTATTTTCCTTAGTGGTAAAATGAATGGATTGGATCAGCTGACCTCTTCTAACTTGAATTTCTTATGCTTCCAGGAACTGAAGTTACTGACTATTAATTATCACATAATAAATGGAAATGTTAAATGATGAAAAATATCAGAAAACTACTTTTGCACTGTTTCTGTGAACAAAGTGTATTCATCCCTAGTGGTGCATTGAATAACATCAACCTCAAAAAAACCTTGAGAAAGTATGTGAACTGTAACTCATTATTTAATGCCTGGGAATATTATTCCACTTGGAAATGCCCCACTACACCCAATGAATTACATATACCTTAGATAAAGATCAAATTTTTCTAATAGCTTGGTTTGTTATCAATAAACATTTATTGATTAATCAATCACACACACACACACACACACATATTTTTCTCATTAAGCTGACTTTCTCCTCTTCCCAACAGATATAGATTATGGATATCTAGATACAGACATAACCCTTCCCCAGTGCCTCAGTGGTAAAGAATCCGCTTGCAATGCAGAAGACTTTGGTTTGCCTCCTGGGCCAGGAATATCCCCTGGAGGAGGAAATGACAACCCACTCCAGTATTCTTACCTGAGAAATTCCATGGACAGGGGAGCCTGACAGCTTACAGTTCATGGGGTCACAAAAGAGTCAGACACGACTTAGCAGTTAAATAACAGACAGAAAATTAAAGAAGCTAATAGTTAATGAGAGACAATGGCCTTAGCCTGGAAAAAGTGGAGGTATTAATGCTACTATATTAGATTCTAAAGGCAAATTATGCAATCTAAACTTCAAAACTCACTGCAGGATGGGCTTTTTATCCCTGTCAACTTGAGGAACGTCCTACTACTTTTAATGTTTAACAAATTGAATCAAAGTCCTCTTTTTTTTTTTCACATAGTAAAACAGGTCATTACATTATTTTGAATCTAATTCATAACTATTACATACACTTAAATAAAAATGCCTTCAATGTATTTTTACTGTATAAGGGACACCCTGCCTCAAGTCTACTTAAGCTTTCAGTAAATATCTGAATTTACTCTATTTCACTATCAGAAATGCAACAAAATGGTTAAAATAAGTGAGTCACCATTGTCATGGAACAAAGCTGTACTGAATGAAAGTTGTCCAGGGAGAACTTTTGCTGAAACTTGGGATTGGTCTAGGGAACATAAACTCACCTTAGTGCAGTGGTTCCAGAAGAAGAGCCTTCTTATTGTGAGGATCAAGCTTAATGAGGAAAAGACAATCCAAACGTGTTATGGTTGACAAATATTGATTTTGAAAGAATTTCACTTTAATGACAACTACATATACTTGTTAGGAAATAATATCTAATGTTAATGAAAATTCTGAAAGAGATGGGAATACCAGACCACCTGACCTGCCTCTTGAGAAACCTATATGCAAGTCAGGAAGCAACAGTTAGAACTGGACATGGAACAACAGACTGCTTCCAAATAGGAAAAGGAATATGTCAAGGCTGTATATTGTCACCATGCTTATTTAACTTATATGCAGAGTACATCATGAGAAACGCTGGGTTGGAGGAAGCACAAGCTGGAATCAAGACTGCCAGGAGAAATGTCAATAACCTCAGATATGCAGATGACACCACCCTTATGGCAGAAAGTGAAAAGGAACTAAAGAGCCTCTTGAAGAAAGTGAAAGAGGAGAGTGAAAAAGTTGGCTTAAAGCTCAACATTCAGAAAACGAAGATCATGGCATCTGGTCCCATCACTTCATGGGAAATAGATGGGGAAACAGTGGAAACAGTGGCTGACTTTATTTTGAGAGGCTGCAAACTCACTGCAGATGGTGATTGTAGCCATGAAATTAAAATACACTTACTTCTTGGAAGGAAAGTTGTGACCAATCTAGATACCATATTCAATAACAGAGACATTACTTTGCCAACAAAGGTCCGTCTAGTCAAGGCTATGGTTTTTCCAGTGTTCATATATGCATGTGAGAGTTGGACTGTGAAGAAAGCCGAGCACCGAAGAATTGATGCTTTTGAACTGTGGTGTTGGAGAAGACTCTTGAGAGTCCCTTGGACTGCAAGGAAATCCAACCAGTCCATTCTAAAGGAGATCATCCCTGGGTGTTCTTTGGAAGGACTGATGCTGCAGCTGAAACTCTAATACTTTGACCAGCTCATGTGATGAGTTGATTCATTGGAACAGACTCTGATGTGGGAGGGGTTGGGGGCTGGAGGAGAAGGGGTTCAACAGAGAATGAGATGGCTGGATGGCATCACCGACTCAATGGACGTTAGTCTGAGTGAACTCCAGGGGTTGGTGATGGACAAGGAGGCCTGGCGTGCTGTGATTCATGTGGTTGCAAAGATTCGGACACGACTGAGCAACTGGACTGAACTGAATGCTAATCTAAAATTTCAGAAAATGATAAGTAAAAGGAAAGGTGGCCAAAGTGTTAAGATTACCTAGTTTGAAAATTACTTTTCAATTCATGATTGAACATAAGATTTTAGGAAAAATAAAAATCAATTTCAATAGAATGCAAGAAAATAAGCTGTTTATGAAATATATGGTTAGACATAAAGAAAAAACAGGATAAAAAAAGAAAAAAGAGGATATAAAGAAAAAACTAAAATCAAAATGATATGAAGATTAATAAAATAAGAAAAGGCTGCAAAGAGCCCTATAATGCAAAGCAATTTAAACATCAATTTTTGAGAGGTATATTTATAAATGTGTCCTAATGAAACAAAGAAATTTTTTTAAAAAATGATCATTGTATAAAACATAGTGCTGCTGCTGCTGCTGCTAAGTCGCTTCAGTCATGTCCGACTCTGTGCGACCCCATAGATGGCAGCCCACCAGGCTCCCCCGTCCCTGGGATTCTCCAGGCAAGAACACTGGAGTGGGTTGCCATTTTCTTCTCCAATGCATGAAAGTGAAAAGTGACAGTGAAGTTGCTCAGTCGTGTCCGACTCTTAGCGACCCCATGGACTGCAGCCCACCAGGCTCCTCTGTCCATGGGATTTTCCAGGCAAGAGTACTGGAGTGAGGTGTCATTGCCTTCTCCAATAAAACATAGTAGTTCAGTTTAATTCAGTCACTAAGTCCAGTCTGACTTTTTGTGACCCTATAGACCAGCACGCCAGGCTTCCCTGTGTATCACCAACCCCATGAGCTTACACAAACTCATGTCCATCGAGTTGGTGATACCATCCAAACATCTCATCCTCTGTTGTCCCCTTCTCCTCTTCCTTCAATCATTTCCAGCATCAGGGTCTTTTCCAATGAGTCAGTTATTTGCATCAGATGGCCAAAGTATTGGAACTTCAGCTTTAGCATTAATCCTTCCAATGAATATTCATGACTGAATTCCTTGAGAATTGACTGGTTGTATCTCCTTGCAGTCCAAGGGACTCTCAAGAGTCTTCTCCAACACCACAGTTCAAAAGCATCAATTCTTCGGCGCTTGGCTTTCTTTATGGTCCAACTCTCACATTCATACGTGACTACTGGAAAAACCATAGCTTTGATTAGATGGACCTTTGTCAGCAAAGTAATCTGTCTGCTTTTAATATGCTGTCTGGGTTTGTTATAGTTTTTCTCCCAAGGAGCAAACATGATTTATTTATTTATTTTTTAAGCATCATTTAATAGCATGGCTGCAATCACCATCTGCAGTGATTCTAGAGCCCAAGAAAATAAAGTCTCTCACTGTAACCATTGTTTCCCTATCCATTTGCCATGAAGTGATGGGACCAGATGCCATGATCTTCAATTTTTGATTGCTGAGTTTTAAATCAGTTTGTTGAACCTCCTCTTTCACTTTCATCAAAAGGCTCTTTAGTTCTTCTTTGCTTTCTGCCATAAGGGTGGTGTCATCTGCATATCTGAGATTATTGATATTTCTCCCAGAAACCTTGATTCCAGCTTGTGCTTCATCTAGCCTGACATTTAGCATGATGTACTCTGCATATAAGTTAAATAAGTAGGGTGACAATATATAGTCTTGACATACTCCTTTCCTGATTTGGAACCAGTCTGTTGTTCCATGTTCAGTTGTAACTTGTTTCTTGACCTGCATACAGATTTCTCAAGAGGCAGGTAAGGTGGTCTGGTATTCCAATCACTTTAAGAATTTTTCACAGTTTGTTGTGGTCCACACAGTCAAAGGCTTTGGCATAGTCAATAAAGCAGAAGTAGATGTTTTTCTGGAACTCTTGTGCTTTTTCGATGATCCAGGGGATGTTGGCAAATTGATCTCTGGTCCTTCTGCCTTTTTAAAATTCAGCTTGAACATCTGGAAGTTCATGGTTTACGTACTATTGAAGCCTGGCTTGGAGGATTTTGAGTATTATTTTGCTAGCATATGAGATGAGTACAACTGTGTGGTACTTTGAACATTCTTAGGCATTGCCTTTCTGGGACTGGGCTGAAAACTGACTTCTTCCAGTCCTGTGGCCACTGCTGAGTTTTCCAAATTTGCTGACATTTTGAGGGCAGCACTTTAACAGCATAATCTTTTAGGATGTGAAATAGTTCAATGGAATTCCATCACCTCCACTAGCTTTGTTTGTAGTGATAATTCCTAAGGTCCACTTTCCCCCTCATTCTGTAGTAGATATGTCTTCAAAAGTGAAAATGTTACACTACTGTCTGAAAGAAAAATACCATAAAATCAATATCACTTTAACAAATTTATTAATTTTGAAAAAATGAATTTTAATTAGTAAATACATACTTGCTGATATGATTTGATATATCCATAGATTGAAAATTTATTAAAGCCCAAAGGTGTGATCACTCACCAAGAGCCAGACATCCTGGAATGAAAAGTCAAGTGGGCCTTAGGAAGCATCACTATGAACACAGCTAATGGAAGGGATGGAATTCCAGGTGAGCCATTTAAAATCTTGAAAGATGATGCTGTGAAAGTGCCGTACTCAATATGCCAGCAAATATGGAAAACTCATCAGTGGCCACAGGACTGGAAAATGTCAGTTTTCATTCCAATCCCATAGAAAGGCAATGCCAAAGAATGCTCAAACTACCACACAACTGCACTTATCTCACATGCTAGTAAAGTAAGCTTCTCCAAGCCAGGCTTCAGCAATACGTGAACCGTGAACTTCCTGATGTTCAAGGTGGTTTTAGAAAAGGCAGAAGAACCAGATATCAAATTGCCAATATCCACTGGATCCTGGAAAAAGCAAGAGAATTCCAGAAGCATCTATTTCTGCTTTATTGGCTATGCCAAAGCCTTTGATTGTGTGGATCACAATAAACTGTGGAAAATTCTGAAAGAGATGGGAATACCAGGCCACCTGACCTGCCTCATGAGAAACCTGTATGTAGGCCAGGAAGCAACAGTTAGAACTGAACATGGAACAACAGACTGGTTCCAAATAGGAAAAGGAGTGCATCAAGGCTGTATATTGTCACCCTGCTTATTTAAGTTATATGCAGAGTACATCCATGAGAAACGCTGGACTGGAAGAAACACAAGCTGGAATCAAGATTGCCAGGAGAAATATCAATAACCTCAGATATGCAGATGATACCACCCTTATAGCAGAAAGTGAAGAAGAACTAAAGAGCCTCTTGATGAAATTGAAAGAGGAGAGTGAACAAGTTGGCTTAAAGCTTAACATTCAGAAAATTAAGATCACAGCATCTGATCCTACCACTTCATGGGAAATACATGGGGAAACAATGGAAAGAGTGGCTGACTTTATTTTTCTGGGCTCCAAAATCACTGCAGATGTTGACTGCAGCCATCAGATTAAAAGACGCTCACTCCTTAGGAAAGTTATGACCAACCTAGACAGCATATTAAAAAGCAGAGACGTTATTTTGCCAACAAAGGTCCATCTAGTCAAGGCTATGGTTTTTCCAGTGATCATGTATAGATGTGAGAGTTGGACTATTATGAAAGCTGAGTGCAGAAAAATTGATGTTTTTGAACTGTGATGTTGGAGAAGACTCTTTAGAGTCTCTTAGACTGCAAGGAGATCCAACCAGTCCATCCTAAAGCAGATGAGTTCTGGGTGTTCTTTGGAAGGACTGATGTTGAAGCTGAAACTCTAATACTTTGGCCACCTGATGCGAAGAGCTGACTCATTTGAAAGGACCCTGATGCTGGGAAAGATTGATGGCAGGAGGAGAAGTGGACGACAGAGGATGAGATGATTTGATGGCATCACCAACTCAATGGACATGGTTTTGGGTAGACTCTGGCATTTGGTGATGGACAGGGAAGCCTGGCATGCTGCGGTTCATGGGGTCGCAAAGAGTCAGTCACTACTGAGAGACTGAACTGAACTGAACTGAACTGAACACTATCAGTATAAATTTTCTTATTATGTAAAGCTACTAAAATTACTATATCAAAGAAATATTGAATTGGAGGTGGTGGGAAGAGGAATTGGATGAAGAGGATCAAAAAGGAGTACAAACTGTCAGTTAAAAATAAATAATTACTAGAGATATAATTATTAGAGATGTGATGAACAACATGATAAGCATAATTAGCACTGCTATATGTCATTACAAAAGTTGTTGAGTAAATCTAGAGAATTTTCATCACACACAAAAAATTCCGTTTCCTTAATTATGTATCTAAATGATATGATAGATGTTCACTACAATTATTGTGATAATCACTTCATGAATATAAGTCAAATCATTATGCTATGCACCTTAAACTTATACAGTGCTGGATAACAATTATATCTCATTAAAACTAGAAAAAATATTAATGTTAAATAGGTAAAATTATTTCAAATTTCTTTCACTAAAAAGCATTAAAATAAATCTTGCACACAAACGCAAACACACCCACACAAAGAGAGAAAAGGTGATTAGGATTGGCACAGGTTCACACAGTGATTATAGACATATTACTTTACAGGAAAAAAAAAAAAAAAAAAACTGTCTAAAAGCAAATTGAGAACTCATGTTTCTGAGAATCCAAAGATTACATTGAAGGTGAACATTGTATAATAATTAAATACAACTTCAAATCTGAATAGCTGTGAAACCCACATAGGCCACAAAAAATTCTGCCCTGGTACAGCACTATATAATCCTGTACTTTTTAGCTCCACCTATATGTCATAATCACACTCCCATCATATGGCAGATGGATAGAGAGAGAGAAAAACTACCAGAGAGGTTGAAAGGATTTACTGTGCTTCCCTACTAATTTAAGGATAGCTATTTTTTACTTTCCTTTTCTAACTTTTCATTGTTAATTCTTGTTGTCCTTTGATATTTATCAACCAGTTTCAAAAAATAACGATGTTATTTGGTAGGCAGATCGACATAAAATAGATAGATTGGATTATTCCTTTTCCTCAGCGATTAAGATGCATATTACTGGAGTGGGTTGCCATTTCCTTCTCCAGGATTATACAGGGTGGGGGGTAAATACCAAGTCATTCTATGACCTTAAATCATGACCCTGACTAATGTTAGACTTAATCATTGAAGGTAGACACAGTGCTTTAATTTCTATACAAAGGACAGAAAGAGGAAATAAAACAAAAAACAGTTAAGGGTTATCTAGACTTTGATCCATGGCTTCTTTTTTGGATTACAGATGTGGCACCAGTAACTTTATAGTTTTATTGAGCTCACTAGTCCTGGTCATTCTCTTCCAAGATTTTTTAAAAAATGATATATTTATGCATTTTAATAGCTAAAAAGGTAATAGCATTTTTTTCTATGTTAAGTTTGGGGCTTCCCAGGTGGTTCAGCATTAAAGAATACACCTGCCAGGCAGGAGATGTGGGTTTGATCCCTGGGTTGGGAAGATCCCCTGGGGAAGGAAATGGTTACCCACCCCAGTATTCCTGCCTGGGAAATCCCATGCACAGAGAATCCTGTTGGGCTACAATCCATGGGGTCACAAAACAGTCAGACACGACTTAGCAATTCAACAACAATTTTAAGCTTATAGTTTTAAAATATAATATTTATTTGCCTCTAATTATCAGGAATCCTCAGTTTTTATCAGTTTTCTGCATAATAATTAGATAAGAGTGTGTTTAACAGAACAAATTAATGTTATCAGGCAAACAGGAGTTTTGCCTCTCTAAAAAAAAGAAAAAATATATATGTTTCTGCATGCTACTTCATTGTATTTGTGAGGATAGGTGACGGTATATGAATTGAGGAAGAGAATATTGGGCAATCTTCATATGTACTTTGAATATGATGATACATCCATAATTCATAATTATAGAGATCTTAAATTATAATTATATGCAAAAGAATTATACTATAATTTTTTGAAGCTTGATTATATAAAAATATAATCATTTTTATTTTGAATCCAGTCTTTGGCAAAGTCATGTCTCTGCTTTTGAATATGCTGTCTAGGTTGATCATAACTTTTTTTCCAAGGAGTAAGTGTCTTTTAATTTCATGGCTGCAATCACCATCTGCAGTGATTTTGGAGGATATCTTAAATTTAGATTTTAAATTTATTAAAATTTCTTAGAACAGTTTTATTGTTATAAAATAGAATTAATATGAAAATGATAGCTTTTCCATTAAAACCCTATGTTATCTCAGACAAACTCTCATACAATTGTTTCTGTTGTTTTAAAATAATACATTAACCAAGTAGCAGCTGTTTTTGTTGTTGTTGTTGTTTAATCTTTGAGTCATGTCTTACTCTTTGCAACCACCTGTACTCCTCTATCCTCCCTGTACCTGGGAAGGTATCCACCTTGTATCCATCCTGTTCTCCTCTATCCTCCCACTGGGCTCCTCTATCCATGGAATTTCCCAGGCAAGAATACTGAAGTGGGTTGCAATTTCCTTCTCCAGGAGAATCTTCCTGACTCAGGGATTGAACCCACATCTCCTGCATTGGCAGGCAGATTCTTTGCCACCAAGCCACCAGGGACTGGTGCTACTAACAGTTGCTGTCAGATAAAACTAGTACTACTTTTTTATTTTCCTTTTACAGGAAACTGTCACAATATAAACAATTAATGCTGTATGACATACATTATTGATTCATCACCAAAGTTTAATTCATTCAGTAAAATTATCAGTCACATTATTTACACAGGAAAGAATATTCAGAACTCAAGAAATTCTAAATATGTCAAAATCTGAGCACTTTCTTATTATTTATCCATAAATCCAACACTGCCTTATAATTGCTGGGAAATTTTTTCCTTCAGTACAATTCAGTCACTCATTCATGTCCGACCATTTGTGACCCCATAGACTGCAACACACCAGTTCTTCCTGTCCATCACCAACTCCCAGAACTTACTCAAACTCATTCCATCGAGTCAGTGATACCCCTCCAACCATTTCATCCTCTATCATCCCCTTCTCCTCCTGCCTTCAATCTTTCACAGCATCAGGGTCTTTTCTAGTGAGTCAGTTCTTCGAATTAGGTGCCAAAATATTGGAGGTTCAGATTCAGCATCAGTCCTTCCAGTGAACATTCAGGACTGATTTCCTTTAGGATTGACTAATTGGATCTCCTTGCAGTCCGAGGGACTCTCAAAGTCTTCTCCAACATCACAATTCAAAAGCATCAATTCTTTGGTGCTCAGCTTTCTTTATAGTCCACCTATCACTTCCATACATGACTACTGGAAAAACCATAGCTTTGACTAGACAGACCTTTGTTGGCAAAGTGATGTCTTTGCTTTTTAAAATGCTGTCTAGGTTTCTCATAGCTTTTCCTCCAAGGATCAAGTGTCTTTTAATTTCATGGCTGCAATCACCATCTGCAGTGATTTTGGAGCTCAAAAAAAAAAAAAAAAAAAAAAAGTCTGACACTGTTTCTACTGTTTCCCGATCTATTTTCCATGAAGTGATGGGACCAGATGCCATGATCTTCATTTTTTGAATGCTGAGTTTTAAGCCAGCTTGTTCACTCTTCTCTTTCACTTTCATCAAAAGGCTGTTTAGTTCCTCTTTACTCTCTGCCATAAGGGTGGTGTCATCTGCCTATCTGAGGTTATTGATATTTCTCCTGGTGATCTTGATTCCAGCTTGTGCTTCATCCAGCATGATGTACTCTTCATATAAGTTAAACAAGTAGGATGACAATATGTAGCCTTGACGTACTCCTTTCCCTACTTGGAACCAGTCTGTTGTTCCACGTCCAATTCTAGCTGTTGCTTCTTGACCCATATACAGATTTCTCAGGAGGCAGGTCAGGTGTTCTGGTATTCCCATCTCTTGAAGAATTTTCCACAGTTTGTTGTGATCCATACAAAGGCTCTGACATAGTCAATAAAGCAGAAATAGATGTTTCTCTGGAACTCTCTTGCTTTTTTGATGACCCAACAGATGTTGGCAATTTGATCTCTGGTTCCTCTGCCTTTTCTAAATCCAGCTTGAACATCTGGATGTTCTTGGTTCACATACTGTTGAAGCCTGGGCTTGGAGAATTTTGAGCATTATTTTGCTAGCATATAAGATGAGTACAATTCTGCAGTAGTTTGAACATTCTTTGGGATTGCTTTTTTTGGGATTGGAATTATTTTTTCCTTACCCACCTGTAATTTTAATTATAGCTGGCTTTCTGATGTATTTAACTCATGCTCTGAGATTTTGATAGCCTAAGAAAACATGAATCCTTTCTTCTTAATTTTCAAAGACTTAAACATAATCACATAATGTACCTCTACTAGATCATGATTGGATTGGAACATTTTCAAATACAGAGATTGATAAGAAAGAAACCTGGAAATCAAACAGAGGATGCCTTTGATTACTTCTTTACTATTTCAATAAAGTAACTTACTTCTCCTTCTTCCTTCTATTCCTCCTTTTTTCTCCATTCTCTTCTTTCTTCTCGTCTTCCTCCTCTCTCTCTCCACCTCTCTTTTTCCCCCCTTCCTCTTCTACCTCTTCATTTCCCTACTTCCCCACAACCTCCTAGCCTTCCCTGGTGGCTCAGAAGTAAAGAATCCATCTGCAATGCAGAGACCCAGGTTTGATCTCTAGGTTGGTAAGATTCCCCTGGAGAAGGGCATGGTTACCCAGTTCAGTATTCTTTTCTGGAAAATCTCCATGGAGAGAGCAGCCTGGAGAGATGCAGTCCATGGGATTTCTAAGGGTCAGACACAATCAAGTGACTTTCACCTCACTTCCACCACTTCCTTCTTTTCTGCTTCCATCTTCCTTTTCTTCCACTATGTCTTTTCTAAATCAGTATATATCCAAGTTTGTAAACTCTAACACTAACAAAATTTTGGATAGTATATGTCTTTGTTGTGAGAGTTGTCCTACATATTGTAAAATTTCTAGCAACATTTCTGATTTCTACTCACTACAAACAACAAGCAAATCTCCTGTTATGATAATCAAAAATATCTTCAGAACTGCCATTGACACAGATGTTTAATTAGAGATGGCTTTACTGAAAGATCTTGGTAGACTATTTTACAGTTCTATATGAATGTATTATTTCTAAGATATTAACTAACTGCTACATGCAAGGCCACATGCTAGATTCTTTGTGTTACAAACTGTTCCTTGGATGATCATCTTGCTTTAAAATTGTTAGGGCTTATCAAAAGCTTTACTTTTGGGGGCTCCAAAATCAATGCAGATAGTGACTGAAGCCATGAAATTAAAAGATACTTGCTCCTCGGAAGAAAAGCTATGACCAACCTAGATAGCATATTAAAAACCAATGACATTACTTTGCCAAAAAAGATCCACCTAGTCAAGGCTATAGTTTTTCTGGTAGTCATGTATGGATGTAAAAGTTGACCTATAAAGAAAGTTGAGTGCCAAAGAATTGAAGCTTTTGAACTGTGGTATTGGAGAAGACTCTTGAGAGTCCCTTGTACTGCAAGGAGATCCAACCAGTCCATCTTAAAGGAAATCAGTCCTGAATGTTCATTGGAAGGATTGATGTTGAAGCTGAAACTCCAATACTTTGGCCACCTGATATGAAGAACTTACTCCTTGGAAAAGATCCTGACGCTGTGAAAGACTGAAGGCAAGAGGAGAAGGGGATGACAGAGGATGAGACAGTTGGATGGCCTCACCAACTCCATGAACATGAGTTTGAGTAAGCTCTGGGAGTTGGTGATGGGTTAGGAGAAGGCAGTGGCAACCCATTCCAGTACTCTTGCCTGGAAAATCCCATGGACGGAGGAGCCTTTTGCAGTCCATGGGGTTGCAAAGAGTTGGACACGACTAAGTGGCTTCATTTTCACTTTTCACTTTCACGCATTGGAGAAGGAAATGGCAACCCACTCCAGTGTTCTTGCCTGGAGAATCCCAGGGACAGGGAAACCTGGTGGGCTGCCGTTTATGGGTTGCACTGAGTTGGACGTGACTGAAGCAACTTAGCAGCAGCAGCAGCAGCAGGAAGCCTGGTGTACTCCTGTCCATGGGGTCAGAAGGAGTCAAACACGACTGAGCAATTGAACTGAACTAAACTGAACTAAATCAACAGTTGTGGAGAAGATATAAGGATAAGTATGATTTAAGAAATACAGAGATTGAAAACTTAAATACAATAATAACTACTGAAGAGCACTGTAGCCTTTGTGCAGCTGCCCCTTGAACAATTTTAGTTGCATATCTGAATTAAATTAAAATTAGTTAATATGTTAAGATTACAAATAAGCCTCTTTCCTTCCACATCCTTAATTTTGTCTTCTTGTATCAGTTATGTAATTGACATGACTCTAACTGCTAACTGCTAAGTGACTTCAGTTGTGTCCGACTCTGTGCAACCCCATTGATGGCAGCCCACCAGGCTCCCCTGTCCCTGGGATTCTCCAGGCAAGAACACTGGAGTGGGTTGCCATTTCTTTCTCCAATGCATGAAAGGAAAAGTGAGTGAGGTCGCTCAGTCATGTCTGACTCTTAGCGACCCCATGGACTGCAGCCTACCAGGCTCCTTTATCCATGGGATTTTCCAGGCGAGAGTACTGGAGTGGGGTGCCATTGCCTTCTCCACATGACTCTAAACTCCTCCTTTAATATTATAATTATTAATATTATACATTAATATTATATTAATATTATATAATATATTAATATTATATATAATTATTTCTTGAACTGATTCTCTCTTTTGGTGTCTGAAACATATTGGTATAAAATTCTTTGTTTCTTTTTAAGGGCTTTTGTAATAATCCTTGTGCTCAATCTCCTTGGTCTATATAATCTATGTTAGTGGCTTGATTATTGCACTCCTCAGTTTTCTGGACCACAAACAAAACAAAAGATAGTACTGTTTACATAAGAATTAGTCAGAATTTGAGTATAGAGAGATACCAGATAAGAATATATATTACCAAAGAAAAAAAATGGGGCTTTTCAGGAAGTAGAACTGAGGCAGTGGGTAGTAGTGAAAAGAAAGGTCATTCATATGTTAAGTATAGAACATTATGTGTACCAGGACTCAAGAAGGATTATTTTACACAAATATAGCATGATAATATGTTCAGTCATAATTATGTGGAATAGAGACTGGCTCCTGTTCCTATAAATTTTTTAAAAAGCTAAATTCTTTAATCTTTTCTAGTATAATATTTGTCATTTGTAAGATCATAATAGCGTGGTTTCTAATTCTTTCTTTTTGCTAATTCTGGTAAAAAAATAAGTCCTTATTAAATGTTTATCTATAATGAGATGGAACTTAAACAAATAAACAAATAAAAACAGAAAATAACACCTGGATGATAAAACTGTTTTTAGAGACATAGCAACATTGCTGGAAGGAATATTTCTGGAGAATAAAATAGAAACTTTGCTAATGCCCAGTGAATTGAGAGGGTTACAAAGAGAACTACAAGGAGGGAAAAAATAAAACTTTTTGGTGATGCTTTTCCATAGTAGAGAAAATCACATAACAAGCAGAAAGTCAAAGCAGTAAAACTAGCGGGGGAAAAAAAAAAAAAGGTCTTCTGAAAGATATATAAGAGGAGTACCCTAAATGATTGAGGTAATAACTTTCTTTGAACTAGATTTATTGTTCAGAGCAGGCAGTAACATAGAATATGTGCAACTTGTATTTTCAGAAGATTAGAGAATAGTTTGTTCTGAGAAAGCAGCTAGCCTTCACAGGGAAGGACACATCTGCAATAAAAAATGATTAAATGTTATTCAGAAGCAAAGTTGCCAATTTAAATGTTGAAACATGTTCATTACAAAAGAATGTCATGGGTCAAATCAAGAAGGAACATAAAACTGAAAGGAAGCACATATACAACAACAAACAAATGTGTAATGACACACAAGTCACCTATTCATAAACACACACATTATATACAAATGAAAGGAACACTCACATACAGATACCCATACACCTACAAACTCACATGAACAAAAATACACATGTGTATGTCAACAAACTAGTTGCATAGTCATACATTAGATGCTCATGTGTATATGTCCAAGGGACTCTCAAGAGTCTTCTCCAACACCACAGTTCAAAAGCATCAATTCTTCGGCACTCAGCCTTCTTCACAGTCCAACTCTCACATCCATACATGACCACAGGAAAAACCATAGCCTTGACTAGATGGACCTTAGTCAGCAAAGTAATGTCTCTGCTTTTGAATATGCTATCTAGGTTGGTCACACACCACATGTGCATACACAGATATATACATACAAACCATACAAGCACACCTACATGAACAAACACACAGCACATGATCACATGATACACAGAAAAACACATAAACTGAGATAACATAAGTATTTCTACCAGTCTTTTAGTTCAGTTCAGTCACTCAGTCATGGTCTGATTCTTTGTGACTCCATGAACTGCAGTATGCCAGACTTCCCTGTCACTCACCAACTCCTAGAGCTTATTCAAAGTCATGACCATTGAGTTGGTGATGCCATCCAACCATCTAATTCTGTGTCATCCCCTTCTCCTCCCACCCTCATCTTTCCCAGCATCAAGGTCTTTTCCAATGAGTCAGTTCTTTGCATCAGGTGGCCAAAGTACTGATGCTTCAGCTTCAGCATCTGTCCTTCCAATGAATATTCAGGACTGATTTCCTTTAGGATAGACTGCTTGGATATCCTTGCAGTCCAAGGGACTCTCAAGAGTCTTCTCCAACACCATAGTTCTAAAGGATCAATTTTTTCAGGCTCAGCTTTCTTTATAGTCCAACTCTCACATCCATACATGACTACTGGAAAAACCATAGCCTCGACTAGATGGACCTTTGTTGGCAAAGTAGTGTCTCTGATTTTTACCAGTCTTTAAGGAACAAAAATCTGCATTAAAGAAAACAGATTTTTTTTTCTTTCAGTTTTATTGAGATATAGTTAACATATACTATTATATGTTATTATTTAAGGTGTGCAGTATAATAATTAACTCTGAAATAATTAGCACAATACATTTAGTGAACATCTGTATCTCATATACATACAAAGGAAAAGGAAAAAAAAAATCTTCCTCCTGGTGAGCACTCTTAGGATATACACTCTTAATAACTTTCACATTTAACATCCATTAGTGTTAATTATAGGGCTTCCCTGATGGCTCAGGAGTAAACAATCCATGTACCATTCAGGAGACATGAGTTTGATCCCTGGATCAGGAAGATTCCCTGATCTGAGATTCAGCAAAGATAAAAATGATGCTTCCTTGAGTTCATCACAGTACAAGAACTAGAATGAGTAAGAGCAGACAGAGGTGTTATCTGAAAGCCCAAAAGGTAGAACAAACAGTAACAGAACCTCCTTACAGCAAATCAAGACATTCCTAGAGTGCAGTACTCAGCCCAGGGACTGGCTGGCACTTTAATGGCAGCTTTCCCTGCGTCAGAAGGGCAATAACGTTGAGGCTCATAATGGAAGTGCCTTAGGTGGGTTTCCCTGGTGGTTCAGCGGTAAAGAACTCACCTACAATGCAAAAGAGGTGGGTTCGATCCCTGGGTGGGGAAGATCCCCTGGAGAAGGAAATGGCAACCCACTACAGTATTCTTGCCTGAGAAATCCCATGGACAGAGGGGACTGGTGGGTCACAGTCCACAGGGTCACAAAAGAGTTCAACACAAATTAGCAACCAAACAACAAAGTGTTAATTATATTTACCATGTTGTATGTTATGTTCATTCCAGGTACTTACTTTACAACCAAAAGTCTGTGGTTTTGACCATCTTTATCCAGTTCCTCCTCCCTCTACCTCCTGATTCTGAGGAATCACAAAGCTGATCTTTGTCCATGAGTTTATTTATTGCTTCGTTTTTGAAGTATAATTGACTCGTAAGACTATGTTTTCCCCCAGTGCACCAGAGTTATGTATTGCTATGCATTACAAAATGATCACCAAGATAAGTCTAGTTACCATCCATTATCATACAAAGCTATTACTTTATTACAGACAACATTAACTCACATCATAAATTTCATACTGTTGATTTATTCATTTTGTAAGTGGAAGTTTGTATTTATTAATCTCCCTTACTACTTCTGTTCTCTCTCCACCCACTTTCACTTGCAACCACCACCTTATTCACTGTATCTATGGTTTTGTTTCAGTTTTTGTAGGTTTCTTCATTTGTTTTTTAGATTCCAGATACAAGTGAAATCAAGGAGTTTTTGTCTTTCTCTATATGACTTATTCACTTAGCATAATACACTCTAGGTCTCTCCATGTTGTTACAAATGGCAAATCTTCCTTTTTATGGTTGAGTAATATTCCATTGTAGACATATTTATGCAAAATTAAGATTATGTATACAGAAAAATTCCCAAGGTTAATTTAAAATTCTCTGATAATTATCTCCAATCAAAATACATGAAAATTGAAAATGGAAACATAAAAACAGAATTAGATTTTTAAAAAATAACCATTTGACAATAACCTAAAATTTTCTCACCAACATTTAGGAGAAAGAGAATGTCAAGTATAAATTTATGGTTTGCTAATTTTAAAAATTAGAGATTTCATTGAGTAGTATCATTTACTTTGGTCAAATATATTTTATTGTGGAATCCTTCTCGTTTGAGATCTAAAGTCATTTTACCAAAAAGTATTTCTAGAATGTGCTCATAGAGATAACCCACCAGGCCTTTCAACACACAATTTTCCTAATAACACATTCTGACTACAGCTTGGTTTAGTCTCCTCTTTCTGAAAAGCCAGGCAATAATGATATAACATAGATCATTTTCGGAAATACTTATGACAATACTGTATGAAGCAAAACCCCCTAACTGTTATCATATTTAAATTCATACGTTTTGGTTCTAGTATTCTGAACCATTTGTCTTCCTTAACTAAATGCTCAGTCATTAGTCTATAAGAACACTAATGTTTTTTCTTATGGTATTTGAGGTACTATGAAGTAAAATTTTTGACACAGTATGCACAATTCTCAAGGTTTCCCTACAACAATCCTCTCTTGAAATCATGTTGAGGAAATGGTGTAACAGGCATGAATTGAGAGCTGGGGGAGGAAAAATCACTTCAGTCAAGCCACTCAGTCGTGTCCAACTCTTTGCGACCCCATGGACTGCAATATGCCAGGCTTCTGTGTCCATCACCAACTCCCAGAGCTTGCTCAAATGTATGCCTGAGTTGGTGATGCCATCCAATCATCTCATCCTCTGTTGTCCCCTTCTCCTCCTGCCTTCAATCCCTCCCAGCATTAGGGTCTTTTCCAATGAGTCAGTTCTTCACATCAGGTGGCCAAAATATTGGAATTTCAGCTTTAGCATCAGTCCTTCCAATAAATATTCAAGATTGATTTCCTTTAGGAATGGCTGGTTGGATCTCCTTGCAGTCCAAGGGATTCTCAAGAGTCTTCTCCAACACCACATTTCAAAAGCATTGATTCTTCAGTGCTCAGCTTTCATTATCGTCCAACCCTCATTACATACATGACTACTGGAAAAACCAGCTTTGACTAGATGGACTGTTGTTGGCAAAGTAATGTCTCTGCTTTTTGATATGCTGTCTACAAATCAGCAAGAGTCTTTTAATTTTGTAGCTGCAGTTAACATCTGCAGTGATTTTGGAGCCCAAGAAAATAAACTCTGCTACTGTTCCCACTGTTTCCCCACATATTTACCATGAAATGATGGGGCCAGATGCCATGATCTTAGTTTTCTGAATGTTTTAAGCCAGATTTTTCACTCTCTTCTTTCATCTTCATCAAGAGGCTCTTTAGTTCCTCTTTGCTTTCTGCCATAGTAATAGTAGTGCTAGTCACTCAGTCGTGTCCAACTCTCTGCAACCCTGTGGACTGTAGCCTGCCAGTCTCCTTTGTCCATGGGATTCTCCAGGCAAGAGTACTGGACTGGGTTGCCATTCCCTTCTCCAGGGGATCTTCCTGACCCAGGAATCGAACTTGGGTCTCCTGCATTACAGGAAGATTCTTTACCATCTGAGCTAGAAGGGTGGTGTTATCTGCATATCTGAGGTTATTGATATTTCCCCTGGCAATCTTGATTCCATCTCGTGCTTCATCCTGCCTGGCATTTTGCATGATGTACCCTGCATATAAGTTAAATAACCAGAGTGACATACTCAATGGGCAGGTAAGGTGGTCTGATATTCCCATCTCTTTAAGAATTTTCCATAGTTTGTTGTGATCCACACAGTCAAAGGCTCTGGTGTAGTCAATAAAGCAGAAGTAGATATTTTTATGGAATTCTCTTGTTTTTTCTATGATCCAACGGAAGTTGGCAATTTGATCTCTGGTTCCTCTGCCTTTTCTAAAACCAGCTTGAACATCAGGAAGTTCTCAGTTCACATACTGTTGAAGCCTCACTTGTAGAATTTTGAGCATTACATTGTTAGTGTGTGGTATGAGTGCAATTGTGTGGTAGTTTGAACATTCCAAGGTATTGCCTTTCTTTGGTTTGGAAAGAAAACTGACCTTTTCAAGTCCTGTGGCCACTGCTGAGTTTTCCAAATTTGCTGGCATATTGAGTGCAGCACATTCACAGCATCATCTTTTAGGATTTGAAATAGCTCCACTGGAATTCCATCACCTCCACTAGCTTTATTTTTAGTAATGCTTCCTAAGGCCCACTTGATTTCAGACTCCAGGATATCTGGCTCTCAATGAGTGATCACACCATCATCATTATCTGGGTCATTAAGATCTTTTTTGTATAGTTCTTCTGTAGTTCTTTTTTGTATAGTAGTAGTAGTGCTAGTCATTCAGTCGTGTCCGACTCTTTGCAACCCTGTGGACTGTAGCCTGCCAGTCTCCTTTGTCCATGGGATTCTCCAGGCAAGAGTACTGGAGTGGGTTGCCATTCCCTTCTCCAAGGGATCTCCCTGATCCAGGAATTGAACCCGGGTCTCCTGCATCGAACCTGGGTCTCCTGCATTCTTGCCACCTCTTAATATCTTTCTGCTTCTGTTAGGTCTGTAACGTTTCTGTCCTTTATTGTGCCCATCTTTGCATGAAATGTTCCTTAGGATATCTAATTTGCTTGAAAAGACCTGAGTCTTTCCCATTCTATTGTTTCCTATTCTATTGATCACTTAGGAAGGTTTTCTTATTTCTCCTTGCTAGAGTTCCAAAGAATAGCAAGGAGAGTAAGAAAGCCTTCCTAAGTGATCGATGCAAAGAAATAGAGGAAAACAATGCAGTTAGCAAGAAGAAATGCATGCTGCTCAGTCATTACATGTGCAACTCTTTGAACCCACCTTGTTCCTCTGTCTAGGGGATTTTTCAGGCAAGAATATTGGAGTTGGGCTGCCATTTCTTCCTCCAGGAGGTCTTCCCAACCTAGGAATCAAACCCCCAACTCCTGTGTCTCCTACATTGGCAGCTGTATTCTTTACCACTAAGCCACTAGAGAAACCCAAGAGGAAATAGTCCTATCACAAATTGTTACTATACTCTGGAGCCGTATTTCCAATTACATTTCTGCTGTTATTAACACTTTTCTCCAGGTTACTTATTCTGCACATACATGAAATTGTTCCTCAACTATGTGTGTGTACGTGTATGTGTGCATGTATTTTATAATGTATCTGATTATTCCACAACTATTTTTTCTTTCAGGACTCCATTGCTGTGCTGGGCTGTGCTATGCTTTGTTGCTCAATTGTATCTGATTCTTTGTGACTCCACCAGGTTCCTCTATGCATGGTGGATTCTCCAGGCAAGAATACTGGAGTGGGTTGCATGCTCTCCTCCAAGGGATCTTCCCAACACAGGGATCAAACCCTGGTCTCCCACAGTGCAGGCAGACGCTTTACCAGCTGAACCACTGAGAGGCCCATGAGTACTGGAGTGGGTAGCCTATTTCTTCTCCAGGGGATCTTTCTGACCCAGGAGTCGAACTGAGGTCCCCTGCATTGTAGGTAAATTCTTTACTAGCTGAGCTACCAGGGAAAACCCTGGGACTCCATTTTGGACCCTTATCTCCCCACATATTTTGAGATATTTTTATTGTGTGATCATACGTGATCACACTTTATCTGTGTTATTCTTGGAATAAAGAAGTCCTCTAGAGAGGACTTTGTTTGCCTTACTAGGTACCAGGCATACTAACAACCAAGAAATGTTTTAAAGCAACTCCTTGCCTCCAGGATTGCTGGATCTGAGGATGCTTTGTACTTGGATAGAAACTCACATGTGGTTTGCAGTTGTAAATTTTCTACGTTTTGCTTTGCTTTCTCCTACTTTCCAACTATTCACTGTTTGATACAGGTGATTTCTTGTGGCATTTCCCTGTGGGTTCACTTTTACTCTAGTTTACGTTTTAAATAAGGATTTCAGTTTTGAATTTTGTCACTTTATGTTACCAACTTCTTTCATTATCTCCACATGGGAAGGGCCCTAAAAATCTAAATTCCTTAGATTTTTAGCTATCCACTAAAAATAGCTAGCAACTTCTTAAATATTTGCTTTTCTGGATTTCAAGTTTTGCATATTTGGTATCAGTATTTCTCTTATGTCCTGTTCAGTGATATAAACAGCCATTTTCTGACATATGTAATATTTAGTGACAGAATATATATTCAGGCTTTCTTGTTCATTGTATTCATGCAGGGAGTCATCCTTGCTTTCTATTTCTAGCATGGTTGGGATATTGTTCTGATCTTAGTCCAAAAAGTCTACAAATTAATTCACAAAATGTCAGTGCCTCGTTTAACAAAATCTAATAGTCTTTGTTGTTCACTTTCTCAGTCGTGTCTGATGCTTTGCAGCCCCATGGACTGCAGCACACCAGGTTTCTCTGTCCTTCACTATCGCCCTGAGTTTTCATTTAAGTTATACAGATGTGTATAACACTGATTTAGAACTCCTGGTATAGAAAATGTTACTCTCTTAGGGTTTAAATGGCATCTCTGTCTATACATTCTAAATCTATAATCCATTTGTTTTTGGTTGAATCCCAACAGACATTTGGCCACCTCATGCGAAGAGTTGACTCACTGGAAAAGACTCTAATGCTGGGAGGGATTGGGGGCAGGAGGAGAAGGGGACGACCGAGGATGAGATGGCTGGATGGCATTACTGACTTGGTGGACGTGAGTCTGAGTGAACTCCGGGAGTTGGTGATGGACAGGGAGGCCTGGCGTGCTGTGATTCATGGGGTCACAAAGAGTCGGACATGACTGAGTGACTGAACTGAACTGAACTGAACAGACATGTGGATGTCTTAGGAAGTGAAGTCGTTTAGTCGTGTCTGACTCTTTGCGACCCCATGGACAGTAGCCAACCAGGCTTCTCCGTCCATGGGATTTTCCAGGCAAGAATACTGTAGTGGGTTGCCATTTCCTTCTCCAGGGAATCTTCCCAACCCAGGGATCGAACCTGGGTCTCCTGCATTGTAGGCAGACGCTTTACTGTCTGAGCCACCAGAGAAGTCATAAAACAATGCCAAATATATAAACTCCTTCCCATCTAGACATGCAAACAAGCACGTACACACCTCAAACCCAAACTATTTGCACGGAACTAGAAGTTTATTGGTTAACCAGTTTCTATCCCAAGACAAAAAAAAGAGAAAAACTCAAAGAGTTTAAGTATCTTAAGCAGTGCCCATACATGGTCAAATGGTTAAAACTCACTTTCAAAGTATACCAACTCCAAGACTAGGCTGTTCTTCCCCAATCCAAGATGATCTGTGCAGTGATTGAAATATATGCCTTTATTAAATATTTATCTGTTGAGATCCTTAGACTGTGGTATAAGTACCCATTTGTTTTGCTACTTAAACAATCAACCAACTCCAACAGTTATAGTTCACTGACTACATAGGATGAGTGGTAAATTTGAAGCTTTATCTAGTGCCCAAATATTTTACTGAATAAATTAACTTTTTCCCCATTGAACTTATTTGGAGGTAAGCACCAGTATTTACTATAAGTCTGGTGTGCTGCATTCCATGGGGCCACAAAGAGTCAGATGCAACTTAGCAACTGAACAACACCAACAAACCAACAAGCTGAGATAGACAGAGGGTGCTAGCTAAAGAGAGACAGGTGGAGAGACACAGAGAAGGAAAGAAAAGAAAAGAGCAAATCAGCTGGGAGTAAAACAAGAAATGCCCATTTATTAGTCCCTATCTAGATCTCCTTCCCCATCAGTGAAGTGATCACACTTTATCTGTGTTATTCTTGGAATAAAGAAGTCCTCTAGAGAGGACTTTGTTTGCCTTACTAGGTACCAGGCATACTAACAACCAAGAAATGTTTTAAAGCAACTCCTTGCCTCCAGGATTGCTGGATCTGAGGATGCTTTGTACTTGGATAGAAACTCACATGTGGTTTGCAGTTGTAAATTTTCTACGTTTTGCTTTGCTTTCTCCTACTTTCCAACTATTCACTGTTTGATACAGGTGATTTCTTGTGGCATTTCCCTGTGGGTTCACTTTTACTCTAGTTTACGTTTTAAATAAGGATTTCAGTCTTGAATTTTGTCACTTTATGTTACCAACTTCTTTCATTATCTCCACATGGGAAGGGCCCTAAAAATCTAAATTCCTTAGATTTTTAGCTATCCACTAAAAATAGCTAGCAACTTCTTAAATATTTGCTTTTCTGGATTTCAAGTTTTGCATATTTGGTATCAGTATTTCTCTTATGTCCTGTTCAGTGATATAAACAGCCATTTTCTGACATATGTAATATTTAGTGACAGAATATATATTCAGGCTTTCTTGTTCATTGTATTCATGCAGGGAGTCATCCTTGCTTTCTATTTCTAGCATGGTTGGGATATTGTTCTGATCTTAGTCCAAAAAGTCTACAAATTAATTCACAAAATGTCAGTGCCTCGTTTAACAAAATCTAATAGTCTTTGTTGTTCACTTTCTCAGTCGTGTCTGATGCTTTGCAGCCCCATGGACTGCAGCACACCAGGTTTCTCTGTCCTTCACTATCGCCCTGAGTTTTCATTTAAGTTATACAGATGTGTATAACACTGATTTAGAACTCCTGGTATAGAAAATGTTACTCTCTTAGGGTTTAAATGGCATCTCTGTCTATACATTCTAAATCTATAATCCATTTGTTTTTGGTTGAATCCCAACAGACATTTGGCCACCTCATGCGAAGAGTTGACTCACTGGAAAAGACTCTAATGCTGGGAGGGATTGGGGGCAGGAGGAGAAGGGGACGACCGAGGATGAGATGGCTGGATGGCATTACTGACTTGGTGGACGTGAGTCTGAGTGAACTCCGGGAGTTGGTGATGGACAGGGAGGCCTGGCGTGCTGTGATTCATGGGGTCACAAAGAGTCGGACATGACTGAGTGACTGAACTGAACTGAACTGAACAGACATGTGGATGTCTTAGGAAGTGAAGTCGTTTAGTCGTGTCTGACTCTTTGCGACCCCATGGACAGTAGCCAACCAGGCTTCTCCGTCCATGGGATTTTCCAGGCAAGAATACTGTAGTGGGTTGCCATTTCCTTCTCCAGGGAATCTTCCCAACCCAGGGATCGAACCTGGGTCTCCTGCATTGTAGGCAGACGCTTTACTGTCTGAGCCACCAGAGAAGTCATAAAACAATGCCAAATATATAAACTCCTTCCCATCTAGACATGCAAACAAGCACGTACACACCTCAAACCCAAACTATTTGCACGGAACTAGAAGTTTATTGGTTAACCAGTTTCTATCCCAAGACAAAAAAAAGAGAAAAACTCAAAGAGTTTAAGTATCTTAAGCAGTGCCCATACATGGTCAAATGGTTAAAACTCACTTTCAAAGTATACCAACTCCAAGACTAGGCTGTTCTTCCCCAATCCAAGATGATCTGTGCAGTGATTGAAATATATGCCTTTATTAAATATTTATCTGTTGAGATCCTTAGACTGTGGTATAAGTACCCATTTGTTTTGCTACTTAAACAATCAACCAACTCCAACAGTTATAGTTCACTGACTACATAGGATGAGTGGTAAATTTGAAGCTTTATCTAGTGCCCAAATATTTTACTGAATAAATTAACTTTTTCCCCATTGAACTTATTTGGAGGTAAGCACCAGTATTTACTATAAGTCTGGTGTGCTGCATTCCATGGGGCCACAAAGAGTCAGATGCAACTTAGCAACTGAACAACACCAACAAACCAACAAGCTGAGATAGACAGAGGGTGCTAGCTAAAGAGAGACAGGTGGAGAGACACAGAGAAGGAAAGAAAAGAAAAGAGCAAATCAGCTGGGAGTAAAACAAGAAATGCCCATTTATTAGTCCCTATCTAGATCTCCTTCCCCATCAGTGACATTTATCTTGCTAGTAAACGCTTGGAAGGACCTTATCCAAATGATTAGTTGATATTTCAAAATTACTCAGAGTGTTTCTGTTGCTGAAAGTGCTGTTGTTTAAAACAGAGAAAAACACTGAATATATGATATGGATGTCAGGATAGTTGTGATTTGATGGAATCGATGCACTTAATTTTTTTCTGCATTAAATGGAAGACAAGAGGGGAAGATATGAAGTACATAAATAAATATGATTACTTCAAAACAATTATAGAACACTATGGGGGATTTAGCTAATGAGTTTGGAATTACTAGACTATAACATTTTAATTAAGGTTGTAATTTGAAAATATGATTGGTTATTCACATGGGTCTTTAAAATTTTTTGCTATAATTTAATTAATTAACCCAAAGTAATATTTAAGATTCCTTTAGCAAATGAGCCTAATAATTTGGAAGAAAATAGTATCATCAGTGGGATCATAGGTTAACACAAAATACTATTAAAAGTACTAATGTACAATTCTATTACACTTAAATATATCCTACTACAATACACTAAATATGTAATGCTGTTTTGAAAAGAAACTATGTGCTTAAACAAGTTAAAAATAATCTCCTTCACAATATTTTTATTTCTCTATTTCTGTTTCTAAGAATGGATGTTTATAAGGTGGATATTTGTAAGGCAGATGACAACACCCTTATGGCAGAAAGCGAAGAGAAATTAAAGAGCCTCTTGATGAAAGTGAAAGAAGAGAGTGAAAAATCTGGCTTAAAACTCAACATTCAAAAAATGAAGATCACAGCATCCAGTCCCATCACTTCATGGTAAATGATGGGAAACAATGGAAACAGTGAGAGACTTTATTTTGGGGGGCTCCAAAATCACTGCAGATGGTGACTGAAGCCATAAAATTAAGACACTTGCTCCTCAGAAGAAAAGCTATGACTAACCTAGACAGCATATTAAAAAGCAGAGACATTACTTTGTTGACAAATTTTCATCTATCAAAGCTATGGTTTTTCTAGTAGTCATGTATAGATGTGAGATTTGGACTATAAAGAAAGCTGAGCACCAAAGAATCAATGCTTTTGAACTGTGGTGTTGCAGAAGACTCTTGAGAGTCCCTTGGACTACAAGGAGATCCAACCAGTCAATCCTAAAGGAAATCAGTTCTGAATATTCATTGGAAGGAAAGATGCTGAAGCTGAAGCATCAATACTTTGGCCACCTGGTATGAAGAACTGACTCACTGGAAAAGACCCTGATGCTGGGACAGATTGAAGGCAGGAGAAGGGGATAACAGAGGATGAGATGGTTGGATGTCATCACCGACCTGACGGACATGAGTTTGAGCAAACTCTGGGAGACAGTGATGGACAGGGAAGCCTGGCATGCTTCAGTCCATGAGGCTGCAAAGAGTCTGACATGGCTGAGAGACTGAACTGAACTGATTGCAGTTTAAATAAGTGTTTCATCTCTCCCTTACTGTCTCCCACTTATTTTCATTAAATATCTTTATACTAATACTATCCACATTCATAGATAATTTGGGGAGCTCAGATTTTGAGAAAAAAAAAAACATGTAATAATTTTGGATGTCACTGAATTCCAGTCATTTTCATATGCTCTTAACTTGTTGGTATATCCATTGAACAATGCAATATATGCAAATTTAAGTAAACAAGGAAACAATAATAAAGCTCAGAGTTTAGTGTTCATTAAATGTTGACTATACGTGCATTTTTTCTGATATATTAAAGATCTAGGACTGGAATTTAGTGATTGGTAGGAGCAGTAAAGTTGAAATATGACACTGGATTGAGGAAGAAGTTAGTCCAAACCATCTGAATCTCAACAGGCAGAATATCCACTTTTCTACAATGAAGGCAAGGGTAATAAAGTCAAGTCTCCATCATTTTTTCCCCTTTGGCAAAATATTTCAGGACTATTTGATATGTAAATTCTGGGCTATGTAGACAACAACTGGTTTACCTGTTAAAATTAATTCTAATTTTTTTCACAAGTCTTCCCTGGTGGGTTATATGGTAAAAAATCTGCCTGCTATGCAGAAGACCCAGGTTCTATCCCTGGAGAAGGGAATGGCTACCCAATCCAGTATTCTTGCCTGGAGAATTCCACAGAGGAGCCTGGTGGGCCATAGTCCTTGGGGTCGCAAAGAGTCAAACATGACTGAGCAACTAAGCACAGCACACAGCACATGTACATATATATAAACACACATGCTGCACACCTGAAATACTGTAAATCAACTACACTTCAATTAAAAAAATAAATTTCTAGTTAAATATCTTTCCACAAGGAAACCTCCAGAATTAAATAGCTTATTGCCAAATTCTACCAAACATTTAAAAGAACCAATAATGCTAATTCTATACAGATTCTTCCAGAAATCACAGTGATTTTCTTGATTGCAGTGATGGTTTCACAAGTATCTACATATGTCAAGACTTATAAAAGTTTACACTGTAAATATATATACAGTTTGTTATATGTCAATTATATCTCAATGATCTGTTTTTAAAGGGTTTAAATTTTATGTTCACAATAAATAGGCAACAATTTCCATCAAAAATGTCCAGCATTTAATAAAATGCAAATAGAAATATTGGAAAAAAAGAAATAGTACTTTATGTCAAATTGTTCACTTTTTATTTAAAATCCTTATGCTTGCTTTATTCTTAACACCTGTTAATCACTTATTTGTTATGTAATATTGCTTATAACTCAGACTAATTTCAAAATCCATTCAAAAGGAAAGAACTGAATATCTACTGAAATAACACTGCAATATTTTGCTTCTAATAATTTTTATTTCTCCACATCTGATGAGGTTCAGATTAAAACTGACAGCCCAATGCATATTAGAGTAGATTATTAGCTGAAATTTGAAACGTATATAATGGATTTTGATTTCTTCATGGCTTTGAGTCTTCTGAACAAAGACTTTAAAAAGTTAAAAGAGAGTGATTATTGAGTAAAGCATTTTGAACTAACCTCTACAATGACAGACAAATTGGCTACACAGAAATATGTGTGTTTATATATATGCAATCATTTTGAATATATACTCCATTTTCCATCTGCCTTCTTTTTCAGTATAAGGACATGGCATAAAAGTAGGCAGTAAAAATCCAAAGGTATCAACCATTTTAGATATATTCATATGAACTACTCAGCAATTAAGTTAGTGGGCCTATAATAGAAAATATCTATATTTTTCAAACTTTGAGGTCTATGAATAGAACAGCATTTAGAATGAGTATACACTGTAAAGTCTTTCTGGTAAATTGTATATCTTTGTATAGCAGGATGATTAGGCCTCACAGGGAGATAGCTGATAAAACACCTCCTTGAGAGCTGAATTTATAGATAAAATTTTAGTGCTAAATATAGATTCTGGGAAGATTACCCTTCTCTAGAATATTTCCCAAATATGACACAAAATCCCACCAATTAGAATTTCATAGGGCTTAACAAGCCAAATCACTTTTAAGTTTAAATCACTGCAGATGGTGTTTGCAGCCATGAAATTAAAAGATGTTGCTCCTTGGAAGGAAACTTATGACCAACATAGATAACATATTAAAAAGCAGAAACATTACTTTGCCAACAAAGGTCTGTCAAAGCTATGATTTTTCCAGTGATCATGTATGGATGTGAGAATTGGACTGTGAAGAAAGCTGAGCACCGAAGAATTGATGCTTTTGAGCTGTGGTGTTGGAGAAGACTCTTGAGAGTTCCTTGGACTGTAAAAAGATCCAACTAGTCCATCCTAAAGGAAATCAGTCCTGAATGTTCATTGGAAGGACTGATGCTGAAGCTGAAACTCCAATCCTTTGGCCACCTCATGTGAAGTGTTGACTTATTTGAAAAGACCCTGATACTGGGAGAGATTGGGGGCAGGAGGAGAAGGGGATGACAGAGGATGGCTGGATGGCATCACTGACTTGATGGACATGAGTTTGGGTAAACTCTGGGAGTTGGTGATAGACAGGGAGGCCTGGTATGCTGCGATTCATGGGGTCGCAAGGAGTCAGACATGACTGAGTGACTGAACTAACTAACAAGCCAATATCCATCCCCAATCTCTACTCACATAGCAGTGCCTTCAACAGTCAATTAAGTTCTTTCTGAAATTAGACCAGATACAATTAAGAGATTCAGTTCAGTTCAGTTCAGTCTCTCAGTCATGTCTGACTCTTTGTGACCCCATGATTCCTAGCACGCCAGGCCTCCCTGTCCATCACCATCTCCTGGAGTTCACTCAAACTCACGTCCATCTAGTTGGTGATGCCATTCAGCCATCTCATCCTCTGTCATCCCCTTTTCCTCCTGCCCCTAATCCCTCCCAGCATCAGAGTCTTTTCCAATGAGTCAACTCTTCACATGAGGTGGCCAAAGTACTGGAGTTTCAGCTTTAGCATCATTCTTTCCCAGAGCTGATCTCCTTTAGAATGGACTGGTTGGATCTCCTTGCAGTGTAAGGGACTCTCAAGAGTTTTCTCCAACTTCACAGTTCAAAAGCATCAATTCTTTGGCACTCAGTTTTCTTCACAGTCCAACTGTCACATCCATACATGATCATTGGAAAAGCCATAGCCTTGACTAGACAGACCTTTGTTGGCAAAGCAATGTCTCTGATTTTCAATATGCTATATAGATTGGTTATAACTTTTCTTCCAAGGAGTAAGTATCTTTTAATTTCATGGCTGCAGTCACCACCTGCAGTGATTTTGGAGCCCCCCAAAAATAAAGTCTGACACTGTTTCAACTGTTTCCCCATCTATTTCCCATTAAGTGATGGGACCAGATGCCATGATCTTCGTTTTCTAAATGTCTAGCTTTAAGCCAACTTTTTCACTCTCCTCTTTCACTTTCACCAAGAGAATTTTTAGTTCCTCTTCACTTTCTGCCATAAAGGTGGTGTCATCTGCATATCTGAAGTTATTGATATTTCTCCCAGCAATCTTGATTCTAGAGGCTCTCAATTTAAGGACTGGGGCTCTTGGATTATTTAACAAGAATCCAACTAGAGAAAACATGAGTGGGCAGTTTATATGGAGTAGAATTGAAGAGGTGAAGGAACGAAATATAATTTTCAAGCATTTTGAATTTTGAATAAAGGCCAATACTGATGATATTCTCTAGTGCAGAATATACTTGAATAGTCAATATGTATGAGACATCAGATGCTTGACAAATTCAAACACAAGAAATTTTTAAACAGTTAAGAGTGGAATAAAGGCATGCAAGTAATTTGGAAACAGTAAAAATGAGTTTTAAATATACGTTAAGGGACCAACGAAGCTCTAGTAACTGCTTTATAAGTATATTTTCTGATTCTCAGCTTATACAATTTGCTCCCTTTATATTCCTTCTATACCCCAATAATGCATTATATTAAGCTCAGTTTTGAGACATGTATTTATCTATGTATTCAACTAATAAATATTGATAAATGATAAGGCCTCAAGCACTGTTCTAAATTCTGGAGTGATAGAAATGAAAAAGAAAAAAAAAAGTAACTGAAATGATTTTTTCCTCATGGATCTTATTTATAGTGGAAGCTGTTATGGGGGGGTGGGTGGGAAGAAGAACACTTAGACTGTATATCAAATGGAGAAGGTCTTTGAGATAACTTCACTCACCTAGGACATAGGTGGGCTAATACACCTTATGAAGTGCATGCCTCTGTGTGGGTATGTGTGAGAGAAACCCCTGAGTGTAACAATTGTATCACAGACTCTACAAGCTTAGCTAGATTTAATTCATTCCTTGAATCTGCACTCATACAGATCTCCCTTCTCCACCTTGGGAAAAATTCTCTCTGGCTTAACAATTAGGATCAGAGCTGCAGTAAAGGGTATGCATCATTTAGGTCCAGAGAAATTCTGAGCAAGAGTGCACCTTCTAGAGTTAAGAGGTTGTCCTTGGCTCTAGCCACCACTTAAAGAAATCCTTCCAGCTGAATAAAAAATTAAATAACACACACACACACATACACACAGGAATTTCTCTGCAGATTCCTTGAAGGAAACTTCTTGAAACAGATGGAGATAGGTATAATTTCAGGCATCTTTAATGTATCAGAGCACCTTAGATAAGGCAACTGGACATCGCGGTACATTTGGCTCAGGACATAGTGAAAACAGTAGTATCACATTGGTAAGGGCTGAGGCTCCTCAAGGATCTGGACATCAATTTCAATAAACATGCCAAAGACTCTCAGTTTTACCTTTGATGCTCCATTGACCTGTAAGCCAGGCCTCTACATCCACTCAGATATTTCAACTGGCTTTTTGCATGTATGGCTATGTTAAGCAACATTAATGTTTGCTTATTTCCATTTAACTCTGTTTCATAATAGGGAAAATGCTATTTTCCCTTATGCACTTAAAAGAAAACTCAGAGAAGATGAGTAAGAAACAACTCACAAACAGGGAGATTTCAAACCCAAAAGCAGTATGAAACTCATTAACATGACACAATGGGATGACTATAAAGCAGTAATAGAGAAATAGATTAACATTAGCAATAATTGGTTATTGCAATAGGGGTTCCCAGAAGTCAGGAGATGGGTTATGAGTGTCACATGGGCTAAAATTTATTTTTTCTTTATAAATTATGTCATGGATAAAGTAAGAGTTCCTACTAATATATAGTAACCTTAGACCTTTATTTGTTCAAGATACCAGCATTTTAGTGTTCAAAACAAAAGGACTTTACTGAAATAGGTCAGCAAGCAAATTTCTAATTTTTGTGATAAAAATAGAATATCTGGATTAGTCACCATTTGCTCTCATTCTCTCATATTGGTCCACAAGAAAAATAAATGTCCCTCTCCTGACATTTAAAGAAATAGCACATCCTACTGAGTACTTTCCTTTTTCAATCAGCATTCTTCTACAGACCTCCTTCATCAGATTAGTCAGCAGTGGTCTCCTGATGAAGAACTATAGATAATAGTTTTCTTTTATTTGAGCCCACCGGGAAGAGAATGCATTTTTGCAGCTGTTCTTAGGCACAGGAAGCTCACTGTGGGTGATCATAAAAATGTTCATTATTACTATTTGATATAATAATTTGGCAAATTGGTCTCATGCACTTTCTTGCAAGGCCATTTTGACATCTATAAAAGGTGAAAATGTTCTTTCAGGAAACCAGGACTCCATTTTATGCTTAAAAATAAAAACATCTTAAAAAATTAAAATTAGCTTATACCTCTATGCATTAGTGAATAATTTTGACATTAAAAAAATACATACTGATTTTAATTTTTTCTGCAACTAATATACAGAAAAAGAAAAACTGTGTTGCTCTTTTCAATTCCAGATGCATTTTAGTTGTAGTAAAAGACAATTTTAAGCAGAAGGTCTTTAACATGCAGACTGAGGCTGACAGGTGCCTAATCTACATGCACTTTGATAACAGTGGAATGGGGGCAATATTATTCTTATTTTTAAGTTATTTTGATTTTATTGTCCTTTCTCTGAATCTCTTGAATAATTTTGCTCACATTTATCAAACAATTTTTGAAATATCTTCTATTTTTCTGAATTTAATTATAAAACAAAGAGTGTTTCTTCCACATTTTTATGCAAAAATAAAATAATATAAAATATTCAGAGGTATTTAATCTCATCCACAGTGTTTTACAATCCTAGAGTTAGTGAAACACTGAGGTTCTAGACATGCCTGGATGAAAAAAAGAAAATCTAGGGTGCATGGTGACTGTGGTAGCTCTTAAACTGGTATTTACCTTTTTCGTGGTCTCTTGCCACAGTGAAAGTGATCTGGCCCTAAGATTCACTTTAACCATGGAGAGGGCAGGCATAACATAGAGCCAACTTTGGGACTAAACCTCAAGAAGGCATGGCCTTTTGGGAACCTTGAGATGTCCAATAAGAAGTCCAGCTTCTCAGTTGTAGATGCATGAAGATAGAGTGTGTGGAAAAGCCAAATGGAGGGATGAGGCCCTGAAAGGTAGATCTTCCCTGAGAAGAAGATCTCCTTGAGAAGGACATGGCAACCCGCCCCAGGATTCTTGCCTGTAAAATTTCATGGAGAGAAGTGTCTTGCTGTCTGCAGTCCATGGGGTAACAAAGAATTGAACACAACTGAGAGACTGATCACATACACACAACAGTTCATTATTGTACTAATGAACACTAACTTTTGTGGTGAACTCCGGACCCAATCATCAAAGCTGTAATCCATGAGCATTGCCATAACAAAGGAAGCCAGGTAACATTGACTTTTGACTCATTTTCATGGCTAATATTATTTTGTCTTTTAAACAGCCCTAACGCAGAGCCACTAATAGTATTATGTCAGTTTTCCCGGTGGCTCAGACGGTAAAGAATCTACCTGCAATGCAGGAGACTTGGGTTCAATCCATGGGTTGGGAAGATCCCTACAGAAGATAATGGCAATCCACTCCAGTATTCTTGCCTGGAGAATTCCATGGACACAAGAGCCTGGCAGGCTATAGTCCATGGGGTCACAGAGTCAGACATGTCTGAGCAACTAATACTTTAGCAGAAATAAATAAACTGAAGTTTATGGATTTTTGGTAACAGGTATTAGACATTTTGAGCTTTTCAGGTGGTGCTAGTGGTAAAGAACCTATCTGTCAATGCAGGAGATATAAAAGACATGGGTTTGATCCCTGGGTCAGGAAGATCCCCTGGAGAAGGGAATGGCAACCCACTCCAGTATTCTTGCTTGGAGAATCCCATGGACAGAGAAGTCTCGTGGGCTACCCTCCATAGGGTTGCATAGAGTTGAGCATGACTGAAGTGACTTAGCACACACAATTAGCACACATGTATTAGATGAATTGAACCTATATTGTATTTTCAAAAAAACAAAGTCATTCATATATGCATAAAGCAGAAGAGATCATATATTCTGCTTTAAATTTCCTAGTAATTTTGCTTATTACTCAAAGTTAAATCCAAATCCTTACCTTGACTTGCAAGGTACTGAATGATCTGCTTCTCTGCAAGCTCTCTGATTTCACTCCTAGTCTATCCTCTAATATACCCCTATTCTCATCTCCATTTTCTCCCACTAATTTTTTATCACTACTGGAGTAGTAATACATTTGTGCTTTAGGACTATTGGCTCTTGCAGTTTCCTCTACCAAAAATAGTAACTAATGAAATCTCTGAGTACTTACTAGGTGTTAGGCACTGACTTTTAAGTTCTTAATCAATTAATATTCTAAGCAATCTATAAAATGTGCTGCCCATCTGAAGAAAGAGATGGCAGAGAAAATTATGAAACTTGCCAAGATAATACAGCAAATGAAAGAACCAAAATTTGAAGGCAATCTGCCTGGTTAAGACTATCAACACTAAGTGTCATAGTGCCACTGCCTAAAACATTCTTCTGCCAGATATATACATAGCTAGTTTCTCAACCATCTTCAGGTTTTGCCCAAATGTCTTATCAGAGTTCCTAACTTTCTATAAAATAGAACCTCACCATCTCTGTACGCATGTCCTGCATTACCTTTCTTCATGGCATGCATGCATGTTAAGTTGCTTCAGTTGTGTCTGACTCCTTGCGACCCAATGGACTGTAGACCACCAGTCTCCTCTGTCCATGCAATTCTCCAGGCAAGATACTGGAGAAGGGTGCCACTTCTTGTTCCAGGGGATCTTCCCAACCCAGGGATCAAACTCATGTCTTGTATCTCCTGCATCGGCATGCAGGTTCTTTACCAGTTGCACAACCTGGTAAGCCCTTCTTCATGGCACCAACTGTTATCTAGTACATAGTATATTTATTTGTTAATTGTTCATCTCTCCTTCCACTATAATGTAAAAGAGCAGGAGATTTTCTTTGTTAATCACTGCTGACTTCCAGTGCCAAGAAAACTGCCTGACAAATAACTGAAACACAGTTGCCAAATGGAAAAAAAAAAAAAAGTGAATAGAAGAGTCAGGATTTGAATCCTCTTTGCAGTTTGAATCCAGTTTGACCATGCTATGTTCCTTTATTTATCTTCTATCACAACTGCAAGTTATTCAAATATTAATTTACATTTATATTTTCAGGTATGTACATTTATCTTTTGTGGTGCACACAGATTTTAAGATCTTTGAGTATAGAAAATAATTTATTTTTTCTATACCCATACATCATGCTTGTATCCCACAAGACAGTGGAGTAGAAGGATGTGTGCTCATCTTATGCAATATCTCCAAAATTACAACTCACTGCTGAATAATCACTGACAGGAAAATGTTGGATCCCACCAAGAAAAGATGTCCCACATCCAAGGGTAAAGGAGAAGTCCCAGCAAAATCAAAGGAGGGGCAAAATCACACTTAGAATCAAACCCTATACCCACCAGAGATGCTCAGATGGCTTAAACAAAATCTTGTGCACACCAGGAGAGCCCACAGAGACTGAGCCAGATCTGCTTTTGAGTGTTTAAGTATCTCCTGCTGAGGTATGGGTCAGCAGTGGCCTGCCGCAAAGGCAGGGGCTCTGGGGGCAGCACACCTGGGTGGGGCATAAGCCCTCATGGAAGAGGTCACAATTAGCCCCATCATAGAGCTGCCAGAACTTACACAGGACTGGGGAAACAGACTTTTGTAGGACACAAACAAAGCCTTGTGTGCACCAGGACCAGGAAAAAGGAGCAGTGACCCCACAAGAGACTGACCCAGACTTGCCTGTGAAGTCCAGGAATCTCTGGCTGAGGCATGGGTTGGCGGTAGCCTGCTGCAGAGTTGGGGGCACTGAGTGCAGTAGTGCATGGGACCTTTTGAAGGAGCTCACTATTATCTTCATTAACTCCACCATAGTTTGGTCTCAGGTCAAACAACAGGAGGGAACACAGCCCAGCCTATCAATAGATTTGGAATAAAGATTTACTGAGCATGGCCCTGCCCATCAGAAAAAGACCCAGTTTCCCACTCAGTCTCTCCTATCATGAAGCCTCCATAAGCCTCTTACCCTTAACCCTCAGAGGACAGACAGAACGAAAAGCACAGAAAACTAATCAAACTGATCACAAGGACCATGGCCTCGTCTAACTCAATGAAACTATGAACAATGCCGTGGAAGGCCACCCAAGATGGACTGGACATGATGGAGAGTTCTGAAAAAATGTGGTCCACTGGAAAAGGGAATGGCACACCACTTCAGTATTCTTACCTTGAGAACCCCATAAACCATATGAAAAGGTAAAAAGATATGACACTGAAAGATGAATACCCCAGGCTGGTAGGTGCCCAATATGCTATTGGAGAAGAGTGGAGAAACAGCTCCAGAAAGAATGAAGAGACACAGCCAAGCAAAAACAATGCCCAGTTATGCATGTGACTGGTGATAGAGGTAAAGTCCGATGCTGTAAAGAACAATATTGCATAGGAACCTGGAATGTGAGATCCATGAATCAAGATAAATTGGAAGTGGTCAAACAGGAGATGGCAAGAGTGAACATTGACATTTTAGGCATCAGTGAACTAAAATGGACTGGAATGGGTGAATTTAATTCAGATGACCATTATATCTACTACTGTGGTCAAGAATCCCTTAGAAGAAAAGGAGTAGCCCTCATAGTCAACAAAAGAGTTTGAAATGCAGCACTTTAGTGCAACCTCAAAAATGACAGAATGATCTCTGTCCGTTTCCAAGGCAAACCATTCAATATCACTGTAATCCAAGTCTATGCCCAACAAGTAATTCTGAAGAAACTGAAGTTGAACAGTTCTATGAAAACTTACAAGACCTTTTAGAACTAACACCCCCCAAAAAATGTCATTTGCATCATAGGGGATAGGAATGCAAAAGTAGGAAGTCAAGAGATATCTGGAGTAACAGGGAAATTATGCCTTGGAGTATAAATGAAGCAGGGCAAAGGCTAAAGGTGCTTTGCCAAGAGAACACACTGGTTATGGCAAACACACTCTTCCAACAACACAAAGGACAAATCTACGCATAGACATCACCAGATGGTCAATACCAAAATCAGATTGATTATATTTTTTGCAGCCAAAGAAGGAGAAGCTCTACAGAGTCAGCAAAAACAAGACCGGGAGCTGACTATGGATCAGATCATGAACTCCTTATCACAAAATTCAGACTTAAATTGAAGAAAAGGAAAATCACTAGACCATTCAGGTATGACTTAAATTAAATCCCTTACAATTATACAGTGGGCTTCAAGGGACTAGATCTGAAAGAGTGCCTGAAGAACTATGCACAGAGGTTCATGATATTATATAGGAGGCAATGATCAAGACTATCCCCAAGAAAAAGAAATGCCAAAAGGCAAAATGGTTGTCTGAGGAGGCCTTGCAAATAGCTGAGAAAAGAAGAGAAGCTAAAGGCAAAGGAGAAAAGGAGAGAAAAGGAAAGCTATATCCATTTGAATGTAGAGTTCCAAAGAATAGCAAGGAGATTAAAAAAAAAAAAAAAAAGCCTTCTTCAGTGATCAATGCAAAGAAATAGAGGAAAACAATAGAATGGGAATGACTAGAGATCTCTTCAAGAAAATTAGAGATACCAAGGGAACACTTCATGCAAAGATGTGCACAATAAAGGACAAAAATGTTATGGACCTTACAGAAGCAAAAGATATTAAGAAAACATGGCAAGAATACATAGAACTATACAAAAAAGATCTTCATGACCCAGATAACCACGATGGTGTGATCAGTCACCTAGAACCAGACATCCTGGATTGCAGTCAAATGTTCCTTAGGAAGCATCACTCTGAACAAAGCTGGTGGAGGTGATAGAATTCCAGCATAGCTATTTCAAATGCTATAAGCATCAGATGCTGTGAAAAAGCTGCACTCAATATGCCAGCAAATTTGGAAAACTCAGCAGTGGCCACAGGAATGGAAAAGGTCAGTTTTCATTCCAATCCTAAAGAAAGGGAATGCCAAAGAATGCTCAAATTACCGTGCAATTGCACTCATCTCACACACTAATAAAGTAATGCTCAAAGTTCTCCAAGACAGTATTCAACAGTACATGAACCATGAACTTCCAGATGTCCAAGCTGGATTTAGAAAAGGCAGAGGAACCAGAGATCAAATTGCCATCATCCATTGGATCATTGGAAAAGCATGAGAGTTCCAAAAAAACATCTATTTCTGCTTTATTGACTATCCCAAAGCCTTTGACCGTGTGCATCACAACTGTGAAAGTTTTTAAAGAGATGGGAATACCAGACCACCTTACATGCCTCCTGAGAAATTTGTATGCAGGGTCAAGAAGCAATAGTAAGAACTGGGCATGAAACAACAGACTGGTTCCAAATCAGGAAAGGAATCCATCAAGGCTGTCACTTCATGGCAAATAGATAGAGAAACAATGGAAACAGTAGGATACTTTATTTTCTTGGACTCCAAAACCACTGCAGATGGTGACTGCAGCCACGAAATTCAAAGACCCTTGCTCCTTGAAAGAATAGCCCTGACAAACATTGAGAGTGTATTAAAAAGAAGACGTTACTTTGCGAACAAAGGTCCATCTAGTCAAAGCTATGGTTTTACCAGTAATCATGTATGGACGTGAGAGTTGGACTATAAAGAAAGCTGAGCACTGAAGAATTGATGCTTTTGAAGTGTGGTATTGGAGAAGACTCTTGAGAGTCCCTTGGACTGCAAGGAGATCCAACTAGTCCATCCTAAAAGAAATCAGTCTTGAATATTCATTGGGAGGACCGATGCTGAGTCTGAAACTCCAATACTTTGGCCACTTGATGTGAAGAACTGACTCACTGGAAAAGACCCTGATGCTGGGAAAGATTGAAGACGGGAGGAGAAGGGGACAACAGAGGATGAGATGGTTGGATGGCATCACTGACTTGAAGGACATAAGTTTGAGCAAGGTTCGAGAGTTGGTGATGGACAGGGAAGCCTGGCGTGCTGCAGTCCATGGGGCTGCAGAGAGTGAGACACGACTAAGCGACTGAACTGAATAATACATCATGCTCTATGATTGAAGCATAATTTGTTAAATAGTTTGATTTTCTTTAACTCTGAATTAAACTATGAATTGTAGTAAAGGAAATCACATTGCTAAGTAGTTCTAAATCCTGGTTCTGACACTTAATAACATTAGCTATACGTCTCTATCATTAATTTCCTTTTTATAAAATGGATATAGTGATATTAATGTTTATATCATATGTCTACACATGGATCTTGGTAGGTTATACTATAATTCAATGATAACATATACATTTACACACAGATTTTTATATTTCATATTATATCAAAAATTAGATCAATAAATATTCAGGTGATTACACACTATTTAATGAACACTGACTTTGAGTCTAGCTCACTGCCTAGTATCATGTCCTTCACATGCTCGCCTAAAATTCTGTATGTAACATTTTCATTGAATTTCCACAGTGATACGTGGTTCATGGTGGCACAGAAGAGGGATAATATAAAGTAATAATGAGAGAAATAATAAAATCTCCAAACTGGGAAAATGTTAAATGAATAAAATAGTTTGTATTATAAAATATTTTACTAAGACTTACTAATATCAATAATATATCAAAAAATAAAAATCTCTATAAATGTCAGGAAAATACTTTGTAAAGTTAATATTTACTTCTGATTTCTTAATTCTTTTATCTGAACTCATGTTTGCCAAATGTGTTTTGGAATTCAAATATTGTTTCGAAAGGTAGGCTTTAGAAAAATTAGGCCCTAGCAAGGTTCACAATATCATGTATTAAAGAAACACATTTATATTTCTACATTGAAATCTATGAACACTTACAAGATTAGAATTTTTAAAAGACAGCAAACAGCCTAGGACAGTTCGCAACTTGTCATATTTCGACTGTCAAATGAGTTATAATAAAACATATTCTTCAGAATTTCCCACAATTGAGTTAGAAAGCAAAATGAATATAAAAATGACCAAAATGCATAAAATGCCAATTTATGGAAGCTATAACCATGATTATTATACTTAAGAAGATGGTTAACACTCAGATATTCAGATAATTACACACTAGTTTTTCTACTAATTTAAAATATTAACAATACATAATATAGCAAATGATAAGATATAAACAATTCTTTATGCTTTTATACATGGTTCAGTTCAGTTCAGTAGCTCAGTCGTGTCCAACTCTGGTATAAATTAATAAAAACATTTTCTAGGGGTGGAGTGAGCTTTCCAGTGAGCTTACTGATATTTTTACAGTAAGTCTGCCTTCACCGAGTGTATCCACATGGAAATATACAGGTAATGTGACCAGTTTTGGTTACCTACAATACAGAGTCCTAAGCCCTAATTAACCTAATCAGATATTGAAAATGGGCTAAATGTTATATATATATATATATATCTTATCCTGAAAACACTCCTCTTAGAAGCCTCTCTGCAACTGGAAAGTGGTACATTTATTTTAAAATTTTTAGCTGTTGAATGATATAACCTACCAGGATACATGATAATATTAATGAACAAAAATTTATTTCCTTAAATAGTATAGATGATGAAAGGCACAAGTAATGGCTAAGTTTCTGTTTATTTCATTTTTCACTAGATTATTCCAAGAATGGACATTGTTTATCATCTCATTTATTTGATCATTTAAAATTTCAGTTGCTCAAATATTATTTGCATATCCTTGATACATGAATATAATGTAAAGACGATGAAATTTGTACATTTTTAGGTTGTCATTTACTGAACAAGAAACAAACAAACAGACAAAACAACCATTGTTCAGTAATAATGACATAAAATAGAAGAGCTATTTCAACATAAAATGAAAGCAAGAAAGAAGTAAAATTTCCAGGGTATATTTAAATGCTCAGTTCAATGGAAGTAAAGGATCATTTTTTATTAATGGTTAAAGCAAATCCACAAAGTACTTTGGCATGTCAAATTATACTTTTTAAATACTTTATTATAATAATTATAAGCATAAAACCATAATAATTTAATTTTAAGAAGATGGTTGTCAGCTTTTGAGAAGTTTTGAGGTTGATGAAATGGAACTGTCAGTAAAATTGATCCAAAGTAGTCAATCCACCCAAAAGGTGCACCCAAAATCTGACTAGAACTTCTGAAATAAATATCATAGAATTTTTTAAATTACTAATTGCTCTAATAGTGAAGAGTTTTAAAAAAAAAAAAATCTCAACAATGAACAACACCAGTGTTGAAATAAACTAAATGTCCAATAAGTGATATGTCTCTTGAAATGATTTCTTTCATGATAATAAAGTAGATTTAAAAATAGCCATGAGTTCATAACCAAAGGAGAATAAAAAACAATGACACATATGCTTTTCAAAACACTGTCAATAAGGACTCACTTCAGATTAACTGATAATTTTCAGTATAAAATAAGCACTCAAATGTCTACCAACACAAGAAAAGATGAGCCACTTAACATACTTAAAATAAGCGTATTATACTAAAGTATGCTAGAGACAAGGTATGCCTAATCAGCTATTTACTTCTCTACCACAGCCATGGTAATAGATTTTTGATTAGCCAGTGTGTATGAAACTGACCAAATAAATTACTGTTATAACTGGAGAGAAAGTGGGGTGAAGAAGGAGGGAAAGAAAGAAAGAACACATTGAAAAAAATATACTATTTGTTTCAAGCATAAAGGCAGTTATTTTTTTCAGGGCACCTAGGCCTGATAAAAGTTTCTGAAACACTGATGCAAAGAAATTACTTGCAATGTAAAACCATAGTTAATGCTGTGATTTTTGAAAACAAGTCATTTGGGATCATAACTTAAGTCAGTTGTCTACTTTATAATTATTTCTCTTCTCAAAGATCTGTAACTCTGAACTATTTTTTTAAATTTTCAAATTTTTCATGAAGATTAAGACCACTAGGATTATTTATGGCATTCTATCTGTTAACAATTATGAAGATGATTGTCATTGTTGATGTTCAGTCGGTCCTGTTCAGCTCTTTGTAACCCAGTGAACTGCAGCATGCCAGGCTTCCATGTCTTTCACTGTTTTTTCGAAGTTTGCTCAAACTCATGTCCAAGTTGGTGATGCCATCCAACCATCTTGTTCTCAGTCATCCCCTTCTCCTCCTGCCTTCAATCTTTCCCAGCCTCAGGGTTTGTTTCCCTAAGAAGCTGGTCCTTCACATTAGGTGGCCAAAGGGATTGGAGCTCCAGCTTCAGCACCAGTTCTCCCAATGAATATTCAGGGTTGATTTCCTTTAGCATTGACAGGTTTCATCTCCTTGCCAACCAAGGGACTCCCAGAAGTCTTCTCCAACACCACAGCTCAAAGGCATCAATTCTTTGGTACTCAGTATTTTTTTACTGTCCAGCACTCATATCTATACATGACTATGGGAAAAACCATAGCTTTGACAATATGGATCTTTGTTGGCAAAGTAATGTCTCTGCTTTTTAATACACTGTCTAGAATAACTTTTCCTTCAGGGAGCAAGAATCTTTTAATTTCATGGCTGCAGTCACCATCCACAGTGATTTTGGCACCCAAGTAAAAAAAGTCTGTCACTGTTTCCATTGTTTCCTCATCTATTTGCAATGAAGTGATGGGACTGGATGCCATAATCTTCATATTGTGAATGCTGAGTTTTAAGTCGGCCTTTTCACTCTCCACTTTTACCTACATCAAGAGGCTCTTTAATTCCTCTTCCCTTACTGCCATAAGGGTGATGTTATCTGCATATCTGAGGTTATTGATATTTCTCCCAGCAATCTTGATTCCAGCTTGTACTTCATCCACCCTGGCATTTTGCATGATGTACTCTGCATGGAAGCTAAATAACCAGGGTGACAATATACAGCCTTGATGTACGCCTTTACCAATTTGGAAACAGTCTGTTGTCCTACGGCCAGTTCTTACTGTTGCTTCTTGACCTGCATACAGGTATCTCAGGAGGCAAGTAAGGTGGTATGATATTCCCATCTGTTTAAAAATTTTCCACAGTTTGTTGTGATCCACAGAGTCAAAGGCTTTAGCATAGTCAATAAAACAGAAGTAGATGTTTTGTCTGGAATTTTCTTGCTTTATCTATGATCCAGTGGATGCTGGCAATTTGATCTCTGGTTCCTCTGCCTTTTCTAAATCCAGTTTATACATCTGGAAGTTCTAGGTTCACATACTGTTGATTTCTAATTGAAGGTTTTGAGCACTACCTTGCTGGCATGTGAAATGACTGCAATTGTGTGATAGTTTGAACATTCATTGGCATTGCCCTTCTTTGGGATTGGAATGAAAACTAACCTTTTCCAGTCCTGTAGCCACTTCTGAGTTTTCCAAATTTGCTGGCATACTGAATGCAGCACTTTCACAGCATCATCTTTTAGGATTTAAAATACCTCAGCTGGAATTCCATCACTTCCACTAGTTTTGTTTGTAGTGATGCTTCTGAGGGCCAGTTTAGCTCACATTCTGGCTGAGTGGTTGAGCTGTCATGGTTATCCAGGTCAGTAAGATCTTTTTTGTATAGTTCTTCTGTGCATTCTTGCCGCCTCTTTTTAATATCTTCTGCTCCTGCTAGTTACATACTATTTCTCTCCTTTATTGTGCAAATCTTTGCATGAAATGTTCCATTGGTATCTCTAATTTTCTTGAAGAAATCTCTAGTCTTTCCCATTTTGTTTTTTTCATATATTTCTTTGCATTGTTCACTTAGGAAGACTTTCTTATCTCTCCTTTCTAATCTTTGGAACTCTGCATTCAGATAAGTATATATTTCTTTTTCTCCTTTGCCTTTTGCTTCTCTTCTTTTCTCAGCTATTTGCAAGGCTTCCTCATACAATCATTTTGCCTTTTTGCATTTCTTTTTGTTTGGGATGGTTTTGATCACTGCCTCCTATACAATGTTGCTAACCTCTGTTCCTAGATATTTAAGTACTCTTGTATATCAGATCTAATCCCTTAAATCTCTTTGTTACTTCTACTGTATAAACATAAGGGATTTGATTTAGGTCATAACTGAATGGTCTAGGGATTTTCCTTACTTTCTTCAGTTTAAGTATTAATTTTGCAATAAGGAGTTCACAATCTGAGCCACAGCCAGTTTCCAGTCTTATTTTTGCCAACTGCATAGAACTCCTTCTTCAGCTACAAAGAATATAGTCAATCTGATTTCGGTATTGACCATCTGGTGATGTCTAAGTGTAGTGTCATCCTTTGTCTTGTTGGAAGAGTGTGTTTGCTATGACCAGTGTGTTCTCTTGGCAAAACTCTGTTAGCCTTTTCCCTGCTTCATTTTGTACTCCAATGTTAAACTTGCCTGTTATTAAGGGTATCACTTGATTTCCTACTTTTGCATTCCTATCCCTTACGATGAAAAATTCATCTTTTTTGTGTGTTAGTTATAAGTGGTCTTGTAAGTCTTCATAGAACCGTTCAACTTCACTTCTTCAGCATTAGTGGTTGGGGCCTAGACTTGGAGTATTGTAATATTGAATGGTTTGCCTTGGAAATAAACAGAGATCATTCTCTTGTTTATGAGATTGTACAAAATCTTCAGCAATATGTGAACTGTGAACATCCAGATGTTCAAAATGGATTTAGAAAAGGCAGAAGAACCAGAGATCAAATTGCCAACATCCTCTGGATCATTGAGAAAACTAAAGAGTTCCAGAAAAACATCTATTTCTGCTTTATTGACTATGCCAAAGCCTTTGACTGCGTGGATCACAATAAACTGTGGACAAATTCTGAAAGAGATGGGAATACCAGACCACCTAACCTGCCTCTTGAGAAACCTGTGTGCAGGTCAGGAAGCAACAGTTAGACATGGATATGGAACAATAGACTGGTGTCAAATAGGAAAAGGAGTACGTCAAGGCTGTATATTGTCACCCTGCTTATTTAACTTATATGCAGAGTACATCATGAGAGACACAGGGCTGGAGGAAGCACAAGCTGGAATCAAGATTGCTAGGAGAAATATCAATAACCTCAGATATGCAGATGATACCACCCTTATGGCAGAAAGTGAAGAAGAACTAAAGAGCCTTTTGATGAAAGTGTAAGAGAGGAGAGTGAAAAAGTTGACTTAAAGCTCAACTTTCAGAAAACTAAGATCATGGCATCCAGTCCCATCACTTCATGGCAAATAGATAGGGAAACAGTAGAAACAGTGGCTGACTTTATTTTTCTGGGCTCCAAAATCACTGCAGATGGTGACTGCAGCCATGAAATTAAAAGATGTTTACTCCTTGGAAGGAAGTTATGACCAACCTAAAAAGCATATTGAAAAGCAGAGACATTACTTTGTCAACAAAGGTCCATCTAGTCAAGGCTATGGTTTTTCCAGTGTTCATGTATGGATGTGAGAGTTGGACTGTGTAGAAGGCTGAGTGCCGAAGAATTGATGCTTTTGAACTGTGGTGTTGGAGAAGACTCTTGAGAGTCCCTTGGACTGCAAGGAGATCCAACCAGT